>VWZN01004515.1:205286-233224 GCA_013396955.1 Regulus satrapa | reverse complement strand
GGGGGGGTGGAGAAAACAACCACCTCTACAGATGTACTGAAAAAGGGAAAATTCCACAGAAAAATATTAGAGCAACTGATTATGCCCCTTGTCAGCAGCTGGGCATCTACAGGACCGAGACATGCAGGTGATTATAAAAGAAGTAATGTAATTCCCTGCAGCAACCACTGTGGGGGAAACTAATAATTGCTGAAGTTTTGCCCATTCCCATCTGAAATATTTGAAGTCTTGATTACTGCATCAGCTCTCTTGACATTTGTATTTTGTATCAAGGCAAGAGCTGGACCAACGAGCAGGCACAGATGTAAAAGCAGAAAAAAGCATTTCAGCAAAAAGGCGAAAGTGAGGCAGCAATGACAGTTACTGAGCTCTCCTAGGAAGAGAGGGAGGACTACACCAAACTACTTTAAAGGGATTTCATATTGCCTAATGAAAGACTCACCATTGACAGCGTGACCAGTCCAGGGAACAAGCGCATGTATCTCTAAGTGCTCCCAGCACCCCACATGCTCTGCACCACGTGGTGTGAGAGTGAAAACCTATTGTCTTATAAAGCCCGATTCTCAAGACCAACACCTCTGCTACCCTGTGAAGCCTGGCAAAGCTGGGAAGGTCACAAAGTGACAAGAAAGCAGCGATGCTTAAGCTGCCACACAGCAGAAAGCAAGTTTTCAGCCTCTACCTTGGGTCCGAAGCTCCTGGATAGATGCTCTCTCCTCTCATCCATCACAGGAATGACATCAGACTGAGAAGCCTGACACGCACACTCATTCTCTGGAAATGCCACAGCTGCCTAATGAGTGAAGCTGGGACAGCACCAAAGCTGACACCATGAAGCTACAAATTTCCCTGCATAAACTGACATCTCTGTTTAATATTTCTCTTGGCCACGAGCTGACATATCGACATTAATGTGGTCAGAACACATTTAGCAGCTCAAGATACTGCAACTGGTTTAGTAGATTCCTAACTAGTGCAACTACCTGGAAAAGCATCACCCAGTGTATTTCAGCAGTCACCCTAAAAAGAAAACCAAAAGGATTTTATCTGCCAAAAGTTAACCCTGAGAATTTGTTTCTCAAGTTCAGCAGATTTATATAGATTTACTTTTTTTTTTCTTCTCCTTCGCTTTTTCTTTGCCAGAAGATGAAGTTCTGGATCAACAATTCAAGGTACACCACTGAAGTTTTGAAAGTTTTGACTTTAAAGATCTTTCAGTCTTCTCCAAAGCTGCTTTTTCCAGACAGCAGAACAATTCTGCTTCCAAAATTCTTTCATCACCACCTTTAACTTATGTACTAAGCCTAACTACTTTTTCTTTGGTTTTTTTTTCCCAGTAAGAAGCTGATGAATTAACACAGCCAGACCACACCACAAGTAAGCTCTGACTCTCCTTCCAAGACAGCCCCATTTACAAGCATTAAAACCTAGGACTCACCCACCAGACAGAGCCGAAGCTGCAGGCAAGCCAGTCATCAGAGCTCAGAGAAATATTACACTTGCTCCACAAATGCTGAAGCACTTGAATCTTATTTTTAGTTGTACACAAAGGGCAATAAATGGAAAATCTTATTGTAACCACTGCTTTTTTGTGACCACCCACACTTCCAACACCTACAGAAAAAGTATATAAATGTAAAAACCCCAAAACTCATGGCTCATCTGAACAAGGAATGCAAACTAGCTAGTTGCTGTTACTTTTTTCCAGTTTATATCTAGAGTGCCTTTATATTCTGTGAAACACTGAAGACAACTTTTCACACGCTGTGCATATCTACTGTCCAGGATTCTTCTGGATTTTCATACATTTTTCCCACTACCAGTGTCCCTGGTAAAGTCCTTCTCTAAGTTAGATGACCACGGACTGATTATAAAATTATGAAGTAGAGAAGGTGCTTCCCCCTAACTCTCAGTTTCTTCCCCCACTGCCCAAACTACTGAGGCACAAGGAGTTAATGCTTCACTTACCTGTGAGAAATTATGCTGAATACTCTACCCAGAAACTGGCAATTAAAAAAAATCCCTTTACACTCATAACAGTAGAAGAACTTCAAACAAATTGCTGTCAAGGATGATTTCATTGTGTTTAAATCCACTTTACTTCAAATCACTTTGCAAATTGCTCTTCAATTTTATACCTAAAACTCTCAGGTCTACTATGATGCCTGTTTACTCTCCCGCATGTCCTATGCCTGATTCTTTCCATTTACAGAAAGTAACACCAGCATGAACCTAATTATCATCTGAAAACCCGCAGAAAACTAATTCAACTAACCGAGCGAAAAAGAAAAAAAAGGAATAAAGGTCCGTCTTAAGACTAGACCCAACACGAGGGTGATGCCATGTCTGGAGATGTTGAGAGTGAACAATCTCCTGCCATCAATCATCTTGCTGTCGCGGAAAGTGCAGGTTATTATAGCGAGGAAACGATCCAACACAACGCTTTTACGTCGCACCTCTTTGTACATCGTAACAGGAAACATGTCCTACCAGCTAGCAATCAATATTTAACTAAATGATCGAAGACAAAGTGCTGCCTCCAGAAAAATGTACCTTTACGTGCCCTTGCTCATCAATTGCCCGCTAGACCCAAAAGCACACCACCTTCCCACAGCTCCTGACAAGGCGAGGGCAGAGCCGGCTGCTCTCCACGCACGCTGCTGGCATCAGGTGTGGGCTTTTCTGCCGAGGATTTAGGTCGCGGGACCTGTGCGCTGAACGCCGCAGAAGCGCGGGTATCTAAGTATTATGAAAATAAATGGGTCATACACCACTGAGCTAACAACCACACCACCCCCAAGCCGGGCACTGAATGACTGTGCAGGGCTCTGCCAGAGGGAGAGGAGAGGTTGAGCCAGCAGTGAAAACAAAACTGATGTGGTGAGATGGATTTTACTTTTCACTGGTTTGGGTTACAGAGAAAGTTGGTCTTGCTGTCACCATCTCTCAGGCTTTTCTATAAGAAAGCAAACAAACAAACAAACAAAAATGCGATATATAGGATGGTAAGATGTCCTGTGGAGCTCGACATCTCACCCCACCAGGAAAGGGGAAGTGCCGCTGGCCCTGGGCGGAGGGAGGGCTGTGACTCAGTCCCTTGGGCTGGTGCACACAGACCGGCGCTGTCACCTGCCACAGCAAAAAATAAAAGTCCTCGCCACAACACGGCAGCCACAGGGGAAACGCCAAGTAAACAGATCAATGATGCTGCGTGCCCACGCAGCCCGTGGCACGGCTGGGATGACGAACAAACGAACCTGTGGTCAGTGGCAACAAAGCGAGAGGCGTCAGAGTAATGCGGGTTCGTATGGCACACTGCCCTGCAACAAAACTCCGCTGTCCTCTGCTGCTGCTAACAGCTAGACACGAGCAGAGCGCTCCTCCCGGCCACACGGCCATCGCCTGTGCCTGGATGGGGATGCCTCCAACAAGGGGGTCTCGGTCAGAAACCTCCAGGAAGGGACACTGGCTCGTCACCCAACACGTGTGCCCAAAGCCACACCAGCACTTTTTAGGCCATATATTTGTCCAGATACATATTTTATTTTAAGAAATGTATACATAAATATATATATATAACATTTTAAAATTATTAATATTTCATATATATATATATATGCACACATATGCACATATACATAAAATTATATTCAGTCAACAGATGTATTTGTATCAAAAGCTGACCCCGGCCACCAGCCTGGTTGAGTACAGAGGCACTGAGAAGCACCTGACCACATCGAGGGACTGAGACAGAGCTGCTGGCAGTGGTCAATGGACAGGATGGACCATGGGAAGCTGTCAAGGTCCCCGAGGTGGAAGACACTCCACACTGATGGCACGAGGTACACCATAAGCTGAAAGCCAGCACCATAAAATGGGTAAGAAAATGCCTTTGCCCCTATGAAAACAGCACTCCAACAGTAAAATGTACCAGAAAAATCATGAAATGCAAATATGGCCACATCTCTCATCCAGTAAGTTACTGGACAAACCTGTCAACGTCCTCAGAGATGGTCATGGGACTTGGGAAGAGGGTTTGCAACTGATAGTTGCGAGTGTTTGGTAAGTCAGTGTCCAAAGTGATACAATTCTGCCTTCAGAAATCTGCTTTTCTTCTGAATTCTGTTAAGCTATTTGACCTTTAAGTGCAGATTTTTTAAAAGTTACATGTTTCCTAGGCTGTGGTGGTAGGCGGGTGACAGACATTCAACCACCAATATCTGCATATTTAAAATTTTACATTATTTACATCTGCCTAGAAATGGGCATAGGATAAATTTCAAGAAACTTTTCTAAATTAAAAAAAAAAATACTCTGAAGAATTCATACCTAGCAAATATGAAATTTCTGTACAGAACTTTCTGAGTTTAGGGTTGCCTTCTTTTTTAATCCTATGTAAACCATTAATAAGCCCTTGCTGAATTCACAGCATTGGATAAGCAGTACCAATCTGGTCTTTTTATGAGATGCAGGACATTGATTATTTTTAATCAATGTTATTTTTGCTGCTTTTAAAAGAAAACACACAAGACTAAAACAAAATGAGAAATGCGAGTAGAGTGTGGACGCTGCTAGGAATAGTTCACCTGTCTCCACTCGGATGCCAGCAGCCCTGCCCCAGCAGCTGCTCCAAGACACAGCTCTGTACATTCTCTGTCATTTGTGGCTGTTTGGGATAACAAATGGAGAGAGGCTCTCAGCAGAGAGCACAGCTTCTCCCTGAGTGCTGTACTCCCACATTACGATACACTCAGTCTAACCTACCCAGGATTAATTCTCAAAGAACCTGGAGAAATGGGTTTTTCTTTACTATCTTGGAATGTGCACCATAACAGGGTTTTGCAATACGCTCTGTCAGAGCAAGCAAGGGACATTCTGCTTTGAACCCACACATCAGTAAGTACTATTTTTATGGAGGTTTTATCAATCAGCATCCTAGTAGTACTATAGAAACAAAATAGTAAATGAAAGGGGGGAAAGGCGTACTTGTTTATCCCACTGCACCCTAGGAAAAGCAACAAGAATGTGGTTGTTACAGCCGGGTCAGCCTTGTGCAACTCCTCTTTCCAGCAGGGCTAATTAACAAGTTAAAGTCCGCTTCTTTCTACGGAAATTGCTCTAATGAGGTAATTGTTGCAAGCAGAGTCTGTCATCAAAACCAGCCAGACAATGGGAAACACTGAGAAATCAAATAAGCAACGGGCAGCTCGCCCCTACCTGTGCCAGTGTGGATCTGCACACACGACAGGTGCAACCCCAGCCAAAAAACAGCCTGTGAGGGGATGCATGCGTTTCCTAGGAGCTAGAGTACATGCCATGTTTTTAAAATGATGTGCTCAAAAGCACATAACCACAGCTAAAAGAGAAAGAAAGAAAACAAAAAGGAAAGGCACATATTCGATGACGGGTCCTATATCCTCACACAGGTTTTCAAGTTCATTTGGTCCTCAGCCTTGATTTTGTTCCTTGAAAAGGAGACTTCTGATTATTTGCAGCACAACAAAAAGCAAGACAAAACTTCCTATGCACTTTTTTGAATGAGAGAGGGTTTCTACTTCCCATTTCTGTCAGCTTTTTCAAGTCCTCCAACAAGGATGATATTTTTGAAGATAGTTCCTCTGGAAGCGTTTTTAATAGTGAATTCACGAGATGCCTAATGATAAGCTTCTCAAACACCATAAGAAAAGCCTGCAAAAAAATTGTGAATAAGGCTTCCAAACCTCATGGGAATAGTGCTAAGTAGGACTAATGAAAAACAAGCTTTTTCTGCCTGCCTAGCTGTTACAACTCATATTTTCAAGTCTTCTTCCCTTAAGACAAGCACTAAAAACAAATTTCAAGCCAGATCCAAAATTTTCCTGTAGTCACGATTCCTGCTAAGGAGGATTTGATTAATAACTGCACCAGAGAATGCCAGACCCTCGAGGAAATGGCAACACTCTCCCTTTTTTGGAAAACGAAATCAAACTCACACCTTGTAAGGCCTCTTTGACAGTGAATTCTTTTATTACCCAGACTTTCTCTGCTGCCTATGACTTCATCATTGTTTTTACTGATACTCATCACACTAGAAAAAAGATCTCCTCTGTTTAAAAACATAATTTTCATATGCATTAAAGAACACTATCCTACTTTTGCAGCAGACTGTTCTAGTTTTAAATAAATCTTTTAGTGTCACACAAGCAAATAAAGCACTTCAAATAAAGGTATCTTTTTAATGTAAATGTTTTAGTTCCAAAACATTCTTTTTTTTTTTTTAGAAGTAGTATTACAGATCAGTTCCTGAGATTAAAAATAGTATTAGTAAGCATTCAAGAAAAACTGACCACTAAAGACTGGTCTGCTTCACTGACCTGTTCTGACTAAACTGCATCATATGCATTTGTTAAGTGAACAAACATGGGCAGTGACATTCACAGTGGCACAATGTGAACCACAATTTTGTATTACCTCCTTTTGCCAAACTGCTGTATCCCACTATCCCACAGATAAAAACCTCTTAACAACAAAGAGTTTTGGTTTTGTTTTAATAGTTATTGAAATTAAGTTGTGCTCAAGCCTCTTTCCAAACTTGTCAGCTCTGGCGTGTCCCACCCCCCATACAGCACAGCCCATCACATCCATGCCATCCTTACAGTGGTCCAGAAGCTTCCTCTACCTCAGAAACCAGAATTAGGGTTAGAACTGCTGACAAACTGCAAAGGGTCAAACCAATTTCTCCCCAGTGATTCTATGCCAGGCAGTGCTATGGAATGTTTCACAGGAAGACTGAGTCATCATGGGATCAGGGATGAAAGACGTGCACAGGACCATAAGCTGCTTCCCCATCTTCAGTGAAATACCAAAGCACAACAAGCACTGGGGACTGCTACTTTAGCTGAGAAGTTAGGAAGCGATCTGCAGTCCCCTCAATCTGCCCCTTGTAGATCCCTGCACAACTTTCTTTACCCTCCTACACTCAGGTGGAGCACTTAATTCCACCTGGAAGGAGGTGGAGGGAGCAATGAAGATACTTCTGATGCTCACAGAGCCTTTTGGGGCAGCAGGCTGAAGCAGCACCAGCGCTCCTCCAAGGGAAATACGACAAGAACCAGAAAGGAGAAGGATATGGATTCTATCATGGGAGAAACAGAAGGGTGCCTGCAGTCCAGTCGGGCAGATGATGGACTCCAAACTCACAGGGAGCACGTGCAGCTTTGGCAGAGCACACCGAGCTAAGTGTATACACACACGGCCCGTTGCAGAGAAAAACAAGGCGTAGTTAGAGCAATGGGGCGAGCTGAGCTATTTTAAGTACTTCTCACTACGGTTTACCGTAGTAGCAGAACACTTAGAAACGCCATCAAAATGACAATCACTATTTAGGTTAAAAAAGCAAGCAACTACTTCAATAACAATTTATTCACCACCTAATGTTTGCAGTTGAATTACAGCTTTTACGGTGTTTTTCTAAAGTGTGATATTTACTGCCTCTACTTTGCCTCCCCAAGATCTTTTTTTTCCTCTTTCTTTCATTTTTCCTTTAAATAGAAAGGAATCGGAATCACGACTTACATGTAACTTTTCTAGGTTCTGTGCTGGCTAAAATGTTCTCACGATGCAGGGAACAGGATCAATTAAGAGGCTGCAGCAATCCATTAAGAAGTGACCCTCCAAAGTTCTGTAGGGCAGTGTTCTGGCAGCTCAGTTGGAGCAACCTAAAATAAAATAAACAGTTAAAAAAATCAAGCACTGAATCTTCAAAAACACCTCTTTGTTTTTTCCTTATGATTCTAAAAAACACATCGGGACATCTTTTTTCTTAAATATTGATGGTCTTCATGCCAAACATGACAATTATTTTTTGTCCATTTCACACTTTCTCAAAGCTTTAAGCTGTAGAGAGCTTCCTACAAAGACCATGTTTTCCTTTCATTCATATATTATGAGACCCCTGAAAAGAATTAACAAACAGATAAAAATTTCTGTGCTTATTCTACCAGATCACACCACAGGTACGTGCATTGCTATGCATACATGCTAAGGAATTCTTTACTGTGATTGTGGTGAGGCACTGGAGCAGGTTGCACAGATAAGCTGTGGATGTTCCATCCCTGGAAGTCTTCTAGGGCAAGGTTGGGTTGGGCTTTGAGCAACCTGGTCTAGCGATAGCTGTCCCTGTCCATGGGACATGGGTTGGAACAAGATTAGCTTTAAAGCTCAACCTAAATCACCCTGCAGTTCTATGAAACTGCACATCAGGAAGAATTTGTAAAAAAATCAGCAAATTTATCTAGTAGGATTTAAATAATAATTACTACTGGATTTTGTCAAAGCTTTGCATTGACATTATCAAGGAATTTAAGTTAGGAACACAATTTTTTTTCCTTTGTTTCTCCTTTTTGTCTGGGGAGCTTCAGAGAAGAAACACCATCAGTGTAATTTGGTATCCCTGTGTTGATGCGATGTGTGCCATAATCCTGCAGCCACCCTAAAGCAAAGCTGCCTGTCACGCCACTCCATGTCAAAGAAAACTGGAGAGAGAATGAAATGTTCATCTGCCCACAGAAAATTCACTGTGCTGTCACCTCTGCGCAAGGGGCTCAGGGCTCAGTCCCTGGAGGGGAGGCACTCCGGAATGGGGAAGGCTGGTGAGAGCAGGGCTGGGGCCAGGGGACTGGAGGTAGGGGTGAAACCCCCAGCAGCCAAGTCCCAGCATCACCACACAGCCCAGATCCCACAGTGTGCACAATCCCAGACTCCAGAAAAGGCTTCCCCCATCTATCAAGGAAGCAGTCACACTCTGAAGTGGTTGGGGAGGAAATACTTGTGGAAGGAGAAGTAATTAGCTTTAAGCTACAGGAGTTATCAGGTTGAGGTTTTTAAGTTGTCAGTGCCCAACACTTTACTGTTTTCCTGGAGAAAAAAACATTGGAATGCTTAACTACTATTTACTTGAGTGAAGCTGGCAACTGGGAGTGGAAAGGAAGATGGTTTTCTTTTGAACAGAAGGGGACAGCAGCAGTACAAGCAGTGCCATGTATCTGTCTTCACAGGATCACTGCAAAGGCTGTGTCTGCAGAACTACCACAAACTAAAGCTAGATAAAGAGGGAGGTGAGGAAGAGGAAAAGAAACCCCTAAAGTTTATATTTTTTTAAAACCTACTCTTTTTTAAAACTTGTAAAATTAACTCTTCAGTAAAAAATTCTGGTTTTTCAAGAGATGTCTGCTATGTCTAAAGCCTTTTTATGAGTCCATAAAAAAGTGGTGAATAAAGGAAAACAAAACACAGTGCAAATGAGAGAGATTTGGTGGTTATTTTTCTAAGTATGCCATTCCTAGTAAAAAAAGTTCAGTATTTTCTGAGCAGTGATCCTACAGCATTTTATTCCAAGTCTTGTGGAGAACTGGTTCACTTATGAAAAGCAGGTTATTTCCTCTGGATGGCACCCTCCTAGATGGTTTACCAACAGATGCTCAAACCCCTCCTACCTTTAAGGATTATCTAATTAGGTACCTGAAAAGAATCATGAGGCTGTGCTAGGAACACAATGCTTCTATCTCTTTAGTTTATATACTGTTCTCCAGTTGGGCATAACATTCATTGACAGACTATAAGAGTACCAAAGGTTTATGGTCACAAATCTACATTATCTAAATTGCCTATAAACCTAAAAATATAAACTCTAAATCTGTTCAGTCATAAATCACTGGCAGAACAAAAGTAAGCGCTGCTTAATCAATGGCCAAAGGACTAAAACCCAGAAGTCTCTCTGTTTTAAATGATAAATTAGTTTCCTGATCAAAAATTGCACATGCCACAGTGTATCAGAAGAAAAAGAGAATAAACAGAAGTTTGGAATAGGGAAACAAGAAAAAAAAAAAAGGGCAGGGGGGCAGTGAAAGGAAGACTTTCAGCACCACTGAAGCTTTTCTGAGAATGTCTGATTGATGTTCACTGCTGTAGAAAGCATGAGGCTGCATCCCAAACATTTCATTCCCTTTTGCAAATGTCTCACTCCATACCTCTCCCCATGTTCCCCAGATATTCTTGCCCTATGCAGATGATCCAGCCAGCATCAGGTTTTACACATGATCTAAAAGACTAAAGCAGGAATCTCTCTGCCCAGGGGTCAGCTTAGGGTAGAATGAAACTTAACCCCCTCCTAGGCTCAGCACGAAGGCTTCTTCATGCTTTCAATTTGACAAAGGACTTTTCCTGAAACAGGCAAATTATTAAAGCCAAAGCTGTTATCACAGCTGCAAACTTACAGGAATACATAAGAACTGAGCTCCTATGAAGAGCCAACGGCGCACCTACTGAAGAGGACTCCCAGAGCAGTTTAACAGGCTGATCAGCCAGGTTTACAGCATTGGGAAGAGCTGGATCTTAGGCAGGGTAAGATGCACGCTCTGCTCCATGCCTTGCTCACATCAAGGTCTCAGCTCTCAGCACAGACCTGCACATGTGGGCCATCAGTTAACAGGATCATGAGAGGCCACAAAATCACTGTCCTATGCTAGCTTGAAGACCCAGCTCCTGCAGTCTTTGAGGTTGCAAGAAAATCCTATATTTACTTTAAAAAGAAACATCTGTCTTAACAGCTTGCAAAGAAATCTAGAAAAATAACTTCCAACTGGACTTCATAAATCTGTTTGGTTTTCAAAAAAACTTAAATTTTTAACAACCTCTTGTACATTTTTGAACCAGGTTACCTTTTTTCTCTGTCTTTCTGATGGCTTCCAGTATCACCTGGCAGCTGAAATTAGCACTGAGGAATGCAAATGTAAAGGAAGACACACCAGACATCTAACTGGCACAATAATGCATGAAGTTGAAAATCCATTTGCTTCAATAAAACACCTTCCAGTTCAGACTGCTGTTATACAGAGTGTTCAAAGGAGAGGTTTGTTCTTAATAGGGCTTTAGTGCTTAAGAGGAGGAAATCTGGCAAGTTCTTCTGTTTGCAACAAACAAATCAAGAGAGGTGAATTGAGAAGGGCAAGATGAATGTACTTGGGTATTATTCCACTGATCAGGAAAGATGTTTCAGACACAGAAAGTCGTGCTCAAGAAAACTGGAGATGCTGGGTGGGCCGTGAGGGAAGTGAGCAACAAATACACAGTGGGTTGTTTATCCCAATGTTTAGCATAAGTGAGCAAAATGAGGGCTAAGTAAAATGACCTAGACAAGGAGACAAGTTGGTGAGCTGTCAGATGTGGGAGGAAAAAATATTTAAGGAATCCTGAGCACATGCAATCTGGGAGAGGTGAGCACAGGTGTGCAAACAGAGCTGGTGTTTTCTGAAGCAGTGCCTCACTTGGTGGAGTGCAGTCATGCTACTTACACAAGTATGTACAGAAATTGATCCCAGTGAAGTCAAGGATCCTGCTTTATTACATGCAATACCATAACAGATCAGCAAACGTGTTTTCCTTACGTTTTGTGTGTAATTTCTTTCTGGTTGAAATAGCTTCATTGGAACATTTGTAGCTTGAAGGGTCGCCTGAGGCTGAAAAGGCATTTGCAGTGCTCCTGACGTCTACTGCACGATCTCTCCCTGAAATCTGTACATTTCAAGGTGATATCGATACCTATGTCACAAAAGAGACATGGTCTGCTTCACCCTCAGTGCTCCTAATTTTCTCATAATGACCTGTGTAGTCCTTCCAGAGGGAAAGAACATGCTCATCCATCACTCCTGCTTGTTCCCATGTGCACTGCTTTACCTGGGACAGCCAAAACAGGAGTCAAAAGGGCACAGCAGCTCATTCCTCCGTGCCCAGAGGTGGGATGCAGAAAACCAACACAGCCAAGGAGGAGTGGACCAAAAACCACAGGGAGGTAACCCAGCCATCCCAGGGCTTCAAGGACCAGCTCTGCAGTGTGTGCTCTGTTTGGCTGAGCTGTGTCAACAGTCAGAGGAGATGAGATTGAGCTACCCCCTCAGATAATGGTAAAATGATGTGAGGAAGCACCCTAGTTAGAAACTATGACTGAAGTCACCTGGAGAACCTTCAAGACAACCATTGCTGCAGGGGAAGGCAGCTGCTGCTGTTCTGGAGTGCTCTGGAGTCTGCAAACTGGATTTTCACCAGCTACACTCATCAAGACCAACCAGGCTTAAACAGAAAACCTTCAGAGGAGCTGGGAAATGTGCATAGGGAGAATTTTCAACCCTTCCTTGTCCTCTGGTTGCAGTTAGGGCTGTGGCATATCAACCATGCTAGGAGAAGGCATAAGGCTGTAGTTCAGAAGTATTGCCACAGGAACTTGTAAATCTTTTTATGTAAAACCCCAATGATTTTCTCATTGGAATATACTTGACTTAAGCCACCATCAAATATATTTTATCTTGGGGTTATGACTCATGAAAGAATGGCTAGGTGTGAAAGGAAAGTTAATATATTCTGTGAGAAAAAAAACCCTCCCCAGCAACCTTATCAGATGACATGAGTTGAATATTTATGTCCTATGCAGTAAAACCAATAGACAGCAAAAGCCACAGCCTAATACTTAATGTCAGATCTGATGAAAATTCAGATACCTACCTTATTTCCCCTAAAGGGCTGGATATTATGGTTAACAGACATGCAAACAGGAGCAAATGAGATGGTTCAGTGATGAGGGTGAAAGTGCTGTCCCTTAGTCTGGCATGCTGGAAGATGATACTGGAGTAGCCAGCACTGGTTCTCTTGGCTAAGAATGCTTCCCAGGTCATCATGAAATGGAATCACTGGGTTAATGCTCCAGGACTCCTGACCCAACGCACGTGACCCACAAAAACACACCCCTGCCATGCCAAAAAGATGTTCCTGTGTTGAATGATTATCACAGTCAGATTTTTACTACTGATTTCTTTCAAAAATTGTGAACTGAGAAAACAGTTTACATACAGAACGAAAGAACAGGCCACAGTCAACCACAAAAACTTCCCATAAGGTTCAGCATGTGGGAAACAGATAAGTAAATGCTGCGAAAGATGAACAGTATTTAAGTATTAACACAAATGTTTGTTTTGGGAAGGTTTATCTGGCATCTCTACCGGTTTTCATCCAAGCTCTAATACAAAAATAACTATGTCTAACTGCAACTGGGAAGAGATGGAAGCAGCTCAACATTGCTCCCTTCTTCCCCCCTGTACTCAGGAAAAACCCCAATTGTCTTACAGTGCCACACAAACTACTTTTAAAGTGATTTAGGATGAATTCAGCCATAGCAGTTCAGAAAGTTCAGTCAGTGGTCTCATTTTCACCATCCCGTGAACATACACGTGCAACGTAAGGGCGGGAGAAACAGCTTTTTCTCCAGCTGTACAGCTGGTCCCCCATGTTACGGCACCAAGTGAGGAAATTATCCTTTAGCTCATATAAATACTGGATGCAGTATTTGCCCACCAACTATGAAGAGGGAAGCCCATGTTGACTTGACAGATGTACACATCTTGCCTGTGGTAGGGCTGAAAGTGGGCAAATGAGGCAACTCCCATGAAGGAGCTGCCTCTTAGCTCCTCTGTCTCCACCCTCACTCCAAGCAGGAGGAAGTAAAAAAACCTGAAATTATTTTGTGGGTAGTCTTCAGAGGTTGTTAAAAATATAAAAAGAGAAAAGCAGAATAGCGATGGGAAAAGAGGTTCAAAAATATGTTCCCTTTTGGGTGAACTCAGGTCTTTTTATCAAGAAAAGCCAGAGAGGCCATGCACAGTAATGCTGAGAAAAAGGAAATGGTGCTTCATTTTAGCCAGAGTCATAAATCTTACCAATCTTGCTCTAACGGCAAATTGGTGAGCAGGGGAATTTTTATACAGAGATAATTAGTTGCGAGCTGATATCGGGTTTACTGTGCTGTGCACTCTGTGTGTGCAACATGTTCTCAACCTGCAAAACCCCACATGAGGCTCTGTCTGCCTTGCTGCCACTGGCTTTGCCAGAAGGCGTGCAGCTGGAACTCCCAGAAACCCTTAGGAAAAAAAGGTGAAGATGGAAATGAGTATTTCTGCTCCACAGAAATCTTGTCTGTAGCCCAGAACTATTTTTCCAATGGGGAAAATGCACTCTGTTTATAAAACCACACCCCTCTGCTACAGAGGAGAAGGACCAACAGGACAGACACCTTGTGCCACCATTAGCACCCTTGTCTTCTGGGACACAGACACCACTCACAGATCCTGCAGAGCAGACAGATGGGTCAGGGAAAAGGTTTATCCATTGAAGTGAGAAACAAAATGTGGCTGAGGAAAATTTACCAGACAGAAAAAAACAGCTGTGAAGATGTCTCACAAGGACCAAAGTCAATGGGATATTCCCTCCACCCGTGTTGGGAACAAGACAGCCAATGCGCCAGTGCTTGTTCCTCGACATCTTGCTCTGTTTCAGAGAACAGCCAGGGACTTGCACTAGTGATTGACACGAGCTAAGACTCCACCACAGCTAATAGTCAGACTGCCCTTCCAGTCAAAGAGAAGCCGCTTTTCGGTTTCTAGATGAGAGGGAGCCCAGGAGACGTGCCAGCAGCACGCCGGGTGTGCTAGGTGCCAGCAAGCATCATAGCACTTGTGAAGCTACTTTAGAAGAGACCAATTTGGAATTGATGAAGGAGTCTGGAAGCCTTCATCCCCAAAAGATACCCACGTTAGGAAATGGCCCAGAAAGAACAGCAGCTTACAAAAGGACAGCTCAATGAGAAAAGAGAGCCCATCCCAGTTGCACAAGGAGCTTTGAGGCTAATGGTCCCCACAGGCTACCTTGGTGCTCCCTACTTTCTACTGATTCCCTATTTTTCTTTTTTATCTCCAACCTAGTGCAACAGGACAGATACACCCATTGCTCGATCACACTGCTCTGCTGGCCCAAAACAGCTGGAGGCAGGTGGGGCTGGGGGCAAACCAGCTTTGTCTGCACGGGGTTAAAGCAGAAGGTCTTTTGTCAAAGGCTCAGTTTGCCTGCTACCGTATGTTAAACTGAAAGACCAATCTGTATTTACTGCGCTAAAGTACAATTATGGGGATTTTTTAATCATTCAGCCTAATGGTACACAGCTGTCACAAAAATCTTTGAACACATCACTGGCTCTCTTAGATCTGATTAACCAGATAAGGAACCACAGCCAAAAGCTATGAAAGGATGAGTCCAAATTTCAAACTGTCAGCTGAGCAAAGAATTTCATTCAAAGGAATCTGCAAAATGAGGAGGGAGGAGGTTCACAACACAAATGAAGGTTTTATTTACTACTGATATAAGCAGGTGAAATACTCTTTGTTGCACAGCTAAAGAATTAATGGACCCCAGCCTCAAAGTGGTGCTGACAGGTGTTACATCTGCTACATTAATCCGTGTGGATGCCAGTATTTGTATCCTCTTCTTTCCAGACTGGAAATGAGGGGCCTTCTTCCAAAGGGATGCTTTTTAGATGGAATAAGCCTCCCTGTGATATTGAAGAGCTCCAAGGGCATGGCCCCTTAACCCAAACTGCTTCTGTTCAGCATGTTTCTCCAGACAGTATTGTATTTATTTTTTATAAATTAAAGACAGCTTTGTTTATTTGCTTTTATTTCTCATATAATGTTTATTATTCCAATCAGAACATTCTGTAATCTCATCTAAATGTTGTATTATTAATTGCTGCACCCCACACCCCGCCCTTAATAACTATCCTCGGGAGAGGTAAACATTTCAACACGACTTACTCTAGTTAAAGCCATGAATATGCATTATTTATTTATTTAGGTAAACAGTAATTAAGAAAAATCACCAAACCGCCTTCTCTTTGAAATGAGCTCTACTTTACCAGCCTTGCCTTGGGAATTGCAAGTCCCTTAAACACATCTATTACTCTGTCCTCCTCCACCATGATTTACATTGATGGGCCTCAGACCACACTACAGCTGCCAGAAAAGCAGTCAGTCCTTATGCTGTCTGAGGCTGAGTGACAAGTCCAATGCATCCAGCAAGGATAAACAAGAGGTAACAAAATGTCAGCAGAGAAGAAAGGTGCAGGATGAGGAAAAGAATGTTGCTATCACTCAATATGCTGATTTTTAAGTTTTTTGCAGCAAGACAACTACTACTAACATGAAAACACTCATGACTCCCTTCTGCCCTCTCCCTACAGACAGGGGAGGCCTATGTCTTGACAAACAGAGGGGTTTGTGACCACTGAAGCCTCTCCATGCTAAGCTGGGGAGTGGCCAGCCCCAAACCAAGGAGTTTTTGTATCAGAACAGTCAGACAGCCCCATGTGCTTGCTATCTTTCTATCTTTCTATCTTTCTATCTATCTATCTATCTATCTATCTATCTATCTATCTATCTATCTATCTATCCATCTATCTATCCATCTATCTATCCATCTATCTATCCATCATCTATCTATCATCTATCTATCCATCCATCCATCTTTTGCATTGGGTAATAAGCAACTGAGTGACTTCACTCAATTCCCCTGGTTTTCTTCTTCAGTGTTACAATAACTCAAATATTACTGACTAACTACGTCACTTACTACATCACAGCATCCTGACTTACATTTTCACCAACTTCCACCGTAAGCCATGACAGAATATGGCAGCATCAGAGGCAATGAAGGCACTAACAGAACACTCGATTTTTTAACCCAAGAAAGTTCAACACACCAAGATACTCCTGACATAGTTGATTACCCAGCCTAAGGATCGCAGCAGCACTACAAGAGAGGAATCAAAATGTATCCCAAAGACAAAGGGATTTCCACAGATCTAAAATTGTTAGGTAAATAGATAAAACTGCGGTTGGGGCTTTGTTTCAGTTTTCAAAGCTAATTTCCGGCCACCGTTCAGAGAAATGCTTTGCATTTCCATTTCTGACTCACCCGCTTTAACAAGCACACTCGCTGGAATTACTAAGCATGGGATCTCATCAAAACATTTCACTTTCTGAATCAAAGTGCTTTTCAATTTTACTGATGTGAACTTATCTATAACATTTACCATGGTAACAACACTGGCGATGCGCAGGTACAAGGGCACAATGCGATGTCTCAGAGGACCGTTCTCCCACCAGGCATGCAACCAAGGTACAGGAATGCCTCTCAAATTCTGCCCAACCACTCAGAGCATGCTGACACCAGTCTCTCATATCCCCATCACAACCTGATACATGCTCCCAGAGACACATTTAAACATCAGGTATGAATGAAAAGCATTCCTGAAAAGAACATCTTATGAAACCGAAAATCTGAGATCGCCGCAGTACTGTGTCTAAGTTGAGTCATCAGTTCCCTTTACAGCCTAATAATTGACACTGCCTTGATCAGAATGACTGATCCAAATGTTGCTCTGTGTTTGTGTGTTTCTGTTGGTTTTTTTTTAATTAAAAAAAAAAAAGATTTCTTATGTAAACAAGCCGTCTGTCATCTTGCAGGAGTGTTTGTATTCTTCAGATCATGGGAAACATCTGTCAAAACCAGATTTTGCTCTACTCAATCAACTCGATAGAGTCTTAATCAGACTGTACTACACAGAAACGAAAAACTGGTCTTGTTACAGAAAAAATACACCGCCAACTCTCAGTGGAGACACTGATTTTATTTCACTTTCTTGGGATTAAATGCTGCAAAGATTATTAAAAGAATCCCCTCCTTTCCCTGCGGGATCTCTCCCCAAAGGAAATCCTGGGAATTTACATGCTGCTTTTCTCCTCTATGTGCACGTTTCCAAAATTAACTACCTTCCAGGAAGAGACAGAATAGAAGAATCAAGGTATAGTGAAACATCAGAGTGTGCTGATTTCCCACCTTTTGACACAGGTACTTGGATAACGGAGTGATTCCCCTTCTCATACTTGCAACAAATAAACACTCCCACGCGTCTGCATCCCACAGGTCACACCTCCCCAAAATGATTCATTAGGTATTTTCACATCTTCTGCATAGAGAAAGATCAAGTGAGGTTGCAACTGCCTCTGGCAGTGTTTTCTGAAGGAAAGGTGACACAAAACAGGGTGGTGGTTGCTACTACCAGGATAAGGGTGATGTTAGACTGCCATATTGTGAGTCTTTTGCCAGGGAATCTGCCATAGAATAGCAAAATCATTAACACAAATGAAAAAAGAAGCCAATTAGAAAAATCGTGTGAGACTATAACAGAAAGAGAAGGCTACTTCATTAGCAAGTAAATGAAGAGGAGATGACTGCGGCAGGACGACCAGGATCAATGGGTACCAGGCCAGGTGTCTGAGCTGGCAGAGCCCTGTTAAATGGACCAATAATTTATAGATTAAGGGGACAGGACTAGAAACATTCAATAGTGTATGCATGATCTTAATTAGAAATATGTCCCTGGAGGGGTGAGAAATTAATAGCCATGTCTATATTAGCTTTTACCCTTAGACCTAAACTACTCCACTGAAACCACGTAGGTGATATGATGCCCAATTTTTGTATTTTATCTGGCAGTAACTCCAGCCCAGTGCTGCAGACCGAGCACCCACCGGCAGCCAGGGTACATCATCAGCACTTGCTGAAGGCACAACTCTCAGCGTGTATCAGTAACTCATGGATTACACATCATGCCAATGATTCTTAAATACAAGGCATGAGATAGGAGGAGGACCTTGGTATGCTTTGGAGAAGATGGAGGAGGACCTATCTAAACCCTGGGTACTGAGAGTAATATAACAGGAGATTTTAAAACAAGAACACAGACAAAATCCAAAGCTGTGGAGAAGAAAAGACAAAACAAATGGCAAAAAATATAGAAAAGAAAATGATCTACTGGCTGAAGATGATGTTAGATTTTATTTCCCCAATTGTGGTAGACAGTTGCACATGAAACTAATATCAGACATATCTGCAAACACTGTACTCTTTTGAATGGAGTGGAACTGGATTTAAATGAAAGTCTTGCTTTAAAAAAAATCTTCAGGCAAGCAATTTCTCTGAAGTAAGAAATAACTGCATAGCTACACTTACGAAACAAACCTATGACAATACTTAACAAGTTGAAATCTCAACTTCACTTGAGAAATAATGTTCAGAAGCATACAGATTAGCTCTGCTCAGCACAGAATCCAATGAGTATCATTAACCTTGCAACATCTTGTGGAATCTTGTATTTTTCTGAATAACATTTTTATCAACTTTGGCTATTTTAGACAGAAATGGACTGCCACACTCCCCAAATGTAGGTGAAACACTATTTTGGCCAGATTTGAAAAGAGACTGGACTTAGTACTGGTTTCCTCTGCCTGACCTAAAAAAACCACAAGTTTTTGACTGTTTTTTTAAAAAACTCTTTGAAGTTTCATTTCACTATTCTAAGGTCCAAGGGGGGCAATATGAAGACAGAGGAAGCAGAAAAGAACTGGATAGGAATGAAAAACACTTTGGACTATCAAGCCAGCAAGCATAAGAATGGTATTTGGCTTTGTGAGAGCATTGCCAGTACTAACAAACCATTTGCCGTCTGCTACTGTATACCAGCAGGCCACGCACAGGCTTACATTAATACTTTATATTAATACTAATGCAAAAATGCATGCAAAGCAGACAAATTTTGAAGTGCCCCTGTATCTGCTTGTAAGTTAATTTTGCACCAACTCTTGAATGTCCTGATTAAAAAAATAAAAGTGTGGGAAACAAAGTGAAACAGGGTTTATCACCTCATAAAATTAACCAAAACAGCAAAGACTGTATTTCAAATGTCTATCTAGTTCTCCCTGACAGCTCAACTCAAACTGAAAACTTAGGCATGACATGAATTTCTACTTCAGTTTCAGTCACTTGAAAACACAAGTTTAATATCACTATTTTCACCATGCTAGTTAACGATCACCCAAAGCTACAGTAAGAGCCAGCAATCATTAGGCCACAAACAAAGTCAACTCCATAACCAGAAAAAAAAATTATTTTCTTTTCAATCTCTCTGCTCTTAAAATGTGACTGCAGCAGCTTCAGGGACATTCTGCATGATCCATTCTCACTGCTTGTTCCTGTAAGAAAAATGTTCTCTGCATTCAGTAATTACAGCTTAACTTTGTCAGGTGAAAAGAGCCTCTTTCTATAGTTCTCATATTACTTTTGGAGATGGAGGTATTGTTTTAACTTGTATGATGAAACCTACCTGTCCTGCCATTATTATCTTGTTTTATTACTACCCATAGTCCTGGCTTTTTTTTTTTTTTAATAATGTAAAAAGTAGGCAATTGCACAGAGAATGATTAGTACAGCATGTGCTGTAGCAAGCAATATTATATATTTTATTGCTCATGAAGTCAGAGTTCTGGAACCAGCCAAATCTGTTACTTTGGTCTGAAAGCACATTTTTCCTTTCCTGCTTGCAACAGGATAATTAATAACTGGGAGAAATAATGGAGAAAATAAGCACCGTGTTCAGGTAAGCACTCCTAATTACACAACCTTATGTTTGGACTAAGTATTGATGTCTGGGATGTCTCTACCAGAGAATAACAAAGTTTGCACCTCATGTGTGTCACAAGGACACTTGCCACACCGTCTCTTTTCCCATCATCCCAAATTATTCACTACCTGTGCCAGTGTCCTCATCCCACTAAAAAGTCTGTACTTTTTCCTGAAGTTCTGCAAGTGAAAAATGAAATCTAATGCTTTCCCATTTGTTCAGAGTGGTTGATGAAAAGCTCATTAGTGAATACTTGGGCAAAAAGGCTCTCTACAATTGCAGCACACAGTCATAAAGCCAATGCACGATGGCCAGCAAATGTTTCCACGTAGCAAAGGGCTTTAAATAGCTTCCTACTTGGTAAACAGTGAGAGGAAATACTGAATAAATACTTGTTTTCCCTTATTTATTTCTACACTGGGTGAGGCAAGACAAAAGGATGTTTAGGCACTGAACTGATTTCAGGCCTCATCCTCTGTGAATGACTTGGGCTGCCATGTTATAGGGCTTTTAATCTCACATACCTCATGGATCCTGCTATCATCACCATCATAATGAAACCAGACATCGCTTACTTCCCGTTCCCCCAGCCTGACTCTGGCTGGACACACAGAAAGGAGAGTATCACTCACACAGAGCTCATTGAAGAAGGCCACCCATCATTTCACCTGCTTGGCTTCACCTCCCCACACCAAATGGTGCCACCTTAAGCTGCTCCCACCAAGGGGCAGGTCAAGCAGCAGTATAACCCAAACTATAAGAAGACATTCAGCTCACCTTGTTCACTGGAAAGGCAGAAAACAATCCCCAAGCGTTTTTATAATTCCTGTTGCTCTCAGCACAATTAGATTTTATTGAACTGTAATCCTAGATAAGTGCATTGAATCTTACAGCTGAAGTCAATTACACTGCGTTAAATAGCCTTCCTGATCTGCAAGACGAAGATCACTTCTGTGTAAAACTAAATTAGCTCAATAACTCATTATTTGTAGCATAGGCGAGGGGTTGAAACAGCAATGGGCAATGAAGCAGTTGCTGTGTTTTCAGGCACTAGTTCTTTAAAGCCGCAAGCAGACTGAATTTCCAGTTTCACTACTTGGGAAAAAGACAAGCACTGGTGGCAGAGAGAGGGCATCTAGTGTCAACAGCCCTACATCTTGAACCATCCAGGTTTTTCTCATGGCAAGGGACTCTGAGCTGACTAGCCTTGGAAGGAATGAGACATTTGCTTTTTGTGTACTGAGAAGTCCTCGCACTTAAAACTTTAACTACCAACCCAAAGGAGATCAAAAGGGTACATCAAAAGGCATGTGACTCGTCACTTCTGATTCCTTACTCAGAATTACCATCAGCACCGAGTGAGAATACATAAAAACCCCTTAAATGAATATTTTAGCTTATCAGAATTGAGTGGAGGGGCAGAGGGGCTGAAGGCCAATGTTGGTGAAGGGCTAGGTGGGCAGCCACAAGGTGCCAGTACACACCTTGGTAGGAGTTCATGAGTGTGGCATTCCACTGCCTCACACCACCTCCCTCAGCTGCCAGGGTCACTTTTGGTAGCCCTCCAACCAGCCTCAAGCACTCTTCGGTTTCTTTCTTACAAACAACCATATTTACATGTTAGGAGATCTCCACGTAAGTTGGGAGACGACAGAAGCTGTGTTTCAGATCCCATTGGGCTGTGCTGGGTACGCATATTGAGCAGACAGGAGTGATTCAAAGCCATAAGCAGACAGACTGAGAGGAGAAAGGTGAGAGACAGGGAATATTCCAAATGCCTGCTGCTGCACCGGGGCAGCCAAACTCCACAACAAAATAGGCCTGAAAGACTTAGAAAGAAAAATATCAGTCCTTTTGAGATCTGGAAATCATTTCCTTTAACAGAGAAATGTGGGCAGCATGGGCAACTATCCCCTGTGAGGAAGCACACCCCTTTTGTTCTGGTCTCCTCTCCAGGGTGGCTCTTCCCGTCACAACATCCATGTCCTTCGGCAACATCAGTAGGCTTTGTCCTCACAATGAATATGAGGCAGATCTCCACTGCACAAATGAGGAAGTCAGTTATGGGGCAGATGAAGGAGGTTGCCTGAGAACACACAGGAAACCTGTGACTGAGGCAGGGAACTGAACCCAGACCATGAGTTCCAGTTGGGTGCCCAGTCCAAACTGGGTGGCTGACAGAGAACCTCTTCTTCTGGGGCTTTGAAATTTAAGTTTGGTGGGTCTTAGATTGAACGTTTTTTGGTTTTTTTTTCCTCATTTGTCTAGTCACTACGTTTCATTACACTCACACTTCTGCTTTGTGAAGGCTTTTGATCCTGCTTGTTTTCTGTTTTGGCTTAAAAAACCAACACAACTGAGCATCAAGCAGAATTTACCCTTCACACCTTGGTGTCCTCCCCTACCAACATCATCCTCTCCCTAGTGCTCAGCGCTAAGTGTCCTGTCCCAAGCTCTCAGTGTTGTGCCCTTTGTGCACCCTGTGCTCATGACTGTGGCTTCATCAAAACCCACCAGTGACATTTAGAAGGAGATGTCTTATTCGTAGCTTCACAGAGCTACAGCAACTGCTTGTGTGAACAGCAGCACTGTGAGGCAGCAGAGCAGATCTGGTGGGAAAACCAGAGGAAAGAGATGCACAAAAAAGGTAAGTTACAAAGTGAATGTTCTGACACTGCTATGCATCATGTCGACATGAGCAATCATCGGAAGAACAGATACCAGTAAGCCACAGCTTCAGACTGCCTAGGATGTTTTACTGGCTTGGCTAATGAATCACTGGGAAAATGTGAGCCATGTGCTCACTGCCAGGGTAGTCGTCACAGTGGGTGAAAACAATGTCTCTCTCACTGCCATCATGACCTGTGGTTTAATTAATATTTTAATTTTTTTTCAAGATTTTTCTGTGTAAAGCACATAATATGCGCTTTTAAGACAAAATTATTTGGTATTATACTATTTGCAAGGAGGTGCAACGAGTCAAACCACTGTTTCATGAAATAATTCACACTGGCTGAATCCCTCACAGAATGTCTCNCTATCACTGCCATCATGACCTGTGGTTTAATTAATATTTTAATTTTTTTTCAAGATTTTTCTGTGTAAAGTGCATAATATGCGCTTTTAAGACAAAATTATTTGGTATTATACTATTTGCAAGGAGGTGCAACGAGTCAAACCACTGTTTCATGAAATAATTCACACTGGCTGAATCCCTCACAGAATGTCTCAAGATCTTGAAAAGGAAAAAAAAAAACCTAATTTCCACATGTGTAATAACTCACACAGTGAGAAAGAAAAAGACTTCACATTTTTGTGAGAAAATGCTGCAAACCCACAAACTTTTAGAAATGCCCAATACGCTATTTTCAGCTTATCTGGATGCAGCCCAAACTATCCACAGCCAACCAAGGTGCATCAGAAGACTGTAATCATTCCACTCCCACCATAGGCTTTTTGTACCCACTGTGCATCCAAGGCTGTCAAGCCCTACAAAATAACATAGGACTTTTATGCTTAAAGCAGCCAAGCAGCTGCAAAAATAACCCTGTAAAAATATTGAATACTTGGTCCCACTCAGCAGCTGGAAAAACAATTACTGATTGAAAAATTCAGTGTTTGATATTACTTAACAGTTGGGGAAAAACTATTTGTGAATCATAATTAACGTTTATTTAACTATTTAAAAGCATGCATCTACTGTTTGAGGCTTCACAGAGAGCAAATATGTGGCCTTCTGGCCCCATTAAACAGACTAATATAGTTAAACTGGAAGGACATGAGGCAGAAAACCACACTGGAATAGTCAGTCCTTCAAGGAACTGGTGTAACTAAGATTGCCTCAGTAGCATGCACTCTGCAACACCAGGTCTGAACCAAATCAGTAGCAACTACCCTGGGGTAAATTAAATGAATGCACAGCTCCAGCTCCTGGTGCCAGAGCAATGCAAACATCATGACATAAACTGGATGAAAATCCATTACTAGCAGTGATAGAGAAACTGTTCCCCTTGAAACAACCTCAGGGGTTTATGGGCAACCCTGTGGTGGTATCAGCCTGGGGCCAAGTGGCAGCAGGGCTTCCCACGAACAGGTGCAGCAGAGCCCTATGAGAAAGGACCAGAAGTGTCCCCCAGAGGAGCCAGGGTCCTGCTCCCCATGCTGAAAGTGTGGCCAACAGGAATAAGGCAGCAATCATCCATCTGTACTCTGCACTAGTGATGGCACACCTCAAATCCTGTGTTCAGGTTTGGGCCCCTCCCTATGAGAAGGATGCTGAGGTGCTGGAGCGTGTCCAGAGAAGGGCAATGAAACTGGAGAGAGGTCTGGAGCACAAGTCTGATGAGAAGCAGCTGAGGTTTTCTTTAACCCAGAGAAAAGAAGGCTCAGGGAGAACCTTACACTTTCTACAACTGCCTGAAAAGAGCTCGTAGTTTGGTGGGGGTTGGTCTCTTCTCCCAAGTGACAAGATCAGAGGAAGCAGCCTCAAGTTGCTCCCAGAGAGATTTACATTGGACATTAGGAAAAAAAAAAATCACAGAAAGAACTGTCAAGCATTGAACAGGTTGCCCAGGGAAGTGGTTGAATCCTCATTCCTGGAGGTATTTAAAAGCCATGTAGATGGCAGATAGGGACTTGGCTTAAAGGTGGACTTGCCAGTCCTGGGTTAGCAGTTGGAATTGATGATCTTGAAGGTACTTTTCAACCTAAACAACTCTGCTTGTATGATTCTTAATGATTTTATGGTTCCAAAAAAGCAATGATGGCTTAGGTCAGGATTTAAGTTCCAGAAGCAGAAAAACCATTTATAGGCTGCTGAGGTCTTGTTTAGGTCTTGTTTTAAAATTCTAATTGGAAAACTGTTTGACTTCAGACTTTTCTAAGTCCTAATTTTCCCCAAACAATTCCCTCACTTGTTCTCTGCACATTTGTCATAGCTGAAATGTCCCATCTCTGACAGTAACCAGTCCTTTTTTCATCTCATTCAACTTCACCCATGCAAAATTGGGCTGAGTGTCTCATGGGTCCAGCAGGCACAGAACAAGAACAAAACAGCAGTTACTGTGTCTGATAACTGCAGGCAGAGCTGAGCCAAAGATTCCTGTCCAGCACAACCTTGCCTAGAGAGTGACCATGGTGTGTCAGTTGACTGTATAGAGTAAAGACCCACAAAAAAAGAAACCTATGGCAAAAAAAAAACGACTCAACTGCTGTGTTTGAAGGACTTGGTGACAGAATTAACATTAAAAAATATATATATTTTTATACCTACTATATGTACAGGAAATTTCACTTGTGGAGAATATTCTGTAAGGTGCTGAGTAATGGGAGCAGCCTGTATAATAAATATGCTTAACAAAGTGATTTGAACTCTAAGTCACCAACTCTCCTACCACTGTTCTCTCAAGCAACCATGGTATCAGAAGCCATTTCAAGGGAAATACACTTATGTCAAAAAGACTTCTCATATCAGACTTTTCATAACTTGCAGCTCCAGGAAAATGAAGGCAATATAAAAAGAAATAAAATGTAACAAATTTTAGGTCACAGACATCCCTGAATGGATTATGCCTTCAAAATGAACTGCATAAATAGCATAATGAGGGGGTTTTGGTGTACATCTCAAAGTTTTCTAGGATGATGTTATTCATTCTAAATGCAAACATTCTCAGTGCCATAAACAAGGCAATTGGCTTGTAACCTGAAATAAGGCCCTTTTCACTGAGACCCATTCATCACTAGGATGGTCTCAAAATCATTGTGGGTCCCTTTCAACTCAGGATTTTTATTATTCCATGATCACAGAAATAGATGCAGCTGATCAAATTCACCTCCATTCACAGCCCACTGAGGTTCCCTAGCTATACCTCCTGCATGGCCAAAGGGACAAAGCAGTGTTCTTTTTGCATCAGACAGGGCAACGATTAATGGATCATTTCAAACTGGGTTTGGCTGACCACTGTTTATGAAAACCTCCACAAAGCATTTGCTCTAGTAGGGCTACACCAGCACAGGTAAAATGCTGAATGAACACTCAAAGAACATGTCTGTCACAAAGTTAATGAAAAAATAGATCACTATGTACTTGGTCAAATTTGTTCTAGGCTTCTCTGTAGCCGCCTGTTCTCAGAAGTGTTTAGGTACTATGCTGGAGAGTTCTAGAGCAAGACAGCAAAAAGCCTTGAAAGGGCTTTAGCTTTATGCTATGCACAGATATGGGGGTACTCCAGTTCCTACATGCATTGCTATGTCTTACCAGATGTTAGACTAAAACTGCAAAATTATGAGAAACAACCAAAACATCTCAAAACCACCCCAAAACTGAAGAAACCATTTGATGATGCTTTTGTAAAAACACTTACTTACAACACAGTCCTGGAAGTGATTTCCAAGCAAGCCAACTGCTTCTCTAGACAGTTTACTGGATGGTATGGCTCAGCTCTTTCATACAGGCAGCACTTACAGTTGTATCTAGAAAAGGAAATATAACCAAAATTCCTTATGAGCAAATACACAAATAAAGTCATCGTTCTCTTTAAAACTATGACCAGGTTAAGACTTGCTTTAGCAGCTCTCAATAGTTCTCACGCCAAGCTTCACATGTGCTGCCTGCTCACAGGAACAAGCCCCAAGGTGCAGCCAAAGCCATCCTACGCTGTATAAGCCAAGAGCAACTGTGCCTGAGAGAAAAAAACCCTGCACTGAGCACACCAAAGTGGCAAACAAACGTGCCCAGCTGTTTTTCTCATCTAGTTCTACTTAAAACATTTGCAGGAAATGCAAGATGAATTAGTGCCAAAAAAATGTAGGTAATTTCAGTAAGGCCAGGAATTCCAGGCACCAACTTCTATTTTCTCTCTCTTGAGTGGGTGTTCACTTGTAAATTGTAGACATTTTAGCAATTCAACAACTGAGTGAATTAACATCCAACTTAACAGTCATTGTTAGGTTGGGAGGTTATTACTGCTTGTTCTGCTAAAGTGACAGGTTAAAATACATTTGTATCTGGAATGTTGTTTTCTGCAATATATATTCCCTGTCTTTTCTCACCAAATAATTTTCTTCCATTATGTCAACCCCTATTGTATGAACCATCACTGCCAGCTCCACCACAGCAGCTGGGATAGGCAAGGAGAAACAGCAAGGAGACAGGTGAGGAGGAAAGAGCACTCAGTCCCACCACTTCTCTTTAACCTGCCATATTAATTTTTTTCCAGGTATGTTACATGGTTGATTTGATACTTCTCAGCAAATGAGCATACTCACATTTGCAGGATGTTCTGCTTTTAAAGCAAGCAAGCAAAGGTAAAACCCAAAAGCAAAGAGAGGGCTCTACTTCACCAAGTCTGACAAAGCTGTTTGCTATCAGGCACTGTTTGGGGCACAGAATGGGAAGCTGTGATTTCCCAGCCTTGCAGGTGATTATTATTAATGGAAAAAACAAGTTTGCAAGGTTGAATTGACATACCACCACATGTGGAATTTTTGCAGACTCAGATCCATTTTGTACTAGTAAATGAGCTTGCATCCTTCATCCTTCCCTCTGTGCTCTTTCTTTTTTTTT
>VWZN01004515.1:168072-205252 GCA_013396955.1 Regulus satrapa | reverse complement strand
TTTTTTTTTTTTTTTAGGGTAGCTCACAAGCTGCTGACAACTCACACTGTACTAGGAGCTGTTCACACTGCACAAAGTGTTTACCACTCACAAGTGATGCTAAAAATTAATTTACAGTACCGCTACAGCAAGCTTTGACAAATTGTCATGTGTTGACACAGTCATAAGTTGTTGGTTAAAAAAAGTAACACTTCCCTCTTCTGCCACTTCATGTTTGAGACCAGGGATGGGCACATTATGCAAAGTTTGAGGGTTTGTAAGCTTCACAAATGTTTGGGCTTCACAAAACAAGCTTGGTTGTGAAAGTTTTTTCTCTTACAGTTAGGCATGTGTTTATTGCCAAAAAGACTCTAGTAAGAAAAAAAAATCCTTTCCCATCTCCCAAGATCTGTGTGTTGTGCAAAATTAGAAGAAAAGGCTGTAAAATAAATAACCTTGCAGGATACTTGTTCTAGATAAGATCACAGCAGTGACAAATAGCCTGTGTCTCCTTCGAGCTGCAGACACCACCCTCCTGCTAAAAAAAGGGTGGGAAAAAAAAATAGCTACTAGTAAGAGTTTTAATTGTTCTCAGCTGTCACATGATGTTATCTTAAGTGAACGCAT
Organism: Regulus satrapa; assembly: GCA_013396955.1. Taxonomy (NCBI): domain Eukaryota; kingdom Metazoa; phylum Chordata; class Aves; order Passeriformes; family Regulidae; genus Regulus; species Regulus satrapa. Next base: position 204,646 of record VWZN01004515.1, on the reverse strand, counting down.
TTATTTCTCAATTCTCATAATATATAGCTCTATATGGAAAAGAAAGAACTCCAGCAGTGGCATTCATCAGACAAAGTCCAAAATTATTTCCGTGTACTCAAGATAGCAGGTGTTAGTCAGCACTCATGCCCACCAGTGGCAGCTCTTAAATTTTAACTCCTACTCTTCTTCCTCAAGGCAGGCCAAGTAATCTATCTAGTTTACACTCTGGAATCAGTAACAAACATGAAGCTGTTGCCAGCTGAGGTGAGCAGCGCTTCAGTGGTGATGCAAACTTGAAACATTAAGCCCAAACTAGCCTAAAACAGGGAAAGAAACAAAGCCAAGTAAAATGAGCACTCACAGCACCTGCCAAATGGGCTTCATGACGAGCCCTTAAAAGCCACTGCTTCACATTGTGCACCAGAGACCTGGACATCCCGTGCTTCAGTAGCTCTCCCTAAGACCGCCAAATCTCGAAGCACAGACCACCCAAGAATGCAGAGTAAATTCATTCAGGAAATTAGCTGGCAACACAAGGAACTAATTTCTCTTTTTTCCCCACCTTAACACTTGTACCAAGTAGAGATGCTTTGGGTGGTTCCAAAGTCTTGAGGAGAGGCAACATTTTACCTTTGTAGAACCCGCTCCATGCCTGCATGAGTGCAAGAATGACCCCCCTAATTTCTCTCCAAAATTCACAACATGTTACTTCAACCAAAAAAGAGCTCCTGCAAAACCTTAAGGAGGGATCAAATTACACGCAGACTCTTCACTTGCTCCCACTTCACACATCCTGTATAGAATTTCTTCACCATCTGAGATGTTACTCTGATACATGACATTCTCTCAGACAGCTCTGAGGAAAGCAAAGGACATTTACATTGTTGTAGTCAGGATGGACGTTGCCTTGTGCTGTTGACTGAAATGAAATCATCCAAGCTTAATCAGCATAGATTGCTGTACATTCAGAAACTCAGTAAAGTAGCAACTCCTACCTTCCTCCCCTAAGTAACAAAAAATTATAAATATTTTCAGTGCATCACATTAAATGCATTATTTCATTAGATTCAGTCCAAGAGTAGTTGAAATAAAGACAATCAACTACTAAGTCAAAAACCTCAGCTGATGAATTACCTAGAAGGTAAAAACAATTCTCCTCCACCTTGGAAGAAAATGAATAAAAACTTAAGTTTTACTGTATGTTATCTCAACTGCCAAAATATGATTTCTCCTGTACCTTTTTACTTCGCTGTATAGAAGGGAACAAACTAATTCCCTGAGTTCTTACTTTGGGATAGAAAAAGCCCAAGACATCCAAGCCACTAATCTAATTAAGAATAATATGAGGGAAAAGGTGGGATTTGGGTTTTTCTGAAGCATTTTTGATTTGGTTTTGATTGTTTGTTTTGGGGATCAAACTTGTGAGTGTGAAGGAACCAGCCCCAAGCAGAAGAGCCACTCTTGCCAAGTCCCTTGGGTGAGTTTGAGCTTGCTCTAACCAACACAGAGCCAGCACAGGAAGGTTCAGCAGCAGGGAAATGAAGACCCAGGATCTCCCGTGTCCTCTCTGCATTACACCTTGCTGCTCTGCCCTCCAGTTTCATCATGGGGAGGATGGCAGAGTCTTGGCTGATCCTGCAGCCACACTCCCTCAAAACAGCTATGTGCAGGGCATTGGAAGGAAGCCATAAGGATGAATTTTGTAGAGAAATTAGGAGGGACATTCATCTCCAGCAAGCCATCACCAGGATTTCAAAAGCAAAAGGGAACATATGAAGGTGCCCTGCTCCTTGATGACGCATGCACACAGCTGAAGGGATAAATTAATGTATTGAATATATATACCAAATATGCACTGGTAGACACTGCTTGTATGGGATGCAGGCTGAGAAACAAAGTCCCCTGACTAGAAATTAAAAAGAAAAAGGAGGATTTCAGCTTTCTTATTCCATGGGAATTGCTTTTCCAACAAGTGAGACAGGACACTAGCCCAAAGTCAAGTGACAGCAAGTGACTGCCTACACCATGGACAACTGTCCTTGTCTCTGTTCTACGCCCATCTTCACTTTGCTGCAAAGGTCACCACGCCACATCTGTTACACAAAGCTCTGCCACCCACGAGCAACGGGGAAGCAGCCTAACTGGCCAACCTGGCAGGACTTCCTATGAGCATTTGGGGGTAGAATAAAACTTCCCAGCTTTCCACTTGTGGGTGTGTAGGCACTTTAAAAGTGCTTCCAGCTCTTACACCTTAAGAGATGCTCAAATTGCCTTGAACTAAAGGATTTCAGTATTGGAATACCAAAGGTCTTTAAAAGACGTGTAGATATGGTGCTTAGGGATGTGTTTTTGTTGTGGACTTGGCAGTCCTGGGTTAAAGGTTGGACTCGATGACCTTAAAAGTCTAAAGATGCCATTTCTTTCCTGACCCTTTATCCCCAGTGCAGGAAAGAGAAAAGGAAAGCAGCACCTCTGCAAGCATGAAACAGTGGGGAAAAGCATTAAATCTTCATTTTCACCTGGAGCACACCTTGCACTTCCAGCCCTTTCAAGGAGAAGAAACTTGGTGGCCCTGTGGAGACTGTAATGACTTGAAAGCCAGCATCTGTGTCATGTGAAGATCTCTCAGGAGGCAGATTGGGAACTGCTTGCATACATACAAGTGTACTCACACACATGTACATGGGCACTCCTCTCCTTTGCCTTTTTTTTTTTTTTTTTAAACTGTATACACTAGTATATTTTTCACTACTTTCTTAACATGACATCAATTGCATGGTATGTAACAATCAATGCCAACATTATCTGTAGCACAGAAACTTGTAATTCACTGAAACAGGACTTCTTCCCCAGCTTCTCATAGCCAGTTTTCTTCTATAAATCCGCCTGACTTCTAGCTTGATTTGGATCTATTCAGATCAAACTTTTACTAAAACCAGAAGCATTTTGTTTTTAACAAATATATTCCCATCCTCCTAAATAAAATCCCTACTTCTAGGTGAGACAATGTCATCTAACTTTTACTGTACTGTTCTACTTCTAAGCAAATTAACTTTAAGATTCAGTTAAATGGCAGTGCACAGCTAAAGGGCTCCGAAGGTTTATATATCACATGGCAAAAATCATTCTTTGTACAGCCAGTGTAAAAATATCCATAGGACATTTCTGAGCTACCTCAGGCCAGAAAGGTAACTAGGTAATGAAGAAAATCATGTCAAGTTTTATCTTTAGCAAAATGGCTTAAATTGTGCTATGTTGGCTAATACACTCTGAAATCCTCCTCTATATACTCCACATAGCAGTATCTCTGGCTGTGTAACCTGGTTACAAAATCAGGAGAAGGAGGCAGCTGAAAACCTTGTGTGGCCTTTTGATCCAAAATGATTTCCACTGAAGAAATCACTGCAGGAAAGGTACAAGTTGAAGTAGTTAACTAATAGTGTACACTCTGCCTTTAATACCTGCTGATAGTGACAACTCAATGAAAAGAGGTGTCCCATATGTTGTGAGGGAATTTTTCTTTATGGGGTATTCAAGGAGCCACAACCTGATTTATATATGCTTTGCTACTTCAGCCAAAATGACAAAAGCATCCCAGTTTCAGGAGTTGCTGGGCTGCAGTGAATACACGCTCGAAGTTCAGCTGTTTGTTCAGCAATGTGGACACCAACACTGGCAGTGCAAACATTGAAGGCGGCACGTGGGTATATGCAAAAATTTCATTCAGCACAAAGAAAAGCAAAACTAGCACAGAAGGATCCTAAATTAATCCAGTTCCTGTCTTCTCACTGACTTCCCTTACCATTGGAAAGACTTTGGTTTGGACTTTAGTCAAGTCTGGTTTACTGTGCCCAACTTTGTGTGTTGTAAAAAACACCGACCCTGCTGGAACGCCTTATTCATTACACAGCCCTGCAAAAATTATTAGCTACGATACAAGGCATTTCCCTTTGGGGACCAGAAAGGGTGAAGAAAGGGGATGGAGAGTGACAGCTTGTGGTTTCTAATNAAAAAAAAAAAAAAAGCAAGAGGAATACAGGATATAATGTGTTTACATTTGTCAAAACAAGTTTCCTGGAGACATGGAGGGTCCACGCTGCTGAGCTGTCACTTCTGCTTGAAACTGCTGCCTCATGCTATCAGGAGGTCAGTCACTGACCTACTTTCTGATAGGACTGAATTAATTTGCTACTTCTGTACACAAACCTTTTTTATTTTTTTAAAAGGAATACTTAACATACCCAGAAAAAGCTGCCTTTTATCCAACTTGGAGCTTCAACTGGTGCTATGCAAGGCTATTACATACCCTGGCATGGGGCCCAGTGTGCTTGGGCTGCTTATTCTTTTGGAAAAATCTGTACAGAGTATTTTTAATGAGTTGACGCTGCAAATAACGTCTTTCCTTTTTGAACTCCTACACTACACTAATGCCAGTGATTTAACCCAGTACACACAATAAGGGAGGCCAGCACTCAAATAGGCTGTGCTTTGTCTAGGCTGCTCCTGAAATAGATGCTTACCACTACAGGATTAGCTCCCCAAATAGACAGATGCATGGCACAATACACTTACAGGATTAAAACATAAAGTTATTAATAGAAAACAAGATGAGTAGGTGAAACTTATGAACTAAACACCTACCAATCCAATCATTCCCTTCACAGAATCAGCTAACCAGTGCTCACCAGGAGATGCTTGTAGGTAGGAGTCCTTAAACTAAAAAGCATTTTCCTCAGAAAGTGAAGGGGCAGAAGCAGCAGCAAAAGACATGCCACCTACTTCCCCTCTTTGCTTAATAGTTACCTACATGCACATAATGTCACTACCCAAACTCCTTCATTAAAATAAATCCACGCTGAAGGGTTTCACAGATCTTTCAAATACCTGGACCACTTAAATACTAGAAGTCAGCTCCTGAAATTATCCTTAACAACGCCATCCATTGGAAGCCTCATTGCTTGGGTGGACTCCTCTTCCCAGGTCTCCTGTGGGTAGCAGCGCTGCTGTCTGAAAACAGGGCAGCCGCATGCCAATGTGTGAGAGCAGGGCCATTCCGCGTTAAGGCTCTGGACTAACATTTGGAAGATGAGACCTCTTCAGCAACTTGGTCTCATATGCTCACCTCACCCTCCATCTGCTAAGCAAAGATAAGGATCTTCTCCAAGTGCTTGGCTTGCTTAGTACCAAAACATCGTGGGTGAGACTCACACTTTCCTTTGCATTTCCCCAGGGTCCAATCTAATAATAGAGGAGGTAGTACTGACTACCGTAGTACAAGATGAATATCAGTATCATAACAGATTTATGATCACTCGAGTTCTTGGACTTGATTAGGTTCATGTTGCCAAAGATAACTATACCAAACCTAGCGCTTGCAACTGCAAATGCATTCTTGTCAACCTTCTTAGCTTTCATCTGTGCATATTTACAAGCCCTGAATCTGAAGTTCAAATAAATCCAGTAATTCACTCAAACCCACCAGGATTTGAAAACATTAGGGAAGTGTCAAGATGTCATTGAGCTTGTTCTGCGGAAAAGAGTGCTTTATAGTTTCAGAAAGAAATAGACAAGGGAGCTATTTAACGAGATGGTGGCATATTGAAACATGGATGGATAAGTAATTAATAGCTACCTTCTCTAAGTGAAAACTTTTCTGAGTGAAAAAACAGCTTATGTGAAAAACTACAAGTCAACTGCTGCCATTTTTAGATAGATAAGAACTGTCATGCATGTTAGCATCTCCATTACCATGAAGGATTTTACTCCTTTAAGCAATTCACAATGACTTTCACATAGAACAGCATGTGGGAAGCAAGGAACTAACAGAAGGAGACACCAAAGAAATGTTGATATTCGCAACTAGAATTCTAATGAAAAATGTTATCAGGAATAAATGAAAGCAGGAGAGAACTGCTGTGAGAAGCTGAAGCTTTAGTCCCTTAGGATCAAAAGTAACTATACAGTTGTATAGGTGCTATTATTAGTGTACAAATTATTGGCCAAATAATCTATTTATTTTGGCAGCTCAAAACATTTTATCATTTCAGAAGTCCAATATTCAGCAGATCACCTAGTTTAGAACTCTCTTAACCCTGATGTGCAGGTTTCTTTAGCAAATTTCTATACGTCTTCAAGCAGAACATATGGCACCTTAAAGTAAACAAAACAGGAGAGAGGAAGACTACTCATGCTTCAAGAAATAGGAAGCATGCTTATTAATTAAGCATTTAATTCCTTTTATTCCTCATGTCTATCTCCACAGGCTTTCTCGGCAATCAACCAATTTTGGGATTCACTGCTGTCATGCCAATCGTGGCAGTACTTCAGCTAAAAGGCACTGTCAAACATAATGAAGTTTCCCTTCAGCTTGTTCCCACACTGCTGCTACATACAGCACACACGCTGCCTGGAGAGGGGAGCTGGGGGTAAGGCTAGATCTGCTCTAGCTCCAAAAACTGCAGACCCGTCCTAGGTGGCAATGGCACAACTGAATCACACCAGTGGTCGAGACTGTGTGCTAGAGAAACCACCTCACACCCTCCTAGACAACACACAAATAGCACCCAGTGGTGCATTTTAGTCCAACTTAGTGGTGGACTTGGCAGCGTTGGGTTAAAAGCTGGACTCGATGATCTTAAAGGTCTTTTCCAACCTAAACAATTCTATGACTCTTTTCCAACTTGCACATACCTTGGACCGAAGCATACTATAAACATGAAAAAATTTCCCAGTGTTTAACTAATACAGCTCAGCCTCTCACTTGAATCCCTGGACATCAACCCTGGTACTTCACCCAGTGATGCTTCACACAGAGCACAAGGAAGAATATGACAGCAAGACTCCCCATTGTGAAGGAGAATATACATCTCTCTGTTTGTAACAGTTTGTTTTCACAACAGTGGTCCCATGTTCCTGTAGGAACTGGTGTTTCCAGAGACCAAATTGTAGGTCAGGACTCTTAAGGCTTTGAAATATATAAGGACAGCCACTGACAACAAGCTGTGCATTTCTCTCTGCTGACTCAGGCAAAGAAGGCACTACTGATGTCCTGACGGTACACTGCATTTAAAACACACGTTTGGCTGCCTCACCTGAATTATTCCTGCTTTCTGTCCCTAGTATGCTCTGGGCTTGCAGCTGATGCTCCCAAGCAGCCTCTGGCAGTGGCCATCTGAAGCCAGTGACCCAGGCTACTGGCTCCTGGGGCAGGGACTGTCACCAGGCTGTCACCCAGCACAGCAGGGCCCTGACTTACTCAGCCTCTGGGCACCACTGTGGCGTAAATGAGGATAACCTAAATGGGGTTATCCATTACCCTGAAGGGCAGATACTCAGCCCTGTAACAACAGCATGCTTTACAGCAAGCACCTCGTAACCCAGAGCTTGAACTAGAAATTTCTGTGACAAAAACTTTGCAATGTGAGAGTCTGTATTAAAAACCAGCAAGCTGCACTGTTTTGCATCTTGTATTCCAACCCTTGCAAGACGTCCAAAGAGCTCAAATACAAATTTGTAATATTGCTCTCTGAGTAACAGCTATTTTAAACCAATTTTGGCAGACACTAAGAGTCATAAGCAGGATGCCAGCTGTATGGTTCCTTGAGTCCTTCTCCTGGAGCCATCCAGCCAGCAGCGGTGACTGGACACCCTGCTGCTCTGCTAAGGAAGCTCTGATATCTTCACCTTTCTTTCAAGTCTAAGTGTGCTGGGTTCCTGCAGGAAGGAACTTGCCTCCACTGCTCCAAGGATGGAGGAATATCCCCAATAAAAACTAGAATCTTCCAAGTTTCAAAAATTCGCTTTCCATAAAACAAGCCTTAAAAAGAGAAAGACATTGAGCTGCACAACATTTTTTACAGGCACCCATTTGAGATGACCCATGTAATTAATTCACTTGACCACATTTCCTAAGTTATAGCAATAAGCAGTATAAAAGCTTCCACAATCATGCCCCATTTTTGCTTTATGTATTAAAAAAAAGTAGACGTAGTAGTGTCATTTATCAGCAAAAATTAACATCCCCACACAAATGCATGGACTGTGATATCAATTTACAGATACCTGAACATCAAACACTTGCTGATACCGGTCACTTCCCGGCTCTTCTTTATCCTTCCCAGCAGCCTCCCCTGAAATTTCTCAGTGTTCACCAGCCTTCCAAGCACCAGCCAACCCAGAAGTGTACACAACTTGCCATTTAGCAGTTTCCTTTCCCTGGATATCCAGGCTACACAAAGCTCCCATCCCAGGCTCCTATCTGGGACTTCATGATGGGAGGGTAAGATTATGCTTTGTGACCCCACAACACAGGTTACTGTGCATTAAACGAAATAGAACAAAATATAAGTAAAAATAAGGAAAGGTCTACAATAAGTAAATCCCACTTTTTCAGTGCACACCACAGGAACACACATATCCATAAAAGGGATTAGGTACTATGTCCTTGTTGGATGGAGGGAGGTGGAGAGGTCAAGCCAGAAAACCTGAGAAGAAAAAGCAGAATTATTCAACATAGTGATGGCACTGCAGAAAGAAGGAAATTTTTTTTTTGCACAACTGCAGCAAAGCCTGCAGGGACAGGGGGAAGAGGAGGGGGTGGGAAGGAATGATGTTCAAACAGCAGTGCTGGCAGAGCGTGAGGTCAGTCAAAGGAGGTCATGTCATTCCAGCAGAAAACCCTGCTGGAATTATCCTACTGGGCAAGAATGATCGTACTCACAGAAAGACTGCAACGCGCAGCCTTGGTCAAACTAAGTAACTCAGAGCTCCAGCTATGGAAAAACAAATCCCAGGAAGCAAGACCATTCCAACAAACTGGACACAGACAGACTGCAGCTGCTGAAACACATAACTGGAGTGACATAATATTAGAACATATTTTTATGCTTACTAAGATAACAACAAACCCAAGCCTGAAGCTGTATTTTGGGCACACTAGCTGAAACTATCTTTAGACAGGAAAAGTGTGTGTGTGTACAGATGTTCCAGCAGGCACAGAGACCAGAGAGCTGGAAAAAAGCACCCGCTCACTTCCGAACCTTATAAAAATCCTCTGTTGCAAATAAGGGTGGGGATAAGTACACCAGGCAATGCTGAAACAAAATAAAAACAGAAAAGCAGGCAAGAAGCCAGCAGTTGGTCAGGGATTGGTGAGATATAGAGGCTCCATGCCTTCTCCAGCATTACTTCTCCCAACAGATGTTTCCAGGTGTTATCCCCTTCTGCAGTCCCCCTGCTATGTTTTACTCCTCCTGCCAGCTCTTTCATCCAGCCTAACTATCTCACTTTCACAGCTGCTCACTTGGAAACATGACTGAAGCTATAAATTCACATCTACACATCTGTAATAAAAATAGTTTTTGTAAAAGCTATTCTTCCCTATCGATGGTGACACAAATGACACAGAATTGCTGGCAATTCAGGAGTCTCACAGTAGCCTTAATCACTGATCAAGGCAGAGAGCAATATTCTGTCTCACAAGGAAAACAGTAATAAAGAAAAAAAAATCACACTCTCTTTCTCTCTCTCTCTCTCTATATATGTGTCTTGGAATTATTTCTATTTGTGAAGAACTGAAAAATACAATAAATGGCCTCAAAACTCTTTTTTCCATGGAACTGCTATTATTTTTAAAGTAAAACATAATTATCACCTTATTCCACAAAACACATGTACATGCCTTCTCCTTTGCACTCTCTGATGTAAGTAAATCCTTGGGGCCACAACAGAACCAAGCAATGCTTTAAAGATCTCTAAAGTGACTCAAGTGAGCCAATGGTACGAAAGACTCTGCTGACCTCATAAGCTCCAAATCTTTCTTAATCTTCAGCCTGTGGCAAAGCAGAAACCCCAAAGCTTGAGCTTTGGGTGTGATGCAGAAGTGACCATTCCTGCAAGCAGTGCTTGTACAAGAAAACTGATTTGCATGGAGGCACATCTCCTTTGGGTTTAATTTGCCTTTATGGCAAATAAATCAGCCATGGACAAGCATTGGGTTAATATCAGCAGGGCAAATTCCAGGCATGAAGCCCTAGGAGAAAAAGCATAGCTTTGGGTGATGGAGATAGGCCACCAGCCTGCTGTTGGTAGGGTAATGGAGGAACCAAATAAAGAAACACAAAATTGCACCCATGGGAGCAAAAAAAGAGATTGCAAAGAGACTGATTTAAAAAACCAAGAAAGAGCTGAAGTAGGGAAGTTTGACAAACAGGGACAGTGCTTGTGGAAGAATCTGATGCAGCATTTTTATAACAAGGGCAGGGAGTAGGAGCAGAGTTCAGCACTGGACCTGGAAGGGACTGGTCCACCCCAGTGACTGCCTCTGCCTCCAGGAGAGGCTGGGAGCTCTCCTAAGCTCCTTGGCTCTGTGTGTGACCAGCACAACAGGGCTCTGCTTGCAATGGGTGTGCCACGCCACTGCAACTACAGCATGACAGCAGCGTCCCAGCGTGTAAGGGGATGCCCGTGATTCCAGCCCTGCAGTGGTATTTGCTGCAATTTTTGTTAAGGCTTTTGCTGTTAGCCAAGCCACTATTGTTTTTATTGAAATTCACACATGCACACAAGACTTAAGAGAGAGAAGGGAGATGAAAATAGAAGCTGAATTGAAAGTTCAGCTTCTTTCAACTTAATTTGTTAGCAGGTTCATCATAATTTTTTTGACAGAATAATCTTTCCATGGTGAATTATTTTCACTGGGAAAAAAGAGCAGACCAACAAATTGCTGTATAAAATTTGTGCATTAAATAATAAAGCAATTAATGGCATTTTAGCAAGCACCCATTCTTCTCTCCAGAAATAAAATCCCTATTTCATCTTATCTAAATTGCTTGGTCAGCTTCAAATAAGCGCAATATAAATCTCCTTCCCATACTGCTGCTGTTATCTATGATAAAGGGAAGAGACAGAAGGTAATCCTGTGTTCTGTATTCACTGACACATCATTTTCATGCTACACTACACTGTAATTTATTTCTAATGGGATAAACCTCTTGTAGTCTTCCTGCATTGTTCAGCCACACATGTATCCCCAACTGGTACCAAGATTGTAGGACTGACAGGTGCAACACACAGGGTCCCTGCTTGGTGGATTTAGGATGTCTGCTGCACATTTCAGCAAAGCTACAGCTGTGAAAATAAACAGAGAGACGCTATAATTAAGGTACGCTTTTATTCCTTCCCACCCACTGCCTCCTGCAAGCAAGGCAGTCAAAGAGTATGACACTTTTCAGTACTTCTTGCAATTTCTAAGTAAACTTTTCATTTTTTACCTAATCGGTTTGAGATGATGCAGAAAGACATGTGGAGCTGTGAGGGATTAAAGGGCATGAAAACCAGTTGAAAGTGAGTTCTTACGGTCTCGGCCACAGTAGAGGTATAGTTTCATACAAAGGAAAATATCTTGGGAGCTCTTTCTCCTGGCCTCATCAAGAGGGATACAAGAAGCAAGTAAACCTATGTATGAAAATCAAGCTGGGGCCATGAGAAGTTACATTTTTGTTTACAATATTTTCATAGCATTTCGCAGAAGAAGACTTCTTCTGCATAGGTTTAATATGGCTTGATGCTTATAAAAACTTTCTTCAAATTAAAAGTTTGAAGATCCAGTTAATCCAGATGCAATCCTGAAATGGATAGGTGTGAACAGAAGGCTACTTATGATACTCCTGCATAAATTAATGTATTTTACAGAACATCCCCATTAATTTGTACAACACTTTTCTCTGTCAGAATGTGCAAGTCTACCACAGATAGGCAAGCTTCTGCAAGTTAATAAGCACTATTATCAAGCACCATGACTTAAAGAGACAAGAATCTCAGTTTTACTCTACCTTTCACACCCACTTCTCCAGCTCTGCTGATTGCTACACTCACATACAGAGGACATCTCACAAAGTAAAATATTGTCTAATTAGCTGTCTACTATCTGGCTACTTCTATGGCTCAATCACTCCAGCTGTTCACAAAAGGATTAATTCTCTCTGATGCAGATGCAAAGTAGAAATTGCAGCTGTGACAGTCAGCTATCCAGATTCTCTTTACTGTCGATGCTAAGTGACAGTCCCTTCCAGGGCACATGTCACACACTGCTGCAAGTACCCATCTTCGAGGTGGCGAGGGAAGGGACTAGGAGCTCCACTGTGGCCACCTGCACATGGATAAGCTCCAGCTCAAAGGGGCCTGGCAGCAGGAGAGCTGGTTCCAGTCTCCTGGGCAAATGTCACCCACAGCAGCGTTTCAGCCGCTTTGCCATCTCCAGCTGCACAGACAATTCTCCACAGAGCACTGGGGTTCTCAGTGCACCCCAAGCCCCTGGGAAGGAGTGCAGCAGCTACAGCCAGTCTGCAGAGAATGGGCAGGAGAAATGCAACGCCAGGTACCAGCAGCATGGCTGCAGCTGCTTTATATTGCTTCTTGCTGCAGACTATGAATGTTAGCTCTGGTTTACCAACAATTCATGCTTCAAAAATTTGATAAAATACCCCAAAGGCTAATTCCTCCTGAACTCCATCCCTGCTGCCACAATGAATTTGTATTATGACTTTGTTCCAGGGATGTCTCTGCAGCCACTTAAGCGAAGGACCCATATGACTTGATCCAGCCCAGCTAGGCAGGCAGTGCTGCTCACGTCCACACTGGGTCACGGGCAAAAAGAAGCTGTCCCAGTGAGAGGCTACTACTTCAGCAGGGATTCCAGCTGAGATCCTGCAGGTGAAACTCCCTGCAGAAACCACCAAGTGGTCTTGCCAGATGCACTGGCCAAGGAAGCCCTTGGGCAATCAGATCTGCTCCCACAGCAAGGCCCAAGCTTGCTGGAGACCAGCCTCTGCTGCATCCCAACCTACCTACAGGGTTTGCTGCCGGTCTGCATTCTGATTTCTGCTGATGTCAAAATTTCAAATACAGCAGATCCAGTGTTCATTTAGATTTCACTCATCTGGAACTCTCTCTTAAACGCAATCCAGATGAGCTCCTTGGTGTGGGTAGTGGCTGCTCTTACTGTCTGCAGCCTCACTTAGCAGACTGTTTTCAAAAGGGAGTAGAATCGTTTAAGATCGACTGCCTTTCACTGTGGTTAGAAAAGGGATCCTTGACCAAGCTCCCAAGGTCATATCCTGCTTTCTGAGCATCTCTGGAGAGGGATGGCAGCATACCACCAGCTCAGGAAAGCACTGTGGGTATCTTTACTGAGCTGCTTGTGCTGCCTACCAGTTCTCAAAGGCAAAATGCATGGCTTAGTTCTCCCCAGCAAATAGGTGACTTTGTACTTTGTCACCTGGCTACAAAAAACAAAAAAATGGTATCATGTGAAGCGTGAAGGTGTGCCTGCACCTACTGCCATGGCTCACCCCGCTGCTGCAGAGGGAGCCAGCTGCATGAAACAGGGCAGGCTGAAAGCAAAATCTCAAAACAAATGTTTGATCCCAGATTTGTAGCTCCCAGAAGCCACAGCTATCCTACAAGCCTACAGGGGAAGAATGGAAAGGGCTAAACTTGGCTAGATACCACCTGGTTGTGGTAAACAGCAACAAAAGCCTTTGAGGCATGTGGAAGTTAAAAAAGCAAGTTTAAATCTGGGAGAAAGACACTGGGATTCTCACTCCAAACACGGCAGAAAGCTTTAGTTTGAGTGCTAGAACAGTCTCCCTATGCACAGGGCTGGGATCTTCTCGCCTCAACCTTTCAAAGCTAGGCTGAATGAGAAATAGTGAGTTTGGCTGGAAAAGCATGAGCAGATGATAGAATCAGTCTTTAATGCCTTAATTTTTTAACTCTCTGAAAAATCAGCTTCTTATCCAATAGGCAGGTGACACTACCACTAGGAATAATCATTTGACAGCTGTCCCCCAGTGTACATATCAAAAGAGAAGCAGCATAACTGAGGTAGCATAACTGGCCTAACAAGAAGAGTGCAAACTGCTTTAACCCTGACACACAAGGTGCTAGGATACAGTGATAAAAGCAAGAGGAATGAATAGGGTCTGGTAATTTTTCTAAGAAAGCAGCGTTTGCATACAGGACCCCAAATAATAAAGAACAAATAATTGAAGAATCTACCTGTACTATTGATTAAGAAACAGAATGGATGTTATTTTTGTCCCTATGTTCTACAAACTGGACTAAAATTACAGAACCTAAACTTTTTTTTTTTAACTCTAGTAACTGTCATCATCTAAAATACCTGCTGAACTAAACTCACAAAACTGTATTAAGTACAACATACAAGCATTTTGTACATGTAGTACAAAGCTAAGGGCTACCCTTCACCTCTGAAGTCAATCTATAGCTACACTTATACCATGTTAGGCCTTTTATAAATAAAGTTACAAGCAACTTCTTTATTCTCAGTGCAGTATGTGAAACACGTGGGTTTTTTTCCATTTCCACAGAAACTTACTTCACCTACTAGCCCCTCAGGACACCTTGTGAAACTAGAAAAAGTAGTGTACTGTCCACTGCTTCTAATTAAAATCTTACAGTCTTGTGGTCAGAGAGCACTGGAGAGCTGCTGAGGTCGTGTGATTTCCTTGAGGTCCAACAGCAAAAGCACACTAGACCAGAGATGACAGATTTCTTGGCTTGTCCATGCAATGCAGCCCTCCGCAGCCTGGGCCAGAAATGCCGTCACTGGGAAGCTCTGGTTCCTCTCAGTAACGTAGCTTTAAATAGTCTAGATCTTTAAAGGAGAATATCCCATGTAAGCACACCCTCCCCTCCACCACTCCCTCAAGAATAACTTTTTCCCCCCAAGGCTTCTTGCACCTGCAGATGTTGCTGGGGGGGGACGGGACAATGTGGCTCCAAAGTCTGTGCCAATCTTTAGCCACTCTCTGCAGCTTTTCTCTATCACCGAGTGCCAGTAAGTGTTCACACTCCAAGCAATATCTGCTCTGACCATTTGCATGTTCCTCCAGCTGCTTGAGAGCCCATCTGCTCAGACAGGATTGCTGGCTCCACTCACTGCACACGACCCAATGTTTCCATTGCTTACCCAGGAGAACTTGGGGGACACACTGGTGAGGAAGTGAGAGATCTTTGCATTTGTGACGCATTCACTCCGTCTGTTACCCAGTATTTTCCCCAGGTATTTACCTCTGGAGGCATGAGACATCTTTGCCTCTGGTGAGTTTCCAATACTCACATCCACATGTTAAGATGGAAATAACATCTGAGTGGAAGACTCCTAGTTTGGTCTTTACATTTGTATTTTCAATGACTAATTTTGTTTAAGTTGGTAAACGCAGCTGTTGCCTTGCCAGTTGGTGACATTTCCTTTTGGACTTCCCCCCTGGTTGGTGTATCTCTGCCAAGACATGTAAATTGACTCATTCCTTGTATTCCTTTGCCTTTTTATACAATCCTTCAGAAGAATTTTGCAAAAGACCTCTGGAGATTTCTTTCCTTAAATAATTATTAGCCCTGAAATGCCGGACTTTCCTTACATGTTTTTTGAACTGTCACTTAAGCATCCCATGCCCAGGATGCAGGATCTAACTGATGTAACAGCTCACTATACTACCTCCAGCTGCACTTTTGCTTATGGTGACTTGACCGAGTCACTGTTCACTCAACAGCAACCTTAAAGTGGTGACAGAATGCATGCTGGTTTTATACCAGCATTATCTGTGATGAACCATTCACACAGCTCTCACCAGGCTTCAATGGCTTGAGCTTGTCAGTGACTTCACAGCCATTATGAATATATACTTGAAAAGAATAGATTAGTCTCCTGAAAAAGGTAATAAACATATTCTCACCAAGAGCTCCAAACAAACAACCGCATCAAACTGGCAGGTGATCTGCCTCAAGCCAGGGAGCAGGAGGCTAGCCAAAATATGGATAGCAGAGGCCATCCAAAAATCTGGCCATTGCTTTATCTCCTAAATTGAAATGTCTCAGCTGAAGCTGCAAGAGAAAAAAAATTTAGCATTTCCATTTTTCATTTTGGTTTGGTTTTTTTTTTACATTTTTGATGCTTGTATCGGTAAAAGGAACAGAATTTCTCTTCAACTTTTGCAACCACTTGCATCACCTTTCTGAAATACTTTATCTGAAATACAATTTCTTTGTATCAGTTGGATTATGTTAATTTTTTCATATTCCTATATTTCTTGAAGAATTCAGCAACTACTCATTCAACCATTATTCAGCAATGGTCTCTACCTCCAGCTACTCTGAATTGTGGCTTTAGATAGCTTTTCACATCTGCCTTTGTGCTATGAGACAACATCTCTACTCTGGGATTTTCAGTTCCTTTGTCAAAGTCACAGTGTTCCTCCCACCACCATCATCCTTCTCCTGTCACTAAATAGCTTTTACTTGCTAACCTCAGACAGGTCTATTGGGTGGTAGAACCTAGCCTGCTGAGCAAATGGAATAGCTTTTTCAGGAACTGCATCAGCTTCTTGAGCAAGGCTCTCTTCTTATTTCTCTTGGGGCCTCTATTCTTGTTCTGAAACTGATTTTCCTGCTCATTTTGCTGGATGCATTCAAATGTCCAAGGTTGGTTTTGGTATTTTCATCCTTGGAAAGCCCACTGTCTGGGATTTCTCAGCTGAAATTTAAAAAAAAAACCAAAACCAAAAAAAAAAAAAAACCCCACACTTCTATTGTGTGCTAAGATGCTGGAGATAAACACTGTGTTTGTCTCAAATATATTCAGACCACAACAATTCCATCAGCTGCTGTGGGGACACCTTTACACTATGCCCAGGCATCAGCAAGAGCCCAGAGAGCAGGCAGAGTTCTTTGAGGCCCTCTTGTTATTGCTTTGGAGACAGGAGATGAGATTTGGCCATTGATTCTCTGTTCTGTCACTGACCCTAACCCCAAGAAAGAAGTCTCCCTTTTAGTAAGCAGATGTTAGCTAAGGAATTTGGTTCAAATCTGCTGACAGCTCTTATCTCATCGCAGTAGTTGTCTGTTGGTAGTACTGTGTAATTGTCATTTCATGTACTGCGTTTGAAATCTAGTTCAGAGCAATAGACCACTAATTGGTTCCCAGTCTACAAGCTATTTTTCTGCCTTGGAAGTCATAATTAATGCTACTCCCTCCGAGTTATCATCATTGTGCTTCATGAATATATTACAGCTTTGTTTTCATTCTTAAGATTGCTCTTCATCAGTTCCTGGTCATAGACAGTTTGCTTACTCAAAGAATTTTACTTGCTCTATTCCTCCAACTCCTTCACCTGCATCTCTTTTGTTGTTGCAGCCTTTATTCCACTGTTCCAGAAACCTAATTTCTGTGGTTAGGTTTTTATCCGAATAGTTAAAAAACTATTCAGAAGCTTCCCTGGCTCACGGCTTTCACCAAAACATCATTTCACCCAAGACAGAATCTGCTATTTACCTGGCAAGTACTTTGCTGGAACAGCTACCTTGTCCTCTTCCTCTAATTTGCCTCTTTTCCAAGGACAAATTCTTTGCCTGTAGCTGAATCCCAAACACAGAGTGTTATATCATTGCTCTTCATCACAACCACGATGTTTGACCAATTCAGTGTGGGCCATGAGACTCTACAACCTTACCCTCAGCAAGGTCAGTTGAAGCCTTGATTTGGCCTCTGGGTTCAATTGGTAGCCATGCACTGCCAGCTGCTGAAGGAGCACAGCAGCTTTCCCGTCACCTACTTGATAAGGATGCTTCAAGATGAAAAGATTCCGAGTACTCACATTTTACAGTAAGAGCAGCCATTTCAATACCTGGCTTAAAAAAGAAACCACATCTAACATCTCAGAAATGGCTGTGTTCTGTCTCCAGAGCTGATGTAAACTGTTCATACTTTCTTCTGCATGACATTTTGCATTGCCTCTCTCCCTCTCCCCCAGCACACTAATATGTGAGCAATTATCACCACCTGAATCTTATGCAAGTTCACATTAGGACTCCCTAAATATGGTGAAACACAGAAACTTAACACCTATCAGAGCTGGGAGAAAAAAATCCATAAGTTTTTTTTGGCTACTGAGTTAGCTCATGTTCTTCTATACTTATGGTGCTATTTGGTTCAGCGGATGGAGAATTAAAAAAAATGTCCCCTTTGCCAACAAGTTTTACTACCTCACAAGAGATGTTAGCTACCCTTGGGCCCCATGTGATACAGTAATTTTGGACCTGACAATGGATAAACTGCAGTGCAAGAGCAGACTTTGCACTTCAACAGTCAAGCCACAGATCTGAAATACTAACATTCAAAAGTCAGGTTTGAGGGAAAGCCAAAATGGACCAGAACTGTTGAGAACATTTACTCTTCCTTGCAAAAAGCCCAATCTTTCAGAGAGATACACTCCACAGAGAGGAAGGAAATTTAATCCAGGGGGCCAGTACCTGGGACTTGCTAAATCACTTTTCCACAGCAAAACTGTACTGGGTAACTATTGACCAAATGAGAGATGAAGAAGCCAAATCAGGGTGTTAGGGACTGCTCTGAAAATCTACAGGATGGACAATGGATTATTAGGTCAGTGCATGGAGGCCATCTGCACTGAGGGTGTCATCTTTGGCACCAGCCAAATGGGGTGGGAGATGGGGTGGGGAGAGGGAAGAATGAAAAACCATTGTTTGGGGTAAAAGAACGTGTTCTGGTTAAAAAATGAGACCAAAAATACTATTTCCAAGATACTGGGAAAGGAGTGGCAGTCTTTTAATCATAAGGGAAGACAGAAACAGGGAAGACAAGGCATGTTCAGAAGCACATAAAAATCAGAGATGTCTTAATGATATTTGCAGATAACAAGCTCTCAAATAGTATAAATACAGTCTGAGCAAGTGCAACCAATATATACCTTGCTTTAAAAAAGACAAACCATCTGCATTTTATCTCTTCATGTTAACACACTGTAATAAACAAACAGCTATGGAAAGCAAACAACAAGGGACCTGGGCTGTGTTCAAAATTTTCTTGTATAACTCAAAACAACTACATTGTGCTTCAGCTTATATGCACATAAAAGCTGTATATACTACAGCTAGTGTCTGTAAGGTGAATGTAATTAAAATTTGGTGGTTGAAGTACTGTTTAGTGTATAATTTTGAGAAAAGTTATGCAATTTTTGCCATTTATGGTTATCTGGTGCATCATTTCTCCTTAGAAAATACACTTTTTTTTGGAAGCATAGAACATAAAAAAACCACTTGTGTTTCTGAAACACAAAGAGGCTGGAGTCCACTTGTTCAAATCCAAACTTTAAAATGACATAAGCAACATCCCTAAACAGTCTGGGCCATCACATTGTGGAGTTACATTCTGCTGAGAAAGAGTGAGCACAGGACATGGCTGGTACCTGTCTGCACTAACTCCCTACACCAAGTGTCCAGCAGAGAGCTTCCAGTGTAGTTTTTTACAAGCCAAAGTCAGGTGTCTGAGTAAATACAGGTGTCTGAAAAATCTGTAGCTAGTAGATCCCAGAGTAAGTAAAAACAAATTTGAAGGAAGACTGAAATGACTACTTCAGTTTCCCAAGAGGACAGTTAGCTTCTGTTGCCCCAAGTAATATCAATATTGCTTCATTTGCTTTGATTATGAATTTCAATTTTGTGTTACCTGATTTTCTTTGCTTGGCCTCCTAATGGCTAGACAACAATTCTGTGCTGCAATTTTGTTTCTACATCCTGATAATTACAGCTCCTTGATGGAGCATGTTTTAATACTATCTGTAGATAAGCTGAGCTGCCGTCAAACCCATTGAGATTGGGTATGTTCTCAGCTTTTGATTTTATTAAGTGCAGGCATGGAAAGGCAAGAACTGAAGCACCAGCTCAAAAAGCAAAGAGCTTCAATTCCTGTTCCCAAAAGGAAGAACTTTGAGATATATGGGAACCCCAGGGAGCACACAGGGACACCTTCGCCTTAGTTCAACTCCTCCACTTCTGTAACTCACTTGTCTTCCATTTTAGCACCTGTTGGGCAGACAGGAGAAGAAATACTTGGGGGAAGAATGCCAAGGGAAGATTTCCTCACAGAACATTTTTGTTTCGTTGTTCATTAGCAGGTAGGCGACAGCCGTACATATCAACGTGGGTGAGCACATGAGGCTTTCATGGAAGACAGAGCGCCAACGTTAATTCCCAGGAGACTCATCTCACTTACGAGACGCCCACGTTCACACCGCAATCACAGCTGCACCAGCTACAGTCGTCTTGGAGCCTCTGCTCTCAAGATGCTGGTTAAAGATATCCTAAATCGCAATGCCACCTCCCATTATCCCAAGTCCTCTGTCAGCAGGCTCAAAATCAGCTTCCCTTATAGTAATGGAGAGATTTACCAACACCTTTACTGCTCATATAATGTACCAAGAAAGCACTTTCCATCATCTGTTTTAAAATATATATTAATCTAATCATTTATTCCTTATCAATTTCATAAATGAATAGCACTGAAGACCAGCAATACAGGAGCTCGTGATGTTTGCAACTTGCTTACAGGACCCAAATCTAAGAGACAGCATCACTACATTTAGAAATGTCACATCAAGGTTTCCAGTATCTTCAACATTTCCCATTTCATTAAATGAAAGAAGGAGTAGAGAAAGGAGAAAACCGTATTTCTGCTCCACTTACTTGACAAATGCAAGAAACTGCATCTAGATCAACTGACACAACCTCTCTGAATCTTGCTGAAACACACAAACAAAGAAAGATCAACCCAGGCAACTAGAATTTGCTGTCATGGTTTGGGCAAATGGTTTAAAATCCAGCAGGTTTTGGATTTCTGGGATGAATTCTTCCAAATTAATAATTGCACACAAGTATACAATGAATAGCAGGTTTCAGAATTCAGTGCCTGTCCATCTACACCACTTCAGTGGTAATCAACAGATTAACTTGATATGACAATTTAGCTACAAGCCTCAGCCTGGAAGTACTTCCCTCCCCCCATACACCTAAATCACAGTCAGAAATGCTCTGAAGGAGATTAGGGAGACGACTTTGCCAAGCACAAAACGCTGACCTAAATGTGTTCCTCTTTAAGTAGGTGGAGGTTCTAAATTTGACTGAAATGGCAATGTACAGTCCAGCCCTTTTGTGTTTTTCAAGATTTGTATAAGCTTTTAAAGCCCCTCATTTATTTTAAAGCAGGTTTTACTATCCCTAGAAATATTTTCTGCTCTTAGCCTTTTTGCTATAAACATAGTGACAAATTGCACATATACATATTCTGCTGAATCTAGAGAAGTGACAAGGTTTGTGCTTCACCTGCCACATCTGAAAAAAGCAACAGCTGCAGGTGATGCTCTGGCTTGTGCCAGCACTTGGTTGTGGTGTTCTAGTGCACAAGAGGGATGGCTGCTTCATCCAACAAATGTACTCTCTAAGCTTTTACACTGTAAGCAAGGAGATCCCAAAATATAGGCTGCAGCATTTCTTATTATCATTCATATGACACTGTTAAATCAAAGGGATTTACATGGATTAGCAAAGGACAAAATTAGCCTATTTTAGTAATGGTAAAATGACATTAGGATTATAACCCATCTCACACTCCTAAGATTAATTACTTCCCAACTCAATATATGGAAAGGTTCTTTCTGCCTAAGAGAGTCATGTCAAATGAAAATAAAATAGTGGGGTTTTTTTCCCCTTTTTTTATTTTCTGTTTTTGACATGATGTACTTTGAAACGGAAAGAATTAATTGGTTCATTTTCTTTAAAGAGTAAAAAAGGAGCATAGGCTGTTATATTGCTTGGTTAGAAACATCAGATTGTGGCTGCTGACAGCTCACTGAACCCTGAACTGTTCTGGTTCTTCTGGTACTGACATCACAGCTGGCCACAATGTAATTCTTTTTGGAAGACGGAGGTCTCTTATACACCAGTGAGGATGCTGTTCGCCCCCCACCCAGCTGCTCCTGAGATTCTCTGAACTGTGCCTGTATGGAAACATTCAGAGAAAATGTCACAGAGGTTTTGAAATGATAACCAGAAAACACACTGTGGTATTAGTTCTGCTTAACTTTATACAAGCTTGAATTTTAGTTTTTATTAGCTTCTGCAAGGCTGAATTTCCCAGAACGATGTAACTGCTGTCTCAAAAATGTCTGATTTTTTTTTTTCTGTCCTCACGCTACAGCTCTACATCTCCCCTCTGCTGAGCTACGTCTAGAATAGCTAATCTGAGATCAACTCACACATTGGTTTCTAAGGCACACAAATATAAAATGGGCTGAAGGATACCTAGGATGACGCAGAGAAACGTGTTTTGCACACATGGGGACACACCCACTTTGGCAGCGTGTGAGGAATCGTCACCTGCCAAAGGACACATGGGGAGCTGTGCTCCCTGTGCCCGGCCTCCGCCAGCCCACCAGGCCCGGCCCAGCCTACAGCCACAGAGCGTGGCTCTGTCTGTAGCTGCTGACAAACAAAAGAGGTTACTTGCTGTTAGTCCAGAGAAGAGTGCTAAAGCCAACGAGTTCTCAACGCAGAGCCCGTGAGGACACTTGTTCAAATATCCGGCCTCAAGTGCTGGTTGGGGGCTGTACCTGAGGCTGTGACAAAACCCAGGGCAACTCAGGCTAAGGGGGTCCTGGTACCCACACAGCTTCATGACCCCCGGGTGGGCAACTCTGGCAGCATCCTGAGCTGAACTCCTGGGCGTTGTACACCTAGACGTGACATTTTCCTCCATAAGGCAGTTTATTCTGGCTGCTTTGCCTGAAGCTGCTTGCACCAATCCCTCTATCAGCAAACGCAAGGGCTGGTTTACAGCCCCTGTCCTGGGAACTGCAACTCCGCAGGGCTGCATGTGTGCACTACAGTTTAAGTACTTTAGGACTGCTCAGAGTGAAATACATAAAATGCTAATGTATTACTAGACTCCTACAATATTTTTAAATAGCATCTCCGGTATATAGAACTATTTTACAAGCAAGTCAGTGTTCCACGACACCAAAGATTTTTATTTTATCTTTTAAAGTTTAAATATCAGTGAAAAGTGGGTGTTGATAGGATCTGCCAGCAGCACAAACAAAATGTATGAATCCAGACTAGAAATGAAATGATCTCTCCACAACAGGGAAAGTAAGGCAGCACAGCGGGAAAATATTCCACAACACACGGCACCTTGAAAGTATTGAACAAGCGACTAGAACAAAGATTTCAGAGCACATTTGGACATGTGCTTCTTCAAGCAACATGTCAAAACCACTACCTTCTCCTCCCCTTCTTCTTGACAGATGGTCTGACTGGGCCCGAAGCCATACCACCAAGCTGTGATCTTGGCAAAACCCACAAGGTAAATAAGGCTGGGCAGAAAGTACAACTGGATGGGAGGCATGTGAGTGCTGAAGGATGAGATCCTGTCAATTCACACAGCAGCACAAGCTCATCTGAAACAATGCTCCGGCACCGTGCCAAGAGTGCTCTAGAGGTAAACACTACATAGCCAGGGCTGTGTCCATCTCCAGTTGAGGAGATGTTTAAAAGGCTAAACACCTTTCTGTTTAAAAGGTTAAACATTTCAAGTTCCCGGGGCAAATCCCAACTATCTTCATTTTATTTCAAGGTACTACAAAAAAACCCCCAACAATATCTCAACATTTATTGATTTTTGTTTTCTCCCATGCTGCTAGAGCAGTGCGAAGATGCAAGAAAATGCTACCATGCTCTTCTGCAAGACAGGATGTACTTCATGGGTTCCAAACCACCTCTATATGGGCTTTGTAAGATCAGCTGATCTCCTCAGAGCTAAAAAACACTAAGGAGATACCAAGTCATTGTTTGGGCAATTTTTTTGTTTAGCATTGTATAATGGAACCACCTGCATGAATACCAATCAATAATCAAAGCCAGCCATGGCCAGATGACAAATCCCTCTGCTTCTGCAGGTTTGAATGTCCAATTACCAGTGCCATTCAAATTCTGGTTCATTTTTAACCTTCTGATCAAAGCTAACATAGCTGGGAAGACAGTGGTTTCCATGCTCCACCTTCCCCCCTCCTCACTGCTCTGAAATCATCTGTCTCAAAGCCAGAAGCCTTAAGTGGAGTGTAGGGCAAGTTGAAAATAGGGAAGGTTACTGGGAGTCTACTGCCAATTCCACTCTGCAGTCACAGCTTGCTCCCACAGCTCCAATCAAGGGCGGACGACTCAGTCCCGCTTGCTGTCCAGGTTTAATAGGTTCAGCTAGTTAATGAGCAATGGCTAGATTGCATTCCAAGACTTCACATCATACGTAAAGCAATTAAGTGTACACTTCTTGGGCTCTTCCAAGAGCCCAAGAGAAGTGCCTTGTTCTACTGAGAGGATAACTGGAAGGCACAATTTTCAAAACAGAATAGCTCAATAGAATGAGAAACTGTCAGAATATTCACCTTCTCCGGGTATCATGCTGAATGCATCGTTCCTTATCCACAAACCTCTCAAGAGCTGACTTACCTGAACATTCCTGGATTATAGATTGCTCTTGCTAGATGAAACCAAGAGCTGTAAGCCACAGGGAAGCATCTCAGTGCATGCTCAGTGCTGACAAAGCAAGCTTAAGAGCCATTGAGTTAACGAAGCAGATCTTTAATCTGAATGCCACTGCAAAGGCAGGGGTACTTTTTACATGTATACTTTTTACACATTCCCACCAGAGAACTGCAAGGTACTTTGCAAACAACAGAACACTTATATCTAGACTTACAAAGCTCAGGAACTAAGTGACTTTAGCCCTCAGGCATTCCCCACAAAAACAGGACCGTGTCCTTTGAGAACCAAACTAGCTCTGAAGGCAGAACTGGGGGAAAAACAAGCATTTCTATTTGACTCACACATGCTCGTTCATCCCCCATACTCCTGCACTACTGCTTTAACATATGTACTGCTGCAGTACCCCTTCTGCATGACTGTGTATTTTTAAACTCTCACTTCCAAGGCAAGGATCCTTTTGTTTGTTACAGGAAGGCAATTGCTCTAGCAGTACAGAGAATCCTCAGCCTTCAATGGTTTTTTCACATTTGGGCCAAAGCTGAGTCTTCCAAGGACTGTGAAAGGACAACTTCTACATCTGCGGGCTGTCTTTTCCATGTTCTTCACCTGAACGTGAGGGAGAAAGGAGTCATGCTAACAAGGACCTGTCTAAAAGAATGGACCTGTCTACAGACAAGGACCTGTCTAAAAGACATGCTGCTTCTACATTACACCAATGACTAAGAGCTAGTAAGTAGATGGCAGAGACACTGAGAGAGCATCCTCCTCCTCACTGTATCCTCCACTCCTCTTTTGTGTGAGACTTAAAAAAAAGCCTGGATACTTACTAGTGTCAGGAAAATTTATCCACAATCACAAGAGGTTTATGTCCAAAAAGGAGACAGAGGAGTCCNTTAACTCTTATGGAATTTATGTTTTCTTCTCCATTGTTTCTTTCATCTTTCAATATTCAATTTTATGTATCAGCAAACCTGCAGTTTATCTGTAAAAGCAAATATCTTTTACCCATTCATCAATCAGTGGAATCCTTCCCATTGTTTCTTTTATCTCTCAATGCTAATTTTGTCTATCAGCAGGCCCACAGTTTGTTTGGAAAGACACAACTGTCATTCCTCTCACTCGTTGGTAGTAGCTTTACTAAAAAGGAAAGAACACTAAAAAAACCAAATCTCCAAACACTCAAGGTCCCTTCACAACCTATTTCTGCAAAAGCAGGAATCAGATTCCATTTCTCTGGCATATCCACTATCTAAACTGGAGATAAGATTCAGGAGGAAAGGAAAAAAAAAAAACCCACCTCTTTACTCATTTACCAAAATTCTTACCAAAAGAATTCTTCATTAAACTTTCAAAAAATACTTTCGCAACGGCACAAGACTAGTCTTTTTACTTTAAATTAAAAACCTTGGTATGGAAAGGAAGCACAGCTGAAGGGTTATATAAGTTTTTTCTTCTATTATTCTCCATTTCCTTTGCACATGCCAGTCAAAACTATAAAATACTTGTGGGAGAGATGCAGAAGGCACGGTTTCACATTCCTAAAGATCTGTTTCCATGTGCTGCATACGAGCCAGTCGACCACCCAGGAAAGCCAGGCAAACACACTTTGGCCCACCAGTGCTGCGATTGCTGATGAGCAGCCCTTCTCTATCAGGGCTTTGCCCTGCATTTCCTATGAGAAATAAGCAGCAAGCCTGACCAGCAGCCAAGCCTGTGGCTGCATCACCTCTGTCTACCCTGAAATAGTACCGACAAGCAGACTTGCACTTTCTGCTCTTGAGAAGTGCTAAAATATTTTTAATAAACTGGCCACAAGAAAGAAAATAATAAAGGAGCACACAACCTTAATACAGAAGCCTGTCACACTATCATGTGTTTACTTATCAAACCCTTCCATCCTATCCCTTTGCCCTCCATCACAAACACTTTCACCCTAGTTTTATTAGAGAAATGAGAGCGAAGTTGGGTCATCTATAGTCCTGGGAAAGGGTTATGACCAGGTATTTTCTCTCCATAAGAGCCCTGGACAATGTTTCTTCCTTTTCATACATCAATCACAGAAAGGTTTGGTAACTGTTTCAGGGAGTCACTAAAAATTAATCAGTCCCTGAGAGGCCAAGCTGGTTGAGAAACTGCTGGCTGGAGTAACAGAAGTAGGCATGACTTGCCTTCAACAAAGCAGAAGGCATTTGGTTTTAGTTAAAGGGGTAAAGGGCAGTAAAACTCGGCCAAGTATTTATTTATTGGACTGGAGTGCCTGCAGCAAGAGAGGAGGGTGAGATGGTGTAAAGTTTTTGTAATCCCAACCTTGGAAGAGAGGTAATTGAGCTCTGGTTTCACTATTGGAATAAGCACAGAAAACCTTTGGTGTGTGCTGTAGAAATGATGATTTATAGAAGCAATGGGGTGTCTGTGTGCGTGTGTAAAACCAAAAAATATCCAAAAGCTCTAAAAGCCCTAAATCTTTCCCAAGACAATACCTTTTCTTTGACCTGTTGGCCATTGCTTTCTGCGAGTTCAAGAGAGTCAGGAGCATGAGGAAGCAATAAGCCACTAGTGAGATTGTTGCTTCACAGAGTAATGCTTTAGCTCAACAGCGGGGATTGCTGACTGGGCATCACTGAAGCGTACCCTTGGATCTCTTCAGCATTAAATAAATAAATTTATTAACAGTTACAAGTATTTATGGAGCTTTACATAGTCCAGATCCAAACCTCCACTCAGTGGTGCAGCTACTTGATAATCCTTCAGTACAGGCTAGTATGTGGACCTACCAGCTGGCTACCTCTTTGGCTGTCACTCAGGTCCCCCCACTCGGTGTGAGAGTAGGCAGTGAGAGACCCCCAACTCTGGATTCATTTCAATTTTGGTGAACACAGCTGACTTTCAGTTCATGGTGGAGCAAAACAAACATGGAGGTCCATCTGAGGATGCTGCAGAGGCTCACTGGATGTGTGGCAGAAAGCAAGAAAAAGCAATGAAGAGGAAAAACAGGATGACATTGCAGTGTCTAGCTGGGACTGTCAGGCAACAGTTAATGCTGAGGAATCTTGCAATTCTGTTTATGTTCTTTCAGCACAAGCAGGTGTTGGGAAGCCCAGGATGGGAGGGGCACACAGATAAAAAAAGGAAAGAGGAACCACTATTTTTTCTTGTGTGCGTGATCTATTCAGATGAATCTTTTTTACTGACAGGCCTTCTTCCTGGAATCAGCACGGATGCCCAAGTGTCACTCTGAGACTCTCTGATAAACACACAGCATACCTCAAAGGTCTACGTTAAGTTACCTGTTTGCAGTGGAGGTTTTGATGGGCATTCTGGGGTTATTAAGTAATTTTTAACAGAAACAGATACATTATTAAAACCTCCTAGCTTTTTAAAATTTAGATTTATTTGGCTGAAGTTTTGTTATTTTCATACTATTAAAGTTGTGTGCTGTAATGCTTACCATCTGAAAAGTGACACATAAAGGACACATAGCCATTGACACACATCTCATTTCTTCTCTGGACATCTTGAATACAACTGTGCACACGACTTTTACAGTGACAAATTTTGTACAGAGCAATGCCCTAACCTGTAGATTTCCCTCCAAATGCTGCTGCTCCTTTTCCAGTGCCACAGCCACCTCTCTCCCTTTTTCTGCAGCTCTTTGTTACTGAACTTCAGTGTGACTGCCTGATACAATTAGTGTGGCTGACATTATGCTACTGCTCTAAAGAAAATAGGCAGAGGGCAAAGGAAAAAAAACCAAATAAACACACCCAACCCAAAACCTCTAGCCATCTTAGGCAAAAGAAATCAAGCTCAAAGAGATATAACCAACCTCACTCTTTCCAGTTAAAGTCCTTGCACTGCAATAGACACATGTGGCATTTCAATCAGCTCCTATGCTTGGAAAACCGATGCACTTCTGCCTGCCCCAAAATGTACCCTGGAGTGTTTCAGTTCCCAGACATTAAAGGAAAGGTGGAACTGGGGGGGGAAGGGGAGGGAACAGGAAATAAAACTGTTAAAACCAATCAACAAACCAACACAAACAAAATAAAAACAAACCACCAAAAAATGCAACCCAGCATCAGACAGGAGATAAAACCTGACCTGTGATTCAGCAGATTCAAATGATCAGAAGTACAACAGCAGAGGTACTACTGACAGACAGCAGCAGTCCATTACACGAATGGATTTGCAGCACTTTGTCAGCACTAATGATGTTACCTCATTAAAAGAGATAAATGCCTTAGTGTACTACCAAAAGCATCTGCTCCTTCCTTCTCGCCTGTTCTCCATCAGTGCAAACAGCAGCAGTGCGGTGAAAACAAATCAAAATACAACACTCACTTAGAGCCACGTGCTAAGGTTGCTTTGTATTGTTTTAATGTTAACATTTTTATGTCATTTTTTAAAATGGGGTTATGGTATGCCTCCTACCAGGTACATCTTCTCTTGACACTAAATCAACATATCAAAGAAAACAAAGACCTGTGAACCACCATGGCCCACTAGCTTTGAAAGGACTTCTCAGAAAATAAACTAGTGCCTAGCTTGAATAATTCATTCACTGTTGAGTAAAATGATGCAAGTTCAATCACAGTAGGATGAATTAGATAAGGGGGTAACAATGACTTTTGTCTGTTAATACCCTCCAACATGTTGCTATGCTCAACAGAACCATTTTCTTCCAACAGATTCCTCCCTACATGCAAAGGTAGCAGTTTACAATAATGAATGTTTTATGCATTATTCCTTTGTGTATAGGGTCTCCCAAGTACGCATTATTAAAATCTATTAAACTCTCTATTTAGCAGAATTACCAATGTGCCTTTGGGGAAATTATTACAATGAAGCTGTACTGGTATTTAAACTCCAGTTGTTTAACAATCTTTTCCTAATCACCAATCCAGGTATCAACATTAAAGTGCAGACTTCTTCCAGTGCAGCATAAACCTGTCTATGAGCTGCTTATGGAAATGCATTTTTAAAAAATGAACATTTCAATTTGGCATGTTTTTCATAATTAGCTTCAGACAGCTTTTGCTTTAAAATAATAGGAACTTCCTGATCCTCTTCACCAAACAGAGCCCTCCACAGTTAAACCTGGTTACAGAACCAATTAACTATTTGCAGCCATACCATTTCTGTCAACATACCAGTATATGCATTATACCAGCCCATTCAAGGAGAATTTGGCCAACAAGGTCACATTCTTTACAAATGGTTTTTCTATAAGAAAAAACCTGTCCTGGGTGCAAGGGATGGAGCAATCCAAAAGATGTTTAAACCCAGTGTATGTCCTGGTCCCTCCTCTGGTTCAGATACAACTCACAGAGTTGAGTAGGTAAAGCAACAACAGAGCAATTACTAACTGTTGTTTGTGCCACTCAGACCATTTCCCCTTTTCATTCTGCACAATACAGCTATAGCTAGCTACTCTGTAAATGTGTCTGGTTTTGTGGTAATGAGTCAAACTTGGTTCCAAATTTGTAATGTGTGTCTGTACCTGCCGTGATAAGAACAAATATTTTTACAGTGAGAAGAGTCTCACATTCTCAGGGGAAAAGGAAGAAAACTTCACCATACTAGAAATCACAGGATTCAGCTTCCTGGGGTGGGGTAGAAGGGACCTAGGTCTCAACCTTTCAGGTTTCCTCTATGACCTTCAATAAATCACCGTGTTCCTGCCTTCATTTTTCATCAGTATGAAGTGCTCTGGTTCTATCTAAGGGGCAGTCAGGCTCTTCAGCAAAAACAAAAGATGTCTTGTCCTTGCTACTATGTTACACTAAGAGTTTTACAACTTCAATGCCGGTTCAACTGTCAGCCACCTTCAATGAAGAAACCAGCATTAATTTATTGAAAAAACACCGACGACAATCTTCCAAAACCAGTGGCCATGGAAACAGAATATAAGTAAGAGAGCTGAGCAACAGGGCTTGACATCTTATGCAGATATAAAATTTAGGCCATCAAACATGCATATTTTGTTATACCAGAATTCAAAGTTTATGTCCAAATACACATAAAAGGAGGACTAAAGTCATCACTGGAAGCTTGTATGTGCACTAAAGAGTCTTCTGACAAGTATGAATCAAATACTGTCTGTTCTTTTTTGTTCTAAGGCAGGCCTGCACAATGAAGTTTCTTCCACCAGGACCATACGTCCTTCAGGGAACAATCCCTGGCAAAAAAGCACAGCAAAAAGTTGGGCATATTTTAGCCATACACTAGTTTCCCTATGGACAAAAGCTCTTCCTTTCTCCAGTTACAAATCCAGAGCCAAATCACCTTCTCTGTTTTACAATCTCATTGACATTGCTCAAGTTACACATGCACCAGAGCAGATTCTATCCTTGGGAGCACTGGGAGACCAAATCTCCCATAAATAAGAAAGGAAACAATCTGTTCACCTTAAATGAAGTGGGATAAAGAATATCCCTTTCATCTAAAAAAGGAGACATATGCCTAAGAGACAAAGGGAACATGCCACTAATTTCACTTCTTCAGTTTGCCTCTCCATTAGGAAAGGTTTTCACGTACTTAAAAAGTTTTTCAGGCTTCTAAGACTGTTTCATGCAACTGCAGATCAGAAGCCCTGAAATATATATCAGCTGTTAGCTTGGAGAAGTTGCCAGTGTCGACTTCAGTGTGTTCCATCCTGTTTGATAGGGTTGATCAAGGGTGCTCTCTATTTCCTGAATTTGTCTGCCCCTTTTCCTATCGCTTACTTCTATAGCTCAACACTGGTTTCACAACCATGAGGTGAGATGCTTCTGCTGAGCTGTATGAAGTCCAGCCACATCTTTAGCTTAGTTTGTTGTTGACTGGCTTCACCCCATCAAACAGATTACAGTCAGCTTCATAAGCACCAACACTGGCACAAGAGGGAAGGGGGCAAATCCTGGCTAAGGACAATGTAGGAAGATAAAGACAATGAGCAGTCATAACTGGGACTGGCGTAGGCTGCCACAAAACCTCTAGTCCCTGGTATGTACCAAAAGACATTGCACAAAAACATGGCAAGTGTGCATTGTGGCATTTGAAACGGGGACATCGCAATATGTGTATCTAAAGTTCACATCTTGTTATGGCATTGTGTTGATCACACCAGAGGACAGACCTCACAAAAGCACCTGGCAATACAATGTCACGTTTATTCCACAGTGCTGGGTGCAGACCATCATTTGTTACTGCTTTGCGTGGACCAGCAGCCATCCCAGCCAAGCTGTCACTTTGTCTCTCCTGCCACCTACTGTACTGAAAACCAAAATATGTGTCACCAACTCACGTGCATTTCCACTTGTGTTTGGAAATGCCAACCTTTAGATCTTCTAGAAGTGACACTGCATGCATACGGGAACTCCCTGCTGTCGCCAGTCCTTCAGCAATGCTTCCCAGTGTTTTCCTGTTGAAAATTAACTGCAGCACTTGGAGCTCTACTTAACTCACTAATGCTTAAGGGTTAAATCTGGCATTAAATACTAAAAATTCTCCAGATTTTAGGGCACAAACCCCTCTCTCCCTTTGCCCCGTGGAGGATTAATCACAGATGATTTAATTTAAACAGTGAAACAGGCTATGATATCCCACAAACCTCTGCCCCTTAATTTTTTGTTACGCCCAATGACAACACTCACAGGGGGCAAAACCCAGCAGAAAAGTAACTTCCCACTGAGCGTGTGATCGTCAGCCTGTGGGCAGGGGTGAAACTCCTGCTGTATCTTGAGCTGCACAACCAAATGAGTGTCACTCAAGAACAGACCTGCCACATGCAAGAGTCTGTTTCAGACCGTGGTTTACCCTTGTCCTTTTAACCTCTCGCTCTCAAAATGCCAGCTGAGCAGGCCTGGCTGTGCCACCCTCAGCAGTGCAGTGCAACCCATGACGTCCCCCCCATGCAGTCCCACTGCCTACGACATCGCCGGATGCAAAAAGGGCTTAATTGATGCTTGAGTCCAAGAGGTGCATCCCAGGAGAATAATTCTTTAATCATCACTGTCTGGGTTCTGTTGTCCTTCTGGAAGCCAATAAGCATAGCAAACAGTATAGAGAAGGGCA
The DNA here is from genome assembly GCA_013396955.1 of Regulus satrapa. Lineage (NCBI taxonomy): Eukaryota > Metazoa > Chordata > Aves > Passeriformes > Regulidae > Regulus > Regulus satrapa. The sequence continues at coordinate 172,195 of VWZN01004515.1, read as the reverse complement.
GCAATGACTCTGAGCTGGTCCAGACTAGTCCAAGCCCACGACAGGGACTTCAAACCCATTCACAGTATTACATGAAAGGCAATTAGCAATCAACTCAAAACCAAATAGACAGTTATCCCATGTTAATTACTTATGCCATTCTCCCAGAATGCACAAGTTTATTTTTCAGTATTTTATTATTAATTTTGAAAAAGTATTCAAACAGAAAACAACAAGAGGAATTTTCTAATAGAAATCCTGTTACTTTCTAGTAAGAAGCTACCTTATGGGTGCTGGTTCATTTTCCCATGCATAGTATTCCCTTTTACCTAATCAATAGCTTGGGGCTCTATGACAGCAGCTATCTTTGATAAAAAGAAGTATTCTGATGAGGGAGGAAGGCACCCAAAACTTGCACGATCCCAAAAGCAATCAAATGTATTTATTTATGCTGTGACCACAGTAATCAAGAGTTATTAAAATGTGGAACAGAGCATCAGTTAAGTACATTTTAAATCTGATTTTTCACTGGTTGCAATAAGGAAACCCTGACTAGCAGGACTCTTTAGGGTCTTTACAGGCTCCAATTAGTGAAGCAGATAGATAAGATAAATTGCTCCACTCCTGCAAAAGCAACTCTTACTTTTGCAACTAATAGTGGGCCTTTCATCTTAGCACTTCGAATTTGATCAAGTGAGAAAAATACATTAATATAATTCCACTCATTCCTAGATAAACTTCTCTGAAAAATGAGGACATTTCTTTTCCTTAAACAAATCTGACAAGGCTATAACTAAAAATATTTTTGTAACACACAGTTCAGTAAGAACACAGGAAAACAATTGGCAAGAGCAACTGGAGTGTCTAATCCCAGCTATTTAGCCACCAAAATGCTTCAAGAGCTGTGATACATCCACTTAAAAGCCAAATATGGCTCATAAATAGCTATTAAACATGAATGAACTTATCAAGAAGCAACAGTATGTTCCCATTAATTGTACAAAGGCTGCAAAGAGGTTAAAAAAAAGATATTTCTACAGCATCTGATCACAAGTGGCTTTCGCTGACACCAATTTAATTTATAACAAAATCAAGGCAAAAAACTAAAGGATCACATTAGCAGTTAGTAATGCTACAGGAGCTATCAGTGAAAAGCTAATGAAATGAACAGAGCCTTAAAACAACTGGGTATTTTTTAACACAGACTTGAAAACCTGCTACTGCAAAGGCGTTGTCAGAGGGTGCTTTGACATCCAGTCCAGCAACTTCCAGACAACTTTAAGGTTCCCTAAGGATGCTCCAAGGAAATTCAAGAAGGCAATTTTATAAACAAAGTGCTGTCTAGATTGATGTATCGCTTAACCAACCTGCAAAGTTTCATCTACAAAAGAACTTTTACCTCCACTGTGCTTGACCACTTGGAAGGCAGAGATTTAAGCTTGTTTAGTCTATGGCTGATGGAGACTTTCTAACAGAAATGGAAACTGGATGATAAGCAGGTAATAAGCTGCTCACAGAGTTTCCCTTGCTTTGAGAAGAGTGAAGCCACTGGGAGATTTTCGGAGCTGATTCTACAAACAAGCTGTTAAGAAAAGCCGCTATCCAGAAGGCTCGACAGGAGGAAAAAGGAGGAAGGGAAATCAGAGTTAATGGGATTTGGCTGCATCCAGAAAACAGCCAGGTTTTGAATACATTACAAACAGTCCTGCATTTCACTGCTGCACCAATTCATTGCTGGATGAGAAAAATTTACATAGGTTTAAAGCTCCACAGAAACTTAAATGATCTGTTTAGAATAAATCTTGTGTCTCCCTTGAAGTGCCCTCTAGATGAACACATGACAAAGAGGAAATTTCCACCACTACAATGTAGCTTCTATAATTTTCTGTTGGGGGAAGGCAGGCTAGGGATTTATTTATTTTGAGGTTATTTCCTAAATCCCATAAATGAACTCCTGCCCCGTTCATCTTAGATATCACAGCAGAGTACTATAAAGTTTGCCTAAGTTTTCTGAGGGAGAGAATCACTATCCTGTCCCGACAAAATGATAATGTGACATCAAACATAGAGGGTTACCTCTCTCCTAGCGCATCTCTCCTTCGCACAACATAAGAAGGTTGAGCAACCTCAGCAGGAGGTTCTCACTGCCTCCCTTCCCAAGCCTTGGTGGGGACCTCCTGCTCATCCTCCAACCTAGGATGGAGAGAATTAGTAGTTTAAAGCTACTAATTGAAAGAAAAATTGCCACAGACAATGTCCTCTACCTTTGCAAATTGATGCCAAGTACAAGACATGATTCAACACGTATGAACTCCATGCTCATCCCTCCTCAGATCCCAAAGGAGGCAGCGCCACAGTACGTGCCAGGAGGGAAGAGGCCAGCAGCAGCAGAGAAATTTCTAGTCTAATCAGGAGACAGACAGAAGGATGGAAACGATAGAAGAAGTGAGATAAAAGAATTAGGGGGCTGATAGCATCAACACACTTTAAGAAGAAGGAGAGGAAGTTGAGTGGCTGTGAAAGAGGGGGAAGGAAGAGTAAGGCTGATTTTCCCGATAGACAGGTCATAAACAGTTCCCGAAACCTGCCTAGTCGGGCTGGCTGTCTGACGTAAAGATGCAAAAAGCACCACATGGGGCATCTTTGAAGCGGAAAAAGGAGACGTTGAGGACTGGGGCACTCTGTAGGGGAATGAAAAACCTACAAGTCTTCTAAGTGCCATAAATAGAGACAAAGCTAGAGCTTTCAAACCAATAATGAATGTGGATAGTTAAAAATTGAGTTTTGCAGAATTGTCCACTAAGACAAAAAATTTTAAAAACTGGCTCTTCAGGAATGCCTTTTCTTTTGGAAATCCCACACCCGCTTCTGGGAGATTAGCTTTACAAAGTGAGAATTTAACTGGAATTGCAGCTCTGGGTAACAACAGGAAATGTTGCTCACAGCAACAGAAAATGTAAAGACAACAGGTTTTTGGGGAAAAAGGGAAAGAAAGTTACAGTAACTATGCAAACAGAATAAATAACAATGCTGTCCTTCTCCAGGACTTTTCCAAGGATCTCTGAGCGATCTATAGCCATTCCCCATTAAAGGCTGCTGTGCTATGGCCACAGCTTACTTCACCATCTAGGCTGCAAAGCCTGGCCGTACTCCTCATCTTTATAGCGCTCTCCCTCTGCTGATCCTCACACCAGACATCAGGTGATGGTCAGAGACCCCATGGGGGGGTTTGTGCGCTGCAGGACCCCAGCTGGGACTTGGGGTGTTGCCAACTGCTGCTTGTACATAAGTAACGAGGCAGCCTCATCAAGAGACAGACAAGACAAAAGGTTTCCACCAAGTGAGAAAACTCTTAAGCGAAGAAGGGAAGGCTCTCCCCACACGGCACAGCCCGGCAGAGCAAGCGGGCTGGAAAAGCCAGCCGTCTTTCAGACTAAAGTGTAAAAAAGCAGCAGGCAGAGAAAAAGGGAAAGACAAGGTCAAGTTAGAGGGAGGCAAGTTTCAGACAAACCCTCCCCTTCCCAGAGGAAAGCACCTCAACCAACATTGCTGTGGAGTCAGCAATGCAGAAGATAGTACTCAGCAGGGGAACACATCGTGTTAAAATACAAACTCTTGTTTACATGCTCCTCCAAGTTCCTTAACTGTTGCTGAGAATTTTAGAGAATAGTTTGCAATGGACTTGTTTTATTGCACGCTTTCCACCAATTTCCAGTTCCAGTTTCTACTTCCATTCTTAATTTTTAATCACCACTGGGACAAAACAGTAACATTCAGATACTGCCTTGCTAAGAAAACTGGAGTAACTGGGAGTTATATTAACAATACTTAAATACAGTCTATTTAAAGGTTTGAACGCATCTTGTTAGAACACTGCATAAATTAACCCAACCTAATTCTCTAGGATGTAACAAGATCTGAAAAGCTCCAAGTTTCATGTTCTCTCTTACCACCCACTTAAAAAACCAAAACCCAACATGCTGGGGTTAGCTTAGGTTGCAAATGAAAACAAAATTCACATTCAACTAAATAAATGCAATTCACTCCTTAACGCCATGAAGATGATGCCACAACCAGCTCAAAACCAAAGCAAGAAGAGGTTCTTTCCCACCCCCTCCATGCATATTCCCCCCTCGTTTTTGCT
>VWZN01004515.1:152587-168062 GCA_013396955.1 Regulus satrapa | reverse complement strand
ATTCCCCCCTCGTTTTTGCTGTTAGTGATGCCCCCCCCAGCCTGTCTGCTCAGGATTCTTCACCGCTCGCACCATCCCTCCCCCCTCTCCAAAACCATCCCTGGATGGAGCTAAGCGCGCCCTGCAGCCGCTGGGCTCCCAGTCTCCACTGCACCACTTGCATTGGCGGCCAGACAAAGCAAACTCCAGTTGCATCACGGAGCAAACTCATTTTCCAGCAACCTCCCAGCCCGGAGTTTACCGCTACTGTAATCCGGTGCTGTCAACAACGCCGCCTTTGTTGCGCGCCCGTGTGCGCCACTCGCTTGCCAGTTGGATTGTTGTTTTGGGTTTTTTTATTATTATTTCTTTATTATTATTATTTATTTTAAGGAGAATTTTTGTTTTCAATCACTAATCGGTTTTCGAGCGATTTCTCCTCTGTGCTGGCTCCACCCTGTACTGTAAACGAGACATTACCTTATACAAGAATGAATCTGCTGCATTCCTCTGTCTAGCTGCCTCGCAGCACATTTCCTACGCTCACAGCAGCCCCGGCAGTGCACGCTCTCCCACCCCTTCCCCCCCACCTTTTCTCTTTTTTCTTTCCCCCTTTTTTTTTCTCCTTTTCACTGCCTCGCTGTGTTTTTGTGTAAATGATCTCACATGACTCAACAAATCCATCTGCCTGGAGCAGGCCAAGTTTGGAGCCTTCCCAGGAGGGAGGAGAAGAATTGCTTTGTGGAAAGGACCTGGAGCTTTGCCCTTTCTCTGGCTCAAATTACCCGCCTGTCAGGCCTGACGGATTTGGCTAAAAATAAAAGGAAGCGGGCCGTGAAAAGGAGATGAATGAGCTCAGCAGTTCCTTAGATAACATGGGGTCTGGTGTCGCCCAAAGATCCCAGAGCAGGAACTTTGGATGCCGGACATCTAAGTGTGGTGCTGCAGCCTCAGTGAACTCAGCTGCTTGAGGACCAAAAAAAAAAAAAAAAAAGGGCACAAAAAAAGGCAAAACCTACCATATGCTGTTGGAAATAAATGGATTAAAGACACTCAGAGCAGGAAAACTGCCTGCTGTAGATTTGGGATTGTAAATGGGGAGATTTACAGGGTTTCCAGAGGGGAAAGGGGGTGTGGGGGGGTGTGGCAGGGGGCTGTATGTGATGTCAGCCTCCTGCCCTGACTGGGGAGCCTCTGCATCCTTCCTGCAAATGCCTGCCCAGCGCCCGCAGCGGGTATTAAGCACTTAGTTTGGCAATGTAATGACACACTGCAACAATCTGTAATGTGAGGCAGTCAGCAAAGCCCTGGCTCGAAAAGCTCTTTCTCCTAACCATTAACCATATGTTTGGCTCCGCCGCCGCCCAAGCGAGCGGGTGTTCCAGCGCACCATCTGGTTTCTATCCACACAAGCAACTGCAAAGCACACAGTATTTCCCTCTGGAGCTGTGTCTTCCTCCCTGGTCCCCAGTCCCCACCCGGCTCCCCACTCCTCTGCTCCCCATCTTCCTCCTTCACCTTCCAGCAGCAACTTCACCTCCATGTCCCACTGACGGCTCGAAGCAGTGGAGACCTCAACCACCCTACCAAAGGTGCACCAGAAGAGCAGGGATGCTGCACAGCAGTGCCCCCCATGAGCTCAGACCCTTACACACCTGTGTACACACGCATTCAGAGGGACTGCATCCCTCAACATCAATGTCTGGGGTACCACATTAAAAAATAAGTGTGCTCTAGAGTAGTCCAGGAGCTGCTGCAGTGTCCATCACATCTCGCTCACGCACACATGCGCACAGGGAGTGTTCGATTTTGATTACATCAACTCTCTGCCGACACTGCAAAAGGACTTCAAGAATGCACCTAACAACAGGAGGACCAATAGCAGTTTTATCTCCTGCTCTCAAGCAAGGCTTTCTGCGCACATCAGGTCTTGGTCCCCCATCCCACCAAAGTAAGAACGCTCTGCGGGAAAAAAATAAGTGAAAAAAGGAAAAAGAGAAAGAGAAATAGAACGAGAGAGCGCTAAAGAAAAAGGAATGAAAATATTTACTTTTCCTGTTATAACCAAACAAGCTCTTTCTGAAACGATAAAAAAAGCTTTCAAGCGTTATATTTTAGAAGGCCTTGTACCATATGTTTGCTTTATGATTTTATGAATTCTAAATGCTGTTTATGTTTTTAAAGCACTTTCATCATTCCGTTTGTTTCTAAAGTACCTATGGACACCAGCAGTAATTTTCCCCTCAGGTTGGCCAATTTAAGATTAATCATGACCTATTGCAAGTAAGTATTCAGGGATGTAAGCAATAGGATATTCAGCAAATCCAACACTTGGTCCTTTAAAGTTTTTACTCTGTAATGAGTCACACATACAGTGTTTATCCAAGTTACCACTGCTATGAGGAAAAAAAAAAAGCCCATTATATTTGCAAATACATTCAAATCACAGCTGTAAGCACCCAACTGCTTACACCAGGACTTGTTTCTATGACTAGATATTGATTTTTTAAATAATGCATCATTATACCAATGTTGATACAGCAACTAGCTTCCTGGAGTATGCAATTTAATACTAAAAAGAAGCTGGCTTTAGGAAATACCAAATCCACACCCATTCATATCCTTTTTAAACGTCCTTCTTGGTCATGACTATAGCAATGCAAATTGCCCACCTTGTACCTAATGAAGAAAATGCACTTGCCGCTTAGAAACAGCTCAATCTAAGGCAATGAGCTTTGCTGATCTGAATAAAATACTGCAGAACCTCTTCAAGTATTGCTAGAAACCAAGAATCTACATCGGAAAAGATGATGCATATTTTTCAAACTTCCTCTGTATGAGAAATCAGTGAACGAAAAAGCACACTGTAGGCCCTTATCCCAGAATCAAACAGGCGTGGGGAGAACCATATGTTTGTGAAAAGCCTGATGACTTCACTAGGATTGCCTAAGAAGATTGAGGATAGGATCTGCTCCCAATTACAAACACAGAGTGCAATTAGCACGGTAAACTCCCCCTGCTTTCATTCTGCACTCCCCTTCAGTGAGGGAAATAATTAAAAATTATTAAAACCGTAAGAGATGCATTTTAGCTAAGAATTTACTTTTCCTACAAAACAGAATCTAAATATGTTAAAATCCATTACTTTAAGATAATATGTTGCAAACAGTAGTAGTATGCCTAAGCATCACACGTGAGGTTTCCTACAGCCATGCAATGAGAAATTGTCTTCATTCACACACAGAAAACAACCAGCAGTAGTTCTCTAAAGCTGTAAAGGTCTAGGTCTGGGTCTTTCAGCAGATAATGATCTGCTCTGATCCAGAAATCCTTTTAAAGGGGGAATTCCAGGGAAATATTTGTAGATTCAGGGTTCTGCTGTCTGAAGGGACTGCTAATCATTTGACCTTCTTCCATGAAACAGACATGGAGCTTCCCCGCCTACACCGACGCAGCTGTGAGAGGTCAAAGGAGAGAACCTCCTAGGGTTAAAAACAAACCCATTAAAACCCCCCAACAAAAGAAAAAAACCCAGTCTCAGATACAACGGTCTGATATAAAGAAGGAAGCTATTGCAGCCCCAGCACCACGCCCCAGCACTGTGGGAACACCCACACCCTCTCATCTGGTCTGAATGAATTAACAGCCAGCTACTGGGTCTTGTTATACCTTGTCACTTCCCTCTACTCCTCAGCCCCTGACAAAAAGCCACTGGCAGCCTGAAACCCAGACAGTTTTTAGAGCATAATAAAAAGTGTTGCCACATTACCTGAATCCACTGAGTCCTCCTGCCAACAATGATGTTTATGCAATCACATTTTTCTGTTTTTAAAAACTTCTCTCTTGCCTCATTGCTCTGCGTAAAAAACAACACAAAAGAGAAAACTGATTAACTGCAAGCAATTATCTATTATTTGCATTACAGCAGTTTTGCAGTAGCTATTCAGGTCTTTTGTTTTCTGCTTCATCTCATCATAAAAACATTAAACAGGAAAAAGTCCTTACCCCAAAATCACTCATTGATCAAACACAAGCAACAGATACCAGTTTAGAGGCAGATGAGATACCACAGCCCATCACTTGAGGAGCTACACAGCTCCTCCTCCATAGGAGAACACAGCTCTCCTATGCCCAAAGCCTCTGTCCTCTCCCCAGACCATCCTGCCTGGCAGCACTGGGAACAATGCCGAGCAGACAGTGCCACCAAAAGCAGAAGTACAGAGGGAGAGAAAGCAAATTAAATTTCTTCAGTATCAAGAGCAAATACATGCCACTAATAACCACAGCAGTGATATAAAACTAATACTTGCAAAATTGCATCGACAGTAGATTAGTTAATCATAAGGCTTCCCCATACTTTGTACCTACAACATTATTTAAGTAGTGACTCCACTTACTATTCTCAAAAGGGTCTTTTAGTGTCTGTGTTTACTCCTCGCTTCTTATATTAGTAGCTTTAAGCTTTAGTGTCAAATTCTCCTGCCAATACACTTCATAGAAGACATTTCTATATTTAAATAAAGAAGAAAAAAGCCCATATAGTAGAAACCCAGCTGAAGACACAATCTCAACCCCCCAGCCTCTCTGAATGGCCAGAAGACAGATGATAAGTAAAGGAAACTGGATTTTCAGTACAGGAAATGCCACTGGTGTCAGTATGAAAGCAAACAAAACAAACCCCTTCACTTAAAGAGATGCAACTCAACCACGTGCACATGATGATCCCTTGCCTACCTTCACTAGGGCACACACAATTAAACCCTGACACACAGCACAGGGTGGGGGGTATGGCTGCGATACCCTTCCTGCATTTCAGGGCTCAGGCATTTGGCGCATTCTGTCCATTGCTGATATGGATGACTGACAAAGTTTTGCTGCAAGGTTTTGGTCATAGCGGTCTGATTGAGATATTCCCCGAAAACTAGGTGGAGAGACCAAATTCTGGCAATCTCTGAAACAGAGTTAAACCGTGGATTTAGCCCAATGCCACACAAAGCAACGAGTACAGTCTAGTCCAGGGCAGAGCAGAAGAGAGGTGACCTTTGCCTCTGGCATCGGCTGCCAACCAGGGTAGGGCCACCTCCGAAGTAAGGAGGGTCTCCTGATCCAGGTGACCTCCCTCCTGCAGCCTGGAGTCATCTACGCTCAAAACAGCACAGCCAAGATCTGGGCCAGGGGATGGCAGGGAAAAACATGTCAAAACAAGAAATTTCACTTAATGGGGACAGAAAACTGGAGGGTAGGATGGGGAGAGAGTGATAATTTGCATTAGACATGGAGGGCTGCTTGGTGGCTGTGCAGCTGCAGCACTGTCAAAGAATCAAGTCCAAGACTCTATGATGCCAGTGGACAATACCATTTGTTTGTTTCCTGCAAAGTCTTTGGTGTGCCACAGGTATGTTGAAGAGAGAATGCTGATGAATTCAAGCACCCATCCCTGAAAAGGGAGGGAAATGTGGCAGATGAACACTGCCTGCTGCAGCTGCCTTCACTCTTGGCACATGGGATGTACCTGAGCTGTGCATCAGGGCTTCAGGGTAAGAGTGCATGACAACTCTAACAGCTGTTGGCAGCAAGGATGGCAGCCACCCTGACACTCCCTACCACCCTCTCAGCGTCCAGGCAGACGAGCTGTGCCTAGGAGAGCTGCCACACAGCTCCAATGAAGCACTACACCAGTCATTTAAACTCAGTATCCCTCAAGCAGCCATTAACAGTGAATTCCTAACCAACGTGAAAACCTGGCTTCTCTCATCTAAAAGTAACAGTTACAGCAGAAGGGAACTGTATTCCCAGTACACAAAACACTATGAAGTATGGAGACATCTCAGCAGCAAAGCTGTAACATCCTCAGGATCCTTTGTCCTCTTGTTTTAAATCTCTTCCTGCAAAGAGAAGTGGGACTTCCCAAACAATTTCTCAAATCTTGAAGCCTGACACTGGTAAACAGAGTAAGATCGTGAGGAAATTACAAACTTCTTCAGTTGGATTCGAGTACCATGCTATAAATAAAAAATTTGGGCCAAATATGGGACAGGAGGAGAAAAAACAAGATGCTGAATAGGGAGTTTGCCCAGGGCTTACAGCTGGCAGCAGGCAGGTGACTTGCAGAAAGAGAAGAGTGTGATGACACACTCAAAAACCATCCATGCATTTACAAGATCTGCACAAATCCATTTTATATCAGAGCATCACTCTGAACTTATAGAATGCTTTGGCTTGGAAGGGACCTTCAAGATAAATGTAGTGCTGCAATGTATTTGTGTATGGAAATAAAATTAACAGTAAATAGCTGAAACTACCTTGGATATTACGCTACCTTAGACATTCATAGCTTATAATGGAGCACAGGTCTACAGATAACCAAATGCACAGCACAGGAAGACAGACCTTAAAGGTAAATAATTCAGAACTTGAATTCTTTAAGGTAAATAATTCAGGGCTCTAATGAATTCACTGACTGTAAATAGGGAGTTCCACTGTGAGGAACCCTCCAAACTGCCCTACATCCAATCCTCAGGAGTGTAGAACAGAAAACTGTCAGCAGAAACATGTCTCAAACATTCCTGGCTATAGCAGCAAGACTCTAACACAAAAGAAGTCCCGGGCAGGAAGAAACAGCTTCACATACTGATTCCAGGGCTCCATACAATGGCTGTGGGCTGCTGAAAAGGACATGCACTTTCAGAAACATCACTTGGGCAAACAGTGACGTGGCTGTGAAGAAAGGAAGGTGATCCATATTGCATCAAATAGAAACACTGGGAAAACCCTTCAAGGGTCACCAACATAGCAGTTTGGTCAAGCAGCGCTAAGAACACACAAGATTATGGGTGAAGCTGTATGCCCTCTGTTAAATATGACAGCCTGTAGATGAAAAGAAATCACACAACCCCCTGCATCCTCCTCACTTCACAATCTCTCTTCTCTACCCTCTTTGACTGAGTATCACCAAATGCTTTTATGCCCACCTGTGAATCCTGTGCATCCACCAGAAAACATTTCAGCCAACCAAATCCCGTCAACAAAGCACAGGATAAATCATCATAAATTCTTAAACTACCAGCAAGTGTCAGTCTTCCCAGCCTGCATGCTCTAGTACCAAGGAGCTGTTTTGCAAGCAAGCAACTACTCCTGACCAAGCAAAGAGACTGTACCAAAGTCAAGATGCGGCCAATTGTCAGCTATACAATGTTTATGAAAAACAAAACAAAACAAAACAAAACCAACCAAACAAAAAAACCCAAACAACCAACCAAACAAAAAAAAACCCCAAACAAACCTACCAGGATTTTTATGCTGTCTCATACTCTAAAAGTAGTAGTTAAAACCACTCTTAAGTTACCTCACACTCTTATGAGACCTACAAGAAACCAGACTGTGGAATAAAATCCCGCCTTTTGCTGCCAGACAAGAGCATGTCAGCAGCAATAGCCAAGGCGCTGCAAGGTTGCTGACGGGTCTGGAAACACTGTATGGGAACATGCCTGTGGATCAGCAGGCAAAAACACAACTGCTGCTCTCGCTCCGTGCCCAGCAGAGATAGAGATCTCATCGCCAGCAGAGATCTGGGTCACCACAAGGAAGCTGGAGTTATCCCAGCACCATCATCTTTTAGGTAATGTTCCCAAAAGGGGAAACAAATATGCAGCAAGGTTTCATCTGACAAGATGCTGGTTGTAAACATAAACAATAACTGGGGGTTTCCTTGCTCCTTGGTGATATCATCCAAATGGGGAAGAAAAAAAAAAATCAACAAATTTTGCCTGATGTCTTGTATCTGAAATGCTTTGCAGAATGAGCTTGCTGCAAATGTGAGGTTCAGATTGCAGTCTCTCAAGAGCTGGCAAATGCACCTCGACTGCTGAAGTCTTCCTTCTCCTAAACACCAGGCTAAAAACTATTTGTTTGTCTACCTTGTACTTCAAAACTGTAATCCCAAACCTGGGGAAGGAAAACACTAGAAAGATCATATTAGAAAGACAATGCTTAAAATTGAAGTACCAATTTTAAGCATATGATGTTTGTGAAAAACAAATGTTCTAAGTCTCCACAATCAAGTAGCTGACACTTATCCAGGTGCAGGATTGAAAACCAGATCAGCTTTCCAATCTCAACTAACAAAAACTTTTTACAATCTTCCCATATGCCATTTCCTTGTTTTCATTGCATGGTACAGGAGTTCAACTTTTGGAGAAACATGAATGGTAAACCTAGAAAGTGAAATGTGATATTATTTACAGAATACGAGAGCATGCCGTTCACAAGAATTTGTAGGCGCACACATCCCAACCCTGTTCCTCAGTTCAACACCCACTCCTGAAATCCTGTACCAACCAGATTAGCCGATGTACACATGCCTGCACTCTTGGAGAAACAATAGTCTCTTTCAGTCCATACAATCTTCTGCAGAACCAGGCAAAAACGTCATGGGAGAAGTTAGGAAATATCTGCAGAAAACAGCACACAAGATGAAAGGCAGAACAAGCCTTTTAACTTGCACAAAGTACATAACATGGAGGATAAGCACAGAACTTTGTTACCTAGCTCCTCTTCCAAAGGGGTCTTTTTTTTCCCCCCCCCCATGATGGAAAAGAGCATTGTTGAAACAACTTTTAAAAATAAAACAACTGGGAGGGTGGAACAGCTCCCTTACAGACAGACTGTTGCAAGCAACATTCAGTTCATGGAGCTGTGGCAGACCTGGGAGAAAATACACGCTGCCCTTAAGTGCCAGGATCTCTGGCAGACAGCAGGGATCCTGGCTGGCATGATGAACCCTCCTGTCCCCAGTGCACAGCACTCCTTCCTCCCAAACACTGCTGCTACAGAAGGCACAGAACTATTTTTTAATTAATCCAGCACAAAGTTTGAGCTGCCTCAGGGTTAAGCTACACATTTTCTGTCTTTAACCACTACAGCAGAACCAACTACAGTGAAAAACACTTCACCATAAGGCTATGGAATTGAGGACAGAAAAGAAGCTACAACAGCTTCTTCAGTCACCCATGACCTCTCAAAATTTCGCCTCCAGAGCACGCAAAAATAAGAAACTGAATTTTTAATCAGCTGGGAAACAGGGCAGGGAGACATTCTTGGTAAAATTATTGTTGTGAATATCACATAAAAGGCCTTATGGAGTTTTACCATCCACCTTCTGTTCCAAACTGTAGGCCTCCAAATAATCTACCAGAAAAAAAATCTAACTACCCACACTTTAGAAAAGCACTAAGCACTGAGAGACATGTACAAGCCACACAGTTCTACAAATCTTTGTTTCTCCTCTCACAAGGGGCTGTAACTCCTGCAGGAAACACACACTCCCATAACAAAGCAGGTATTCTCTGCATATACTCACAGTGCCTATTATTTTTTAAATCATCTGGTATGCATCTTCCTAGACATGCTTATGTTAGAGGAAATACTAGCATTAGGTCTGCAAAAGAACACTGACTACCTGTTCTGCATGAGCACCGTGAAGGTTAATAGCGGAAATCATGGCTTGAACTCTGCCTCTGCCTTGTGCTGTGCTGAACAGCCCAGACAACCACTGGCATTTTACCACACGAGTGCTTCCCCCCCTCAACTCATGCTCATTCTCTGCAGGATTTTACTACACAGTTCACCAGTACAGTATTTTTCAGACTGTAGGAGCAAGCCAAAGCATATTTTGATGTGTCTGACTGCACAGAGACCATATGAAAACATGAAAGTTGATCACAGAAGCATACAAGTTGCTTTTTCAGTTCATAGCTCTGAGAATCAGAAAGAGGGAGCAGAACCCGGATATATGTTTTAAAGTAAGGTGGAAGAGTTGGTCTCATGAAAGGTTCCTGACAGCTACCAACTGGCCTTGCTATAGTGAGCAGGCTTGCTCTGCCTGTGGAAGATTAGAAGCCTAATGGAACGGGAGTATGCACAGCCTTCATGCACATGTATAATCCTACTCCCTCTTCCTGAAAATAAATGTGACAGGTCCATCACTATGATGTGAAAAAGCCTCAAAACTGAACAATTTTGTTACATATACAAAAAATTGGGGCTGGATATATCCATATCCATGGTTTTTCCAAACACCATACTTAACCCAAGAAATGAAAGGGCAATTCTTTTTATTCATTTTTAGCAAGTCTTGAGTCAGTTTCCTTCATTTTCTTCTGAAATAGTGCTTGGATTTAAAAAAAAAAAAAAAAAAAAAAAAAACCAAACAAACAAAAAAAAAACCCCACAAAAAAACCCCAAAACAAATAAAAAAGGCTTTTGCCTCAGCCACAACCCTCACTGCACTGGGTACTCTACAAATACCTATGGAGACTTCACATCCTGAAAAGACAAGTTTCACCCTGTTGTTACAAGATAGAGAGTTGTTTTCTATTCCAATAAAAGGGAAATGTCATAATTAAAACAAAAAGAAGAGAGGAAGCAGAAAAAAAAAAAGATCAGCCCTGCAGAAAAGCATCATTTCAGAGTAACAGGAATATGCATCTATCATTTAAATTGGTCCCTTGGGTAAAGCCCATTGAAGAGATCAAAAGTCTTTCCATGGACTTGGGATAAAGCCTGCAGAGTTCAAAATACTGATGAGAGTGGACATCACTGTTCTTGATTGCATGGTGTAGGGGTGCATGAAAGGAAAACTCCCACAACAGCCATAATGCTTCCCAGTATGAGAAAACCCAGGGACTTTCAGTACCACAAAAGCACACACTTGAGAGCATTTCAGGCAGTGATACAACCCATTGGTGACATATGGAGACTGATAACATTTTTTGCTGGTGGCTCCACAGCTCCTATTTTCACAGCCCGTGCTAGTTGAAAAAACACCACAGGACATGCACGACGAAAAAAGGAGTATCTCAGGCCGGGGTCAGATAAATACGTGCCAAGGTGAAGCAAGATAAAAGGGCTTTGAAGACCCAGTTGTCTGGGGGAACCTGGTGCTGAGTGGGGTAAAGAAATCTTTTTGGACTGTGTGAGCATGGTGTGTGCAG
Organism: Regulus satrapa; assembly: GCA_013396955.1. Classification (NCBI taxonomy): domain Eukaryota; kingdom Metazoa; phylum Chordata; class Aves; order Passeriformes; family Regulidae; genus Regulus; species Regulus satrapa. The sequence continues at coordinate 157,092 of VWZN01004515.1, read as the reverse complement.
GGAGGCATGCAGGGCTGCTACCGTGGCATCACGGGAGCCACCCGCTGCAAAGGTGCTTCGGTCCCAGCAGTTGAAGTCTCTGGCAATGGGACTGTGCCTGCCAGCAGTGCACCCTTAACGACCCCACAGGAATGTCTCTCAAACCTCCCACATCCAACCCAAAGCAACTTCTTCACTCAACACCACCTGAATTGTTTTTATACACATTGTTTATGGTAATACAAAGAGGTTTTGGAGATTTACTCAGGGCTTGCGAGGTGACAGGATATTTTTTCTCACAATACAGCTGAATTGCATTGATATCTGTTGTTTTCTTTTCATGTTCCCTTGTGCACATACACTGGCCCCTTCTTTCAGCCTGGCTTTGCCTGAGGTGTAAGTAGAATTGTCAGCTCCTTCAGCACTAGGAGGGAATCACTGCCTCAGGCTCACACTGAAATCTCTCTTTTTCACACAGGACTGTGGAGATAATCCTTTGCCCAATAAGTAGCCCATCTTCTTCCTTATTGCTCCAGATGGATATGAATGAATGAATGAATCACACTTTTTCTGAACAGCACCTTTTGCTTTTATTGAGTACTTCAGTCACTGCCAGCTGCACCTCCTTGCCCTGTGAGGCATCAGTTACGGTTGCTGAGTCTGATTTCCAAGTCCCCCACTATAAGTCTCTTTCAGGGAAAAAAAGGTTGGATGCTATTGGCCCTATGAGAAAACATGCATTTAGTCCTTAACCACGGGCTCCTGAAACACAGCTGTTAAGTGCAAATCTCAGTTTCTTAAATTTTCTTTCTGCTGCCTCATTATCTTTACTACATGCCAGCAGAAACCAGAGTCCCCGCAGCCTGAGGGAGGAAGTCTTTATGCTTCCAGCTGCATCTAACTCTGGCTAGTCAACCAGATGCAAAATATTGCATCAACCTGATGTTCACTTCAAAGTTTCAAAATTTTCCTCTTACAGCTGGGACTAGGTGCTTGTGGTTTCAGTTACCACTAGGGAAATGGAATCTCACAGCCAACACTTCAGATTACTTCCCAACACTGCCAGGCTGCCCTCAAAAGAAAAACAACCAGAAGATGTCAAACACAAAATGGCTTAAATCAGACACTTAGAAAATGCTCTGTAATACACAAAAAGTTAAGTGCAACTAATTGAAATAAATATTGAAGCTCCCTGTAAATCATCATTTTAATTTTAAGAGTAGGACGGGATCCCTTAGAAGTAGCTCTGGCCACCAAAGTTCTGACAAACTAAAGCCTACAGGTGCTGACTTCATACATTGTTGTCTTCCAGACAGCCTGTTCCAGTTAATCAGCCTTCAATATTTTCATCAGAATCTATAGACTGAAACTCCATTTTTTTTCCAGTAGTCACGCAGAGGAAAAAAGAAAATCAACTTGCCAATAAAGAACAAAAATACCAGATCAATGCACATACAGTCTTAGAATAAAACTCAAATCCCTCACTTGCTAAGAAATCTCTTTCAAAGAAATGTTTATGTTAAAATTTAGAGTTGTGTTCAACATTAATCTTAGGGAATTTTACAACAGAATGTACCAATTTTAAAAGGATTCTACAGCCTTAATGAATTCCTAGAACCCATAGACAGAAATTAAATAGGGGGAACCTAGTGTTGGCTAGACATATTTCAATATTTGTTACCATAGAAACAAGCCAGTAGATTTAGAGTTTGGAGTTATCCTTGCTATAAAATATTAAACTTCTTACAGTTTTTGCATATGTATATTATGGCAAGAACACTGTCAATCCTGATAGAGCCCAAAGCATCTTAATTATTTAACAGGATTTGAGGGTTTTTTTTCTCCTTTTTCTTAACAGAGTATCTTTTATTTTTTTCCTTGATAGACTTAATTTAACATCTTCCAATAGGAAAAACTTCTGGCTGACAGAATAACATACAGGAAATTAAGACAAGTTGTTTTCTCATTGTTGTGGATAAGTGGTAAATAAAAGAAACACACACATAGCCTAATAAACAAGATTCAGCAATAACTATCAAAATTACACCAGTTAGCACTTGTGACGATTTTACCAGATAGAAGTACATTAAATGTTATATTCATTAAATGTTATTATATTATATTACATTAAATGTAGACTTCATTTGAAAGATAGTTCATACTTCAAATTTGGTGGTTTTGTTTTCAATCTTAACAACAGAGAAATGCTCAAGAAAGAAAGTGATTGAGATAACATCTCAATACTTCAACAGTATCAAATACTTCTGGCAGACACTTGAGAAACGAAACAAATGCATTGTCCTTTCACGCTCCAGAGGAGCATCAACAGCTGCATTCAAATCACAGCGCAACCACTGAGCAAAAGATCACCGATTCCAACAAGGACTGACGCTTCCTCCAGCACCACTCCCCCAAAAGGTAAGGAGAACACACTTATTTAGACAGCTTCAGGGGTGGAGAGACCGACAGCTCAAGCTGCCAGCTGGGCAGGAGCCGAGCTAGGAGCAGTGGGGAAGGTCAACACTTGGGCAAGCCAAGCCCACTGACCCTGGGACTGGAGGTATGCAAGGGATTTTGACCCTGATGATTTCACAGCCAAAACTGGCTCCCATCATAGACCCGTTGTTTTTTGTTTGGACTCAAGAAAATCTATTTACAGAAGGCTAAACAGAATGAAAAAATGAAAAACTTTGGAGTAAAAGCCATAAGCCACGCAGTTGTTTCAACATTATATTCCAGCATTGAAGTGGACAAGGAAAAACACCAAAAAAGCAAAGCAAACCAGTACAAAGACAAAAACAGAGCAAGACTGAAACACCCTCTTCTTCCAAGAATTAAACAATACTTTTTATGAATTGTAAAGATAAGCAGTGGAACTGCCATTTCCTAATGCTTCTGAGGTCAGTTTTCTAGCACAGCTTCTCAAATAACCAATTAAATATACACAATTCTCACACTCACATGCATGCTATAATTTTTTAAAAGCCCTACAGCTCAAGCCTCTAAAAAAATTATGGAAAAACTTATTCTTGAAGGCCTGCAAGACAACTCTTTAACTAATGGAAAATCTTCAACACTTCAGAAGAGGAAAATGGTAAGATGGCTTAATTTTAAATTAAGAAGAGTAAGAATTCAAATGTCATTTCCTGCATGTAACATCGATTTGAATAACCTTGCATTTTTGTTTTCTTTGGTGTGGTTAACAGTGGAATCTCTGTAGAGTACATTTCTATGGCATTTAGAGTTACATGTTGATGTTCAGCAACTCTTTTGCATAATTATGAACACAAAAAATCAGAAAGTGATTTTTCCTCTGTAAAGAAAGAGACCTAAAAAGTAGCATGCCACTAGGACTTTCAAAAAAGAAAAAGCTGGAGAAAAACTAACCCAAAACTCAAGGGAAAAATGCACAACTTTCCTTAACTGACAGCTGCGGTAAGGTACTATGAATTTATTTTATCTGAGCAGTTATGTACACACACTAAAGGCAAAGCAACACTATGTACTCCAAAGGAGTTCACACAAGTCCACAAAGGGCACCACTATCAACCTGCAGTGGAGAAGTGGGAAGTTACTCACATGTCTCAGTAAGTCATGGAATGATAAGAGATGCTGGCAGCACATGTTGCCAAAAATAAGGCATTGCATGCACGCATTCAAATCTAGAGCTATAAACCCCCTTTCACACCCTCTTGTAGGCTCCACAGGCCAGGTTTGTTCCACAGAAAGCCCTACTGCACTGGACACAAGGGCCTCAGGTCTTTCCAACTAATGATGCAGGTGTCAACACCTCTGCACACAGCCTCCTCCTTCTCATTAAGTGTTTTTAAGTCAGGGGATGGTTTGGAGAATGGCTTAAGAGACATGACATGACTTTTATAACATTTTCTGTAGAATTCATAGATACAAATAAAATAAGGCAGTCTATGTATGTGCTGCAGGTGCATCTTGGAACAAAAGAGCTCTTATTCATAGATCATAGAATGGTTTGGGTTGGAAGAGACCTTAAAGATCACCACGTTTCAAGTCCCCTGCCATGGACACTTTTCACTAGACCAGGTTGCTCAAAGCTCTATCCAACCAGGCTTTGAACACTCCCAGGGATGGGATATCCACAGCTTCTCTGGACAACTTGTTCCAGTGCTTCAACAAACCCACAGTTAAGAATTTCTCCCCAATATCTAAAATAAACTCATCCTCTTTCAGTTTAAAGTCATCCCCTTGTACTACCTACATTCAAGAAAGCCACTCAGTTGGTATCTCTAGCCTGTTTTTGTAAAAAAAACAAAACCCAAACAACCAAATGAGAAATGCATCCATACAGTGGTGGCCTTTAAGCCATTTGACAAACACCTCCCCAGTTTAAGCAGCAGTTTGCGGTGCCATCAGGGATGGCTTGGGTTGCCCTCCTGTGGTGGTAGGACAGCACAGGACCAGTGCCTGCCCAGCCCATACCTGGGCTCTGAACAAAGGTACTCTGGTAATGGGTGACCCCCCTCCTGCCCCCCCCCCCCCCAAAAAAAAAA
>VWZN01004515.1:134238-152568 GCA_013396955.1 Regulus satrapa | reverse complement strand
CCAAAAAAAAAAAAAGGGGGGGATGACACCTAGTCACTGCTGAGAGAAAGGAAGGTGTGCTCTGATTCTGATAACATGCTCCATTTGGTCTGCTTAAAATACTGGTTTTAGAAAATCAACTGGGATGATAAAATAGGAGATTGTGTTTCTTGTAACTCAAGAAAAAAATAAATTTCTCCCAAATAAAAATTCACTATGTGTTAAAAAAACCCCAAAACTACTCCGTACAACATGCAATTTACCCAAAAATAATTAATTTCCCTTTATACCAGGCAGGCCAAGAGTCCATCTGGATTAAAAGAGAGAATGGACATGAGTTTCCCATCTCAGCAAGACACTGGAAAAGAGCACAAATATCTCGTGTCTCTCCAGTCTTGACCCAATAACTAAGGGGTGAAGATACCACCAACTGTCAGGATGTTGTATTTGCCATTTGAAGTAGAGCAGGAGGACTGCTCCTTCCTCTGGAGAATCTTGTTCCTGGTCACCCAAACAAAGAGAGGAAATTGGGGTATACAGACAGGGATCTGAACTGGCACAGAAATGCACGGATCGCTTCCAATATCGGAGGATTAACATGTGAGAGAGTTGATGAATGGGAAGGATTAAATATAGAAGCAAAAAATAAGCAAAGTGATTAATTGCTAGGAAAGGAAACTCATGATTTATTGAAGAAAAAAAAATTAGTAAGGCTCAGGAAACTGAAGGGAATTAGCAGCAAGTGAGCTGCAGGGTGGCACCATCTGGCGCATTGTGCCACAGCAGCACAGGGCAAGTAACCACAACTTCAGTGCCCCTCTCACCTTCTCCCAGCCTCGGTGCATGCAGAGCAGACAAAGCAGAAATAGATAGCGTTTACAGGTCACTGGATGAAAATAACTGATTTTGAAAACAAGCTGAAGTTGGTTTTAAAGCATATCCTACAATCTGAAAAGAAAACAGTCTCTCAATTAAATATTTCCATGTGGTCTGGGTAGTGGGCTGGTGGCTGTCACACTCCTTGAATTCTAGGCTTTCTAGAAATTTCTAAAAATAACTGGATACTTGTTTAACACGGTTTTAATTTATTTTATGAAGAAATGGAAGGCATTTCTGGCATACTTATTTTTCATTTCTGAGTTATAACATCTCAATGGTAACCCACTCTTTTAGTCCTGCACTTTTGTTTTGCAAATATTAAGGTAAACAAACTCTTCCGCAGTCAGCATGCAACCAACATGCATCCCAAAGCAGGATAAACCTAAGGAATAATCCAGCACCTTAAAGGTTATTATGATCAGTCATTTGGTTGGTGTCTTGAATTCACTTGCTTTTGTGGAGAACGATAATATAGAGAACAGAGATATGCTGCAAAACTGTCAATGCACTAAATGTTTTAGCATGGCACCTGCTTGATTTTTTTTTTTTTTACTTAATGCCATTTTAAAATAACTTACAAAAATATTTTTTTCAGTTAAAAAAAGGTACAACCAACTACATCCTCTTTGGGTTATGCCCATGAATGAGCTACTGTTTGCATTAGAAACAAGCAGATGGACCAACTCATGGGCATCCAGCAAAGTCCACTGGTTTCCTTTCAGAACATTAATTTACAAAAGACTATGTCAAATCTCAGCCTTGCGAGTGGCCTTGTTATTAAATACAACATCTCAAGAGTGGAAGGGATGAGATGCAGGATGTAGAGGCTCTGGCCCAGAGCAGCTGTACAAGGACATCAGACCACTCCCCACTCTGGAGAAGGTATTCAGACACAGGTGAATATTTTCATACTTTCCTGAAGGTCCATTATGACATACTGTACAACAACCCCATTAAGAAATAATTCTGTGCTATCTTCAGGAGATCTTTCATTTCCTTACACACAAATATTTTGTGCACATCCCCTTTATGCCAAATATTTTCTGTATGGAATAAACAGCAGGACCTGGATTTGCACAGTCAGCCAGCCAGGAAAGAAGTGGTCTGAGACTGTGAGGAAGCATCAGTACCTCTCAGTCCTAGCACAACTATCTTATTAAAGAAAATACCCCAACATTGCAGCAGGGACCCTTCCTGTCACCTTTTGTTTCATCTGGTCTAGCTTCCACTTGATCTAGCTTCCCACATCCTAAGAAAAAATTCCCATCCTTCACTACCCAGTGGGAAAGCACACGCTTGGAAGAGCTGTCACTCTGTCACCAACAGATCCAAGGAGAATTCAAGCTTTTGCAAGAGGGCTGAGACAAAACTCATCACCATCAATGCAACTTCCTTTGCCAGCCACTCCCTTCTCAGTCCCCTGCAACTTCTGAACGTTGCACCATCTTCTTTCCTGTACAGCCTCCAAGAGCTGTCCTTGGGATGAGGACACTCAGCAGTGTTTCAGAAGGACTCCAGCATCTCATCCTTCCACAGAAGAAAGAGCCACATAAACTTCAATCAGGGATACATTACCTTGATACATTTTTCTTACTGAGGTCCAGTTCCCCTCATTAGCCTCTCAAAGGAGCACCTTTTCATAAAACATGAAGCCAATATGAAGAAGATTCTGTACCCTTTTCATACAAAAGCTAAGACCTAGAGGAATAGCACATGTCAGTTGCTGTGGTGAAATTCTGAAGAGTGGCAATCGAATTTTTTGAGAACCTGATATATATATATATATAAAAGAATCAACATACAAACTTCTATTTTCAAAACCCACACCATTCTCAGTTTAATGCTACAGGCTACAACAGTCTGTTTTACAGTCAGTAATGCAACACAGTCTCCCTATTAACTAAATTCCCATACTTGATTCAGTGGGAATCTGTTGTTCTAAACAAAGTATATAACACAAGAAGGTTTACTTAAAATGCCAAGTATTTAAATGAAACTGACAAGAGAAACAGGAACAGGCATCACACATTTCACAAAAGGGCAGCTATAACAATAATTTACGCTGAAGTGGCCAAAAGATGAAGCAATAGAAAATTGGAAGCAATTAACATGTAACATTCAAGAAATATTAAACACATACTGAAGACTCAACACAGCATTCACACAAAAAGACATGGTGATGAAAAGCAGATACTTTGCATAATAAGCAACAAGGCATTTCAAACGTGGCCATACAAACAGAGGAGACTTGTAATGCCACACTGAGAAGAGCTGGCTGCAGAACTGCAGTACTAATAACGTTAAGTAAGGAGGGATGGGGCACATCATCCTCACCATCAGAAGAGAAGGTAACAGCCCTCTAGCCCTATTCAAGCATCAACAGCATCTGCTTGCTGCCAGCCCAGTGGGTACCTATGCCTTTGGTAAGTCCTATACCTCTCAAGAGCTTGGGATAAAACCAGAACCACAACCTGTGCAATCAGGAGAGTCGCAGCACCTAAGCCATGCCCACTCTTGCTGCCCTGGGAAGCAAACTTCACCCTCTAGGTCTGTCTAGACCCAAGTATCTTCAGCAGCTTCCCTCAAAACAGGACATCACAATGCTTTTTTCCTCCCTTCACGGATCAGCACCATCCTCTCAGGCTGCCAGAAGGTTTAAACATACAAATGCTTAGCCAGAGTTGAGACCTAACTCCATGTCCACAAGTTTAGTTCGTCCAAGGCACAGAAGAGGGACTCAGGCATATGAGTGGATTTTATGTAGGTTCTAGAAACCAACTTTTACTTCAATGAGCACGAGACTTGTGTGTAGCCAGGCAAGCCAGCAGTTCTCTACGTGCTCTACCCTTTCTTTCAGCTGATGTAGAGGAGGACACAGTAAGCACTCTAAGGGCATTATTTGCTTGTCCAGAACCACAGTGCTCATTCTCTGTATCAGGAATGAACACCATCTACCCTCCAAGCCCTGCTTCTTGCTGCAACAAGCCCCTAGGGCTGAGCCAATTTATAACACAATCACACCTCACAGCTCCTCTCTACCCTTATGCAACTCCTTGTGCATTCTCCCAGGGCCTCTGAGAGCTGGAGGTTCCCTGTTCATGCCACATGGGGAAAGTCAGGAGCCTGCCAACTGCTTCAAAAAGAGACAGCAAGAAGCCTAATGATAATGAAGTGCCGGGTTTTCTGTCACAAATTTAGGTAGAACTTCAAAATGACAAAGGAATTATCCACCCATCTCAGATGCAAATGCCAAAAGGCTTTTCCTTTGTTTTTCTCCTATGCAAATATTTCAAGAGGATGACATGACTTTTTTTTTGTTTTTGTTTTTTAACTGAACTGTCACGGTCTTTGAAGTACCACCACACTTACAGTGTGGGGCCTGGCAAACTCAGATGAAAATGGATAATGAATTTCAGATTTTTTGTTTTGTTGCTCCTGTGTTTGATGTTTAAACCTAAAAATGTTGGAATGCGATTGTTATTCTTGCATGATAAAGGCTGTTTCTATCACAGCCCTGAAATACTGCAGGGGTTATACATAAAATGCAGAATTTTATTACTTTATCGTATCAAGACCATGAAGTTGTTACCTGCAGAAAATCAATTCCTACACAGAGTTATTACAGACCATTAATTTGTACAAGAAGTGATCTCCCTGGATTTACAGAAATTTCTTCTAATATTACAGCTTTTTGTCTACTTGGAGGGATGGAGAGCACAAAAAAAAAAACAAAACCAAAAACAACAACGAAACAAAACAACACCAAGTTGAGTTAATGTGAGAAGCCAGCTGATCTTTAACATACAGATCTGAAGTCCTCTGGAAAGCAGACCTTTGTTCTGCACAGTGTGGGAGCTCACTGCATGCCAGTTTCAGACACTGCTCTATCTGTTGGGGATTAGCCAGCCCAACTATATGGAGTTCAATTCTTAAGGATGCTGAAGGGAATGGGCAGGAAGGAGAACAAGTCATGCAGGGGGGTAAAAGCCATAGGGACCCTTAAGCAGATGATGGGGAAGCTACTGATGGGGAAAGCAAGTGGCAGGGGGCTGTGTCCCCTCAATAGTTCCCCTGTGTTTGGCACTGGTGAGGCCACACCTTGAGTACTGTGGCCATTTCTGGGCCCCTCACGACAAGACAGACATTGAGGAGCAGAAGCAGGTCCAGAGAAGGGCAACAAAGCTGGTGAAGAGTCTGGCATGCAAGTCCTATGAGGAGAGGCTGAGAGAGCTCAAATTGTTTAGCTTGGAGAAAAGGAGGCTGAGGGGTGACCTTATCATTCTCCACAATGACCTGAAAGAAGATTGCAGCTGGGTGGGGGTCAGTCTCTTCTCCCAGGCAACCACTGACAGGATGAGAGGCCACAGTCTTAAGCTGTGCCAGGGGGTTAGACATTAGGAAGAAATTCTTCATAGAAGGGGGAATTAGATATTGGAATGGGCTGCCCAGGGACATGGTGAAGTCACCATCCCTGAAGATATTTAAGGAAAGACTTGGATGCGACACTTAGTACTATGGCTTACTTGGTGGTGTTTTGGTCACAGGTTGGACTCAGTCTCGGAGGTCTTTTCCAACCTAATTGACTCTGTGAACATAGAGACAACAGAGACTAACAGGAAAGGCACAGAGCTCATGAGGAAAGAAACACGCTCAGGTGGGTGGGAAGAGCCACGTGAATATTTGCTCTCTAATTCTGCTACATAAGGTTAACTTATGGTCATGAATCGGGTTTTGACTTAGTCAAGCAGATCCCAAGCATGGTTTTCCAGGTAAACACTAAATTTGTGCTGGATCATGAGGCTTTTTTTTCCTGGTATGCTTTCTGGGGGAGGCCTGAGGCAGGGTGATGGAGCCTGAAGGCAGCAACCCTCAGCCCAGGTAAGGTGCAGGGATCTGCACACAGCCATGCCAGAACCTGAGCTCGCCCAGCACGTGCAGATCTCAGGTGCAGTTCATTTTGCATAAGCTGATTAAATCCAACAGGTTTGTGCTCGTAAGTACCCAAACACTGTGGGTATTTTGCCTCTGCCTGTCTCACCCTGCTTGCTTTAAAGAGCAGGCTGCAAATGTCCCAGCAGGGCCAGCCAGCCCCAAGCAGCTCCAGTCTCCCTGTGGCTGCTAGTGGCCTTCCCTTCACCCCCATGTGCCCACGCAAGGGACTCTCCTGACCTTGTCCTCACCGGCTGGGGCTCCTCCCTCTCTAGGAGCACCCTGGTGCCTTTCTGTCCCCATCTCCATCAGAGCAGTCATACGTCACACCACCCTGCTTAGTGCTTCTCCTCTCCAAAGCCGGCCGTAAGGAGTAAATAATCCTCTCTAAGCCCGGGGAAGGCAGGCAGTCTCCATTTTACACATATAGAAACGGAAGAAGGGGTGAAGAGGTTCAGCCTGCTTCTGTCAGTAGATCCCTGAAGATCAAGCACACCACTGGTAAGCGTTTTAACTTAAGCTCTTAGGCAACACAGGGTAACCTAACAAACAAACATAACAAGCAGGCGCTGAATGTTTATGATCTGTTTGTTTACGCGACACACAAAAAATTTACTCTGGGCAATTTCTCTGGGTATGTTCATTGTTCTATAAGCTTGTGTGTGCACGTTTGTGGCTGTATCCTCTCCTCTAATCTTCAAGCTAATTTGAGCCAAAGAATTGACTGCAGGCAACAGGAACAATCCATGAGCTTCCTCCAGAAACATTTGCGTGGACTGCACAAGCCTTATTTCCCATTCTCCCTGCCTAACTGCTATGCAAGAAAGGCAGGAGGACAAATGCAAGCTGAAGAAACCACAAAGTAGTCAGTTGCAAACCTCTCCAGAACAAGAAGTTGCCAGCCCACTGCCAGCATGACACTGGACATCCCACAGATTACCCACCCTTTGGGTTTCTCACGTGCATGGTTATTATGTAAGGTCATATGGTCTGACACATGTGTTCCTCGAAGTGATGGGCTTCCTGGACTCCATCCAGAGGATCAATGAGGATTCTGTGATCAACAAGAGCTTTGAGAGAACACTGCTGTTCAGTCAGTTGTACCCTGCTTGGACAGTTAAAGGGGATGACTCTACTTTTCTAGGAGGTTCGAGACCTCAGTGGAATTAATTAATGTGGTGGAACTCCACACCTGCATTACACGTTACAGACTGATCTCCAGTACCAACGCTGATAGACATTACCCAGATGGAATATAAAAGTTGCTTTAAAAAGAAAAGAGCCTCTTAAAACCACTTCAAAATGTTAAGAATTTAAAGTCACTGAAATAAATGCTATCCACTAACAATAATATTTAAAGTGGGTGGCAATCCTGGTTCCAGCATACTTAAGCTTTGCATCAGAACAAAACTATCATAAATTGGTTAAAAACCACGGTGATACGCAGTTGACACCCACATGTGTTATACTGGTTCCCAAGAACAAATGATATGTGTATAATATCTCAGTATGCTCCATGTGTTATTGCTGTTAAGAATAATGCAAAGTACTTGGAATCTAAAAAAAGTATAATGCAGTTGAAAAAAAAAATGTAAACTTCTCTTGTATACATAATACATATTTCTCTACATTCCCTATCAAATCAATATTGTTTACTAAAGCATTCTTCGTACAACCAGCAAAAGATCAACAAGAGATCAAAGAGTGGTATATAAATAAAAGAATAGTTTTAACTATGATGTCTCCAGTCCTTTCTCCTGTATATTCTCACTGTAATACACATGCTAAAAATTTACAAGAATCATTATTTATAATTATCATACACAGATATAAAATGCTATCTGAAACACGAAGTATTAAGCTGACAGAAGTGGTATCTGAATAATGACTCTTTCGGATCTTCCAAGTAATTGTAGTAACAGGAAATCAGCTAACAAAACCACCTTGGTCAGGAGCTACTGTCCTAAATGGCATTAAATACTACTAGTGTGAAAGAGTGGTACATCATATAAATCTTGCCTCTATTTTTGCAAAGAATGAAGTGCCGTCTGACTCCTCACCTGGAGCTCCACAATACATTTATTCCGACTGACAAACTCATCTGATTTTCAATCCCAAGTTTGATTTATCTCAGTCTGAAGAATGGAACAGATGTTTCTCTCATGAAAAAAGACATCCAGCCTGCTGCTGACACTTCACTAGTAATCCCAAAAGCAAGAATTACGGACTCTCTGCAGTTTTAAAAAACTGGCGCTATTTTGCTAAAACCCAAGTATTGGTTCTGACCAAGTCTTACATGCAATCATCCACCCTGCTCAAAGAAGAGAAGCTCTGCAGGTCTTACCCAGCCCACACTCCACAGAGCAGCCGAGCAGCTGCTCACCTGATGGTGCAGGGAACTGATGAGGGAAGGGTTCCCCGCTCTTACCTGCCTGCCAAGAGTTGGCAGAACATCACTTGCTTCCTTCAGTACTGGAGAACAGCCTCGCAGCAGAAGGTGCAAATAAACCCTAAACCCCCTTCATTATTTGTTTCTCTTTTGTAAAACACACTTCAGCAGGTGATGCTGCCACTAAATTTCTCAGGATTTCAATTATCTGAAAACACATTAGCAAAATAAATGAAGGCAAAACGGCATTTCAAATACCAGTTTCCATGGGTTTTTTGCTGCCACGGAGGAAAACTTCACTAGAGAAAAAGAAGTCTGATCAGTGTTGGAACTAAACATTTGGACTAAGGCTTGGAAATAAACTTGGACATGAAAGAACAAATATTTTCATTTATGAAGGGAATTGATTATTAGCTTGCATAATCCCAAATTCTCCTTTGAGTAAACAAGACATTCAAGACAGAGCATAGACAAAACCCAGATACCTTCACAGATAAATAAAAAACACAGGCACCTTTTAGGGAGACCATATTAAATGCATACAAATCCTACTTTTTCTCAAAGCCTAACACTTATTTTCCCTGTATTTATTTTCCCAGACATAGCAGATAATTTCCCTAACACCCCTGGAAATACCAACACTGATTCTAGGCATTATTAATGAGCACAGGCTACATCTTCTAACTACAATAATTCTAGCCTGAACTTCATGTAGTAAACATTGCATTCCACAGACTGATGAGCCAGCTCTCAGATAAACATGCTTGCTTAAGTATCAAGTATTAACACCCTATGGCAATCTGAGTCCATGCACAGTGACTCAGTGCAATTATTCCAAGTGCAACAATAAGTGGGCAGTCATGCAGATTTGTAACTTATTGGTTTAAACACAAAATTAAACAAGCAAGAAAAATTAATGAAAACTATTCAGTTTTAGACCAGACTGGGAACAAAATATGAGTAAGTATTATAAACATGACATAATCTCATTTAAGGAAACTGTGTAACACATAGGTTTTACAAATAGTTACAGACATTAATCTTGTTAAGTTTATTTCCAGAGTTTTATTCAGTAACAGGATTGATTGGCTGGAGAAACACAAGGCTCAGACAAAAAACTAGCTGAAAGCTCTATTTTTGTCAGAGTGACAGATTATTTTCTTAAGTAACTTGTTTTGTTGTCTTTTGTTCCAGGACTACAAAACATTATTATTATATAGCAATTCTCCAACTGGCAAGAAAGACTGAGATGTTTTGTCTTCACCTTTCTGGATTGCTTTTTGTTCTCTTACACAATCCAAGAGTTGGGAAGAGGCAACAATTTTGATTTCCCTTCTCTGTAAGATCACTTTTCTTTTGCTCACAACTGGGTCTTTCTGCTGCTGAAGCAGTGAGGACAGAACTGCTCTGTGGCTCGCCCTCGCTTCATGAAGAGATGTGTTGCAGATCCTGATAAGCAGAACTACTGCAACCTATGAGCTCATGTATCTGACAACCAACATTACCATCCAGTTCCCTGTCGTTAATTTGCTTCCTATCATCACTGACTTCCCACAGCCAAGCTTCTTCATGGCTTTCATGTGGCTGCAGTTATTTCTGTTTGCATCAAGAGGTCATTTCATATGTTGCTAGCAGAAGGGATACTGCTTTCTTCTGTGACTTCAGGCAGCTTTTAGGAAACAAAGATTTCCTGCCCCCTTTCCAACTAGAGGCAAAGGTCAGGGAGTCTAACAATGAAGCACAGTGTTGCAGCTCGATATTTTAGTGCTCAAAAATTTACCCACAAAAGCAAAGAGGACAATTGCTATATAAAACTCCACACACAAACATGTCCCATCCAAAACACATGTTTGTAGCACAAGCAAGGATTTATGCCCACTAAAACAATGCTATTATGCATCAATTTCCCGGAAAAGATGGCATGTTACTACAGAAAGGTCCAACACCTTAAAAGCGGTACATCTGGGGTTTTGTAAGAAATGAGAAGTACAGTCTATGGGTACAAAACAGGATACTTTCCTTGCTGGGCTCAATTGCTGATGGTCACATTCACACTTTACTTGCATGCTTTGACCTGTTCCATGGTCTTTGCCATCCCCTTGACCTACCAAAAGCATTTATACCCAAGGAGTGATTTCTTTAAATCAACATTATCTTCCACTTTTCACTAACAAGGCTATGTCTGATCTACCATTCTCCCTCTGTGATATTCCTCATATTCAGGATCCAAGAGGAAACATATTGGAACAGCTTTGCCATACATTTTTCAGAGCAATATAATAGTGCCTGGAGCACCAAGGCCTCACTACATATTTATGAGCTCCAATTTTCAAACAACATCCTTCCCAGGCAAAGGAAATAATCACCAAAAACCCACAGTGAAAACTGTTTCATTATTTGGATCACAGCTTGCAAGCATGGTCTTTGCTGTCCCGTACAGGGAATGGCTGCTTTTGTGTCAACATTCACTATAGCTCTTCTACTCCATTTGGAGGGAATGGGACCCTAAATCAGCACAGATCAATGCAGTGTCTCCCATCCCTTTATCTATTTCATTGGATACTGGATAGTGGTCTGCTGGATGTAATACACTGCATTTAGTTTTACTCATTTTCATTTCTGCAGAAGCTAAGTGTTCCCCACAGAGTAACACTTTTTGTTTACATTTTTTTACAAGACTCCCAAATGCATCATTCAGAGGAAATGGTGTCAATATAATAGTTTATACTGTACACAAGAAAATGCCTTCTCAGATCACACTCATGATCCAGCCTACCATCAGCTTCAGGAAGTAAAGCTACAGAAGCTTCAAGGCAAGGTGCAAAAAGACTAACACTAGTCAATCACAGGAAAAACGACCTCGTCCTGTCTCTTCTGTTCCACTTACCATGCTGGAAGCCAAGCTCTGAGGAGGATGCCTTTGCCCCAAAGCACTAGGCTGACAGCTAGCAACTTTTTCCAACACCTATCCTGGAAAGCCTCACTCTATTGGGTTACTCACCAGGATGGAGAAAAAGCTCATTCAAACCTCTAAGGCTTCCTCCATAAAAAATGAAGCTGAGCCACTTTCTCTGCCCCAGAAATTCAGGCACACTTTCTTCTGCAGCCTCTGCAATGACCATCCAGTCACTCATGCAGGTGACAGAGCTCACCATGTAAGGTGCTTGTCATAGCACTTCCCAAACTAGTCAAGCATGGGATGGAATAAGCACATATGCAGAAAAGAAATCCAGCTGCTTTTCCTGAGTGGCTTCAAAGAAATTAAAATCCTCCATCTACTTGCTGACTTCCTCCACTTAAGACAATTAGTTAAATCAACACACATCTATCACTGGAAAAAACAGGTGTGTTTTATCCAGGGTTTGGAGAAAGATAAAAAATATTTACTATGTAGACAGAGTAGCTGTATATGAGCAAAACAAATGGAACTCCCTCATGCATCAACAGCCAAGAAAAAAAGAACACTTATGGTCACCTCTTCAGCTGGGCAGAAGCAACAGGCAGGGCTTCTGACAGGTTGATTAGATTACTTCCTTTTTAACTACTCTCCAAGTAGGAGAGAGGCAAGAAAGGAGATCTAAGTCCTACTGACAGAGAAGCAAAAGCACGTTCTTCTCATGCTCCAGTCCCTGAAGATCTATTGTCTGATCTGCAGTACACCCTTATTATTCCTCCATCTCTCTGCTCTTGCTCTACAGAAGCACTGGCTCGTGCTCCAGCCCTCTGTCCCCACATTTCCTGCCCATCCCCTCCATACCTTGGTCAATATAGCAGAGGAAATGACATGGATGGTTTCAGAGTGGCTGTAAAGCATGCAGGACTTACTCAGTGGGACTTAACAACCAGGAGTCCCTTCTCCAGCCCAGTTGAGCCACCACACATGGTGGCATGGGTCCCCTGAACCACTGGAGGGGCCTGCCAAACTCAGCCTCTGCTCCAGCACAATATTCCTCTGCTCAAGGGAAATAATTTCCCCTACACTGATTCACTGTTTTACAGCTGGTTAGATACTATCCCCACCTCCTTGGTGAATGCAACATAGACAAGCACATGGTCTGCAGCTGCAGACAAACCCCAGGGGAGGCAGAGTGATTGATGTGCCATATACAGCCTGCCACCAGTTGAGAAAGTTCCCATCTGAAAGGATAAATTGCTTATCTTCAGTGTCAGAAGTTCCTCACACTTTCTTAGATGAAGGATCAGCCCCATGCCTAAGCCAAACCCCTCCCTATGGATAAAATTCACAGAGATCCATAGAGGAAAAACTAGTTTCTCATGTGAATACCAGGAATCATCTGCTTTTACCAGGTGTTTGTCCTTTTTTGAGGGCAGAAAAAGGTGGTGAAGGTTGTTCTTCTTATGCCCAGTGATTCAGTGTGGGACAGGTCTACACTGCCATCACAGCAGCTGCAGTGACTGGGACCACTAGCCTGCTGGGCAAACCTGACTCCCTCTGAGCAGTAAGTATTGTGGCCAGACTCCTGGTACCAAATTAACCTCTTCTCGGTTTGGCCAAAAATTCCAGTATAATGCTGCTCTTCATCTTGAGCAGATCCTGTTTTCCAGGTGAGGATGATGGCTTTACATGTTACAGGAAGTGTTTGGTACCAAAGCAGAGAACATGAGTGATGGTGGGAATGGGACAGAAAAGCTACATGAGTGGTGGAGTACATACTCATAGCCAAGGAGAGATGGGCTGGTTGAGGGTAGATTCTTGCATCTCAGGAGAGACTACTGATGAGAATGCCAACAAGACAGAAAAGAAGTAAAAAGCTAGGTCACTGAGATTACTAAATGCCAAGAGGCACAGAAAAACACATGCAGAAAAGCTCATTAATCATAAAATACCCTCCTGTGCCTTGCATTGGGGATCCAAAATAAACACTGGGAGTTTTAAACTCTTTTCAAGAAATTACACCAAACGACATGAATTCTGGATGTGTCCATGTTTGGGTTTCTAGGCAATAAGACTTCAGTATAACTCTATTCCATGCCAGGTACTAGTTTTAAAATGGAAGTCAGACCTCATTGACACATGATGGTGGGAGGTCTGCGATACTGCACATGACCAAATAAGTCTACTTCTCTGAAGACACTGTGGGATTCCCCCCCACACTTATATGAGAAGCAGCTGCTTCTTTTCGGTTGGTGGTGTTCGTGTGTTTTTAATGTAAACGCATTTCCCTTTCTCCAGAAAATGTTCCCAGGGTATTGTGGCACCCTGAGGGTAAGTCTTGCGTGGCATCTTGCTTGAGAGGAAAACTGAAGTTTTCTCCCACAGAGAAATGAGGAGACTCCACAGCCAGGGTCCTCCTAGAGAAGAGGCGCAACACATTGCCAGAGGAAAGCAGAGGCCAGGAGCCCAGAACTGACCTCAGGATTTACAATCTTCTTACCTAGTAGCAATCCTACACTGGCACAACACATGTCTACAGGTTTGAGATGTGAAAACACGGCCCCTACAACTAAACACTGAAGTAAGTGAACAATCGAAAAATTAGGACCTAACTACATCAGATTTTTGGAACACTGCTTTTGGAACAAGGACAGTTCATAACATAAGGTCCAATTTTAGGGTACGACTATCATATAAGGTGGCAAGAACAGTGTTTTCTCTCTCAGTTTTGCCATTAATAGAGACTCCATGTGAGGAGTCTCTCTTTTTGCTGAGGACCAAATGACATTGCTGCAGACTGAGAAGAGTAAACAAAATGGGAGGGTGGAGACCCTACTGCAGCAACTCCAGCTCAACATGTCCATCTTCCTCTGACTGCCTGACCTTCTCTACTGCAGTACACCGACCTCTTACTTTTACCACTTATGAGAAACACAGCTAAATGACTGAGTTTGAAATGTCATTGAAGAAAGTGGTCTTTTTATTTTTCTCTAACCCAAACTTTTCATTGAGAGGGGTTTTACAACAATCACAGAATTACTTAGGTTGGAAAACACCTCTACGATCATCAAGTCCAAACATTAACCCAGCACTGACAAACCCAGCAGAAAAATAATCATGTCCCCAAATGCCACATACATGTATTTTTATTACCTCAAGGGATAGAGCTCACCACTGCCCTGGGCTGCCTGTTCCAATGTTTGACAGCCCTTTCCATGATGAAAGTTTTTCGTAACATCCTATCTTCCTTCCTTGATGCAATTTGAGGCCATTTCCTCTTGTCCTACAGCTTTTTACTTGGGAGAAGAGACTGACTCCCACCTGTCCACAATCTCCTTTCATGTAGGTGTAGATAGCAAAAAGGTCCCTCCTGAGCCTCCAGGCTGAACAACCTCAGCTGCTCCTCCTAAGACACAGACTTCCGACCAGCTTTTTTGCCCTTCTGTGGACATGCTTCGGCACCTCAAACAAGCCCTTCTCATTGTGAGGTTCCCAAAAGTAAATGCAGTATTCAAGGTGTGGCCTCACCAGTGCCAAGCAGAAGGAGACAATCACTTCCCCAGAGCTGCCTTTAACAGCTATTCCGATGGAAGTGGATGGATAGTAAATGGTTGCAGAGAGGAGAGTAAGTCAGGAGCTTTGAGATGAAAACCTGGTGGTCCTCTGGAGAAGCCCCATGTGAATCCATACTTTCAGCTCAAGTTGGGAGCTATACATGACTGCAGAGCCATGAGGTTTTTAGCCAAACAGGAATACTGCTGCCCTGTCTACTGCTTTACAGCAGCAAGAATGACAGTGACACAGTCTAACACAAGATGTGCCACAGTGCCAGCAGAAGAACAATGTGTGTGATGTTCTTCCCTCCAGCTGCTGTGTAAGGCATGGACCAGTGTCCTCTGACCAAAGAAGCACAGCGCAAAAAGGTGGAAGGGCTTTTCTTTCCTTGCTGGAGACCTATCAGAACAGTAACTACCTCACAAAGGGCACCACAGAACTTAGCACGCTCATTGCTGATATCTGCAGGGCCATAATTCTGGCTCCTAGAGCCTTGAACATGTGTATTTCAGATCAGGCAAAGGAAATACCCTTATTTTAGTGACTAATCCAGTTATCATAACAGGCATGTTCTCTGTTCACCATAAACCTCCTTTGTATCTGGTGAGCGCATTTGGGAGGAGAGGGAGTAAAAAGAGGAAGATATTCTGCTTTTATGTTTCCATTAATTTAGCATGAGAAACAGATCAAATGTTCATTTATTCTGTGTTCCAGGACACTTCTTCCAGACACGATAGTTTCTCAGATACCAGCATCTCTCTCACCTACATATTCACACTAATCCATATAAAAGTATGAGTCATTCACAAAGTTCCATCCAGAAGAGTAAGCCATTCATCCTTTGGGAGAGGAGGAGGAGAGGGAAAATTAAGAGCTGTTTCCAATTTAATTGGCAGACTTCACATTTTTGTTCTACTTCCATTGGAAAGTGTGGTGCTAATTTTTCTGCCACAGCTTGCAACCACAGTGAGATCTCAATCTGCTTCATATACATCTACCAGCAGGACTGCTAAAAAATTAAAATAAATCAGAACTGTATTTGCCCAGCCTCTGGTCAGCATGCAAGTTCTATGTGCTGATATAACTTGTTTCAGGGAGTCAAGTATTTTAAAGTTCCCTGCAACTGCTAAGTGCCTTTTTCAACTGCTCAAGACTTGGTGTGGTTCTTGAGAGCACAATACACTCTGAGCTAGTTTTGAAAAAGAAAAGTACCATGGACTGACTCACAGTGCTCTGCAGCATACCCTTGACTTTGACACCATAAAGCACATTTATGCCCCACCCTGTCTTTTTACTGTACCTTCTAGTCAAAAACATGGTTTCCTGTAAGCAAGCAGCTCTTTTTTGGGGCTAATTTTGAAGCGAGGATACTTAGGAAGCAGCTAATTAGAACAGGTTTTAGTTCCTACATTATCTACTTTGACACAGGAGTTTTAATTATGTGTTTCCCTTTCCAGTGTGAGAGTACTGGACTTTGACAGTCTTCTCATTTTTGCTCTTTGTATAACTCCTGATTTTTTTATTTTTTTTTCCTCAGATGCTTCTTGGCATTGCACTTTTTCTCCCTCATTTTCTAATCCAACGATTCCAGCCTGGCAGCTGCACATAATGTTTATGACTATTTCAACTCAACCTCCCTCGTCTTGTTCCCTTTTGCACTCAGCCCTTCAATCACGGTCTTTCCCTCACGAGCAATTGAGGGGCCATTCCCACTGGCTGCATTACCCAAGAGGCATGAGTGGGCCATTGCTGCAGGGACCATCCATCACCCTGCAGCACGGAGTCGGGCTAATTCCACAGGCGTTACTGAGCTCCCAGAACCATCGGCAGGTAGCACTCAGCAGCAAATCCTCGGGTGGAGGACTGGAACCACCCACTTGAGCTGCTCCTGGAGCTCCTGCAGTGCTCAAGGAGGGACATTTGGGACACCTGATATATACATGGATTTTGGTAAATGGGCTGCAGGCTTACAAATTACGGCAACCTGAAGTCCAAAGCAAATAATACACAAAAGACACCAAACAGGCACTCTTTCTGCAGGAGATAAACTAAAACCTAACTGCCATGAGACTCTTAGCACTTTTTCCCAAATTAAATCAATTTAATTCTGTGTGACTTTGCTAATGATTGACGGATCTTGCTGCATCTTTGTGGAAGATTAGATTTCCCAGCACTTCCTCCCTTTCAAAATGTATCAAGCCTTAAAGCTTCCACAACAGTTGCGTATCAACATTTTCTTAAGTGTCAAACAGGTAGAAGAGAACTACTGTTGGGTCCTTAATTAGCCATCTCAGTCAACAAAGAGATAGGAGCTGGCACAAATATGAGAAAAACTGCTCTGCACCTCTCATATCTAACAGTTACAACTGACAGTTCCACTTGCTCAAGCTCCCCTGGAGCAGAGCATCTGCAGCACCTGTCAACCGAGCTAATGCCAAATATTCCAGGTACCTTCATGGGAAAAACCCACTCTTCTTCATAAAAGAAACAGAAGTATGTAAACTATATCCTGCTCCGTGGACATGAGGAAAAAAAAAAATAAACCAAAACAACAAACCAGAAAGAGGAAAAAACCCAGGAATCACAGGCACAAAAGCAGCACAACCTGCTGAAAAAGTAGTGTTACATCAAGCACAGTACGCATCTGCTGTAGGTCTGCTCCACCTAACCACAGCAGGTCTGCTCCCTTCCATTTCTACCTCCTTCCTAACCTAGCATGTGCAATTTTATCCAGTGTAGCTTGATGGGCTATAGCATTTCATTTGAAGTGTAATGGAATACAAGCCACATGCAACACATTCAACAGATATTCAAGGCACTAAGAATCACCTGAACAGCTCAGGAAAATTACAAGCCCTTAAGTAAAGACTTTGAAATCACAAGGAAACAAACCTGTACTTGCAAATGTTAACACCAAGTTCTGTGGGGTACAGCTGAAGAAGAAAGGCATCTCATCTAGAGAGAGAGCATTCCCTCACAAACTCCAGGTATTTAAGCTTTCTTTTTATTTCGTTTTAAGGTTCTCCAACAGTTTGTATTTGGTATTTTAAACTTACATTCCATTAAATTATTTAGTCTCAAAAAGCGATCCTTGAAAGGCAAAAATGCATACTTTTAGCTGATGAGTAATAAGAGAAAACTTTCTTTTCTCTTTTAAAAATGAACTTATGTTTCTTGCCCTCTAAAAATTACGGAAACTTTTAAAGGCAGAAAATGCCCCGGAGGGGTGGGAAAAAAAAAAAAAAAAGAAAGAAAAAATGAAGAAATGCAACACTAGATAATTTTAAAGCATTCGCATACCTAAAAAGGGCATATTAAGCCACAACCTTAGTCATAAACCTCCAGTAAGCGCAAAGACGAAGCACCGCGGGCGCGACATGCAGCCGCTTGGCTGCCGGCAAGACAGCGCCTTGGAGCGCACAACACACGCCAAAGGAAATGGGTGTCGTACCTGGCCTGCCTCCAGCATCTCCTCCTCCACCCCCCACCCTCCCAACCACCTGTAGCAGCCTCAGAGGAAGCAGACATGCTCCCCACATACTTTCCAGCTATGCTGTGCCAGCCGCAAAGTATGCAAGCAGCCAGCAACACACGTGTGAAAATACATACGTGGAGTACCAGCATCGGGTCTCTGCAATGATTAACCCTGCCTGTGAGCAAGCCAGAATTACTTTCTCATCTTTTAATTTAAAAAAAAACCAAA
>VWZN01004515.1:121459-134212 GCA_013396955.1 Regulus satrapa | reverse complement strand
AAAAAAAAAAAAAAAACAAAAAACAAACAAACAAAAAAAAACAAGCCAGGAAAGCGGCCCAAGGAGCAAAAGAGAACCCCTCCATCATATTCGTGCCCTTTCTCTTTCTCCCCCTCACACACACCTACCTACACTGTGCTGGAAAAAGGCTGTAAGCATAGCATTACCACTATTGTGTCCTGGGCACAGGGAGCTGTGGTTTTGAGATTAAACGCCCAGTAAAGAGATTTTACTCTTTTGACCAGAATTTTCCATAAGCAATTGAACTCTGGTTAGGAAAATAAAATAGACAAATGTCTAAGTTTCCTCTCATGCTCAGATGCAGCTCTATCATTGAGATCACTTCCCTGTGATAACCTAAAATTAGGGCAAAAAGGACACACACCAAGTGCCTGAGAGAAAATGCCTGAAGAAGATGCCTGGCCATGGGGAACATGCTTCTGGGGACACTGGGAACTGGTGCCAGGGCAGCACAACCTCGTTTGAGGGTTCTCCTTGCAGGTGCCAAAAGGGCACCCTGCCTCTACCAGTCTCAAATACACTGCTCTAGGTATCTTTTTGTCAGTGGCCATTCTTTAAGGGAAAGAAGGAAAAAAAAAAATATGGAGGGGGAAATATTCCCCCGAATATGGAGGGAAAACCAAGAAATCCTGTGACACCCCTACTCCTCTGTAAAACCCAGCAGCCACAGAGAAAGTTGTTTTACCCCTGAAACCCCCAAAGAAGAAAGAATCATCACAGGTAAAGCAACTAATTTTCCAAAGCTCCTCTGGAAATTCTTGGGATGCTTAGTCTATTCTGCAACAACGATCTCTCTTTGAGCAATTTCATCTTCGTTGATATGCTGGGGGAGGGACCCATGGGTGTGGAGGGAGTTAAAAATAAAAACAAACTCTGAAAAGCTATTTGTAAACTGTTTCACCTCAGCGAACCCTTCAACTCGCGGTTTCTCTAACCGACTGCACAGCACACCTGCAGAGCGAGTCAGGGCAGGAGACACCCCTCCATAAATACATGGGAGATCCCTCGCCAGGCTGCACCTCCTCGGGTACTTCTCTGTGCAGGAGGATAGCAACAGGTGCCCATCTTCCAGGGAACAGCCTAAACTTTACAGTCAAGTAACAAATGGAAGGTGGGCAGGGGACAAAACCCTATAAATACATATGTATTTCCTCAGATAAAAATGCCCTGAATACAATTTCAGCTTTGAAACAGTCAACACTGCCCTTATCTGGGTTTCAACACATATGAGGTCTCAGGCAGCTGTTCATCTCTCCTTCACCCCATCACCTCTGAGTAGCTAAAGAAAGCAGATGCGCCAGGTGTTACCAAATACAGCCGTAAATCCCGGAGCTCTCTCTGCCCATTGTAGGTGACCTGTAACCTGAAGTGCCCAACTGACAATTAAGCTATCCCTCAAATCCTGCACAGTCCCATGAAAGCCAGATCTCCTCCAACATCAGTTCAGTGCTCCGGGTCTGTTGCCCAGCATTGACCGCAGGACACCCAGAGCACAGCTCTGGTTTACTCAAAATCTAACAAAAGGGCAACTAATTCTCACCTCTGGGTGGACTACTACCTTAACAAACAAAAAAACACCAAGCACATCCCAAACCACCTTCGGGCAGTGAATCAGCCATTGCTTGAGTCACACATGCACAGTGTGCTCCAAACTCAAATGAGAGCTGCACCACCAACCTCAGCCTTTGCTCTTCTCTGCCTGCCCACCCCCGCTTCACCCAAAACTGGCACATAGCTTCTTCACAACACTCTGAAGGTTTAAATCAGAAATATGCAAGTGATGCTAGTATGGGCATAGACATCATGGGGCGGCAAGGGGGAGAGTGCATTAACTAACACCGCTGATGCTGGAAAATCTTCAGGTGACCAGGAGGGCAAATCCCAAAGGCTGGTGTTCAAATAAGCACCCTCCCAGTATGGCCGTTTGTCCAAAGCTGCAACAAACTATGGAAACTTACTGACGTGCAAAGTAAGACTGGAAGGGAAAACCTTTCAGAAGTTCTAATTCTTCACACTGGAACATAGTTACCGGGATGTTTTCAGTATTTATGTGGAATTGAATTGGATTCTAGGAATCCAGTCTGGGAAAATGGATGTTCTTCTACCTTTTCCTCACGACCAAATCATGCTTTTATTCTGACAACAGCTGAGCAAAACAGAACTCTGCTAAGGCCCCATCAAGTTGCAGACTACAGACCCTATAACCAAAGGTTATTACTTCCTCTCTACCAGCTTTTGCATTGCTTGTTTACAGAACTGTGCCACCAGGAAACCCCTAAAACCACCTGTACCAAAAGGACAATCATAGAGAAGACAACTTCACTGCAAGAAATAGACTTCAAGTGGTAGAGGGCGAGGACAACAGCCACTTAGGGAATGAACAAGGAAAAGTGTGGGGCCAAGCAAACCACTTCTGGCATTTATGTTTACCACTGCCAACCTGCCGTACCCTCCTGCACATGCACACCCTCTGCAAAGCACTCAAGTCTCATCTGCACTTTGAATTGCCTTTGCTGCTGAGTGTAGTAGTCAGCTATTTCATGTTATTTTAGAGCAGATGGTAAAGACCTTGGTCCTATGAAGTTCTCCTATGGCATTAGGAGACCTTTATAGACCCTTTATATAGACCATTATGACCTTGTTGCTCTTTATGCTGCTCCAGTTTTCATAAGAAAGAAAAAAAAGTAGTTAAATTCTCAAGTGATTCAATCAAGTACTGTGTTCATCTTCAGAAATAACTGGCATCACTTTGAGATCAAAATATCTACCCCACTGCTATAGAAAGACTTTATAGCTATGAGTTCTATGCAGATAACATTTCAACAGGACAGTATTTTTTCCTCTACCAAAACTCATCATGAAAAGCACCAGAAATATTTGTAGCAGGCAGTTAATACCAATTACTACTTTCCTTGCAAGCTATTTTCATGAAATTAGCCTTGATAGCATCACAATTTGTTGAGGTAGGAAACAATAGAAATTAACAAACCCTGCCAATCTGGGGAGGGAAGAAGAACTATGGAGGCAGTATCTACCCCTTGAAAGCAGCATTTAGGAAGAAAAACAAGAAACATTACAGTGGCTAAATAAAATGTGGGTTGCTTGTACTTGTGCACTGCATTTGCAACCTCGTATTTTGCTTTAGTAACTGGGGCTAGACAAAACAACTGGGAAAAAAAATACTGCATGCCAGACCTTACTTTGATCTTACAAAAGGGTAAAAATTTTTTAGAGAAAGTTTAGAGATTATCTGAATGATACTCACAGCTTTTTAAGCTTGGAATTTGCTGGTTGGTGCATTAAGCATTACTCACTTTCTGAACAAAGTGGAAAGTTAACACAAATTGGCAGATGACTAACTGTCCAAGAAAGAGATTACTGAATGAATCACTGACTCTACTTTTAGTCTAATAATAAGACAAATGAAGAGGACCAAGAAGGGGAAAAAGACAAAAAAATATCCTTGCAAAGTATTTAAACTTCATTGCCCATGAATTTCCAGCTATGACAAACTACGCATACATTTCATAACTTACCATGAGTTTTACATTGGGGTTAGCTTACTGACATGCCTCATGATTACTTCACAGCATCACTTAATTTGGATTTGTGTAAGAACTCTGCTCCACACTTTCCCTTGGTACATATTTAATAAGTTACAGGAACAAATTAAGGGATTGGAAATGAAGTTAAATTGCTGAGTTGAGTCACAAGCACTTGGCAGGGTACAGGTTCCACACACAAAAGTACCTCAGGCACAGCAGATACCTGAAGCAGAGCTGAAGCAGAATTTAGGTTTCCCCGCTTAAGCAAAGGACCTAACCAAAAGGTTCCTGACACTTTCATTTTTGCTACATAGGTTCTGGTGAAAAGTTCACCTAAAGCACAACCAGTACTCAGCTTTGCAGAAAATCATCCCAGCGTGCTGCTCAGGAACACAGGAAAGGGGCAGCAGTGCCATTCCCCTCCCAAAAAACAGCCACCCAGCTCCAGCAGCCTGGACGTGTCAAGCTAGAGACAGCAAACCTTGGAGATCTGGGTTTGCCCCTCAGCAACCTGCACACCCACTGCCCCCCCTTGTCTTTCCCACATTAGCTCTGCCACTCTTTGGACCTGTGGTCTTACTCAACAAATTGCCTAGGGAAATTAGCCAGGGTTAAGAAAATGGTAAATTGATGTGTACTAGGTCGAAAAGCTGAATCAACTCAGCAAACCACAAGCACCTGGCCAAGCAGGACCTCCTGCTCCCATCTGGTGGCAAAAGGCACTACCAGCTCTCAATTTCACCCTCTCACTTTGAAGGACAAAGTTAGGCTCCCTCCCTCACCTGAGTAAATTCAAGTCACTCGGGTCATCTGCTGAACCTGTTACTCAACATTGCTTGCCATAATTCCGAGTGATAAAAGGTTGCAAGAAGACCCAAGGGTTTAGGAATGCAGCCACATGGTTAAAAGAATTATCCATAGTCACCATATCTGCTAATCTCTTCGTATCTCTTTGTATGTAACAGATTTAAAATTTTCAAGAGCTTGTCATATCTGGGGGATCGGTGAAATGACCAGGTTGCCTGAGGCCAGAAGCCAGAATCAATCAACTAGAATTGTTGTTACAGAATCACAGAATAGTTTGGGTTGGAAGGACCTTCCAGATTATCTAATTCCTGTCATAGATAGGGATGCCTTCCAGTAGACCAGGTTGCTTTAAATTCCATCCAACTTGGCCTTGAACACTTCCAGGTTTGGGGCATCCACAACTCCTAGGGACAACCTGTTTCAGTGTCTCACCCTCCTCACAATAAAGCATTTCTTTCCAATACCTCTTTCAGTTATTTGAATATTTGCAGGAGATAGTACTTCCGCATTTTGTTAACAATGAAGACTTATTTGATTGAGTTCTGCTTTCCTCTAACCTTTTTTTTCAATTGTCTGTTGTAGATATAAACTGGAAATAAATACCCCAAACCTCTCATGGCCTGGGAAGCAAGTTGCTACTGCCAAGCCACAGGTTAGGCTAGGCACAGGCTGCTACTGGTTTTCTGCAGAGCTGCCACATTGCCAGAGCAAGACAAGAACAACCTTCAGGAGATGGGCCATGATGCCCCATCATCAGTGCTCTTTGGGGACCAGGTATCCCATGGCCAGCTCTAAGTCTTTCAACAAGTTTTGCTTTAATTTGATGAATTATCCAGGTCCTTGAAAGACTCTGCAGCAAACTTAACATGCCCAAAACTAACCCTACACATAGAGTAATTTCCTGCCAATTTAGTTCTCAGGGCAGGCCCACTGTGGGATAAAGCAGGTGCCAGTGCAAGCAAAGGCAAGGAGAGGAGATGCTGAACAGAATCACAGCCCCAAATTTGGCAGCAACACTGTCAGCTGCCCTTCACAGGTCCAGCCCTCAGTGATTTTGGACACAAATCCCTTTTCAGAGTCAAGAGGTCAAAACATCATAAACATGTTACTCATTTGCCATGATCCAACCTTCTGATGGCATGATTTTCTATAGACAAGCCAGACCCAGAGTGCTGAACTTATGTCCTCTTGAACTCTGAATGACCACTGACACCTTTTTTTGCAATCTTTACCAACTATTCTTTTGTGAACTTCAGTAAGAATTGCTCCTAAATAAATCCCTTAAGTTGGAATTTGGCCTTTTATGCTATATCCATCTGAAAATAATAAAATCTTTCTTATTGTTGCCATGTAACAAACAATTGGATTTCCACATGTTGCAAGGTTTTATTTCCACAGGCTTCCACACCTCTATTTTTAGTGCACCTCTCCCAGTAAGAGACTACAAGACAAAGATTCTCCATCATAGTCTGGTTGCAAAAGCAACTGACAAACACATCCAAGGTATTTCAGCACAACCCAAACCAATTACATTAATATATATATAAATTTAGTGGCAAAAGATGCCCTCTGACAATGAGGGAGCTGGGATAAGTTTAGATTTTCTGAGTGGATTTTGTTAAAAGCACACTCTGCTTTTAAAAAAGAAGAAGAAACAAAGAACCATCACATCCTTATAAGGAATAACTTACTAGTATAAATATTGCAACAACAGAGAAAGTAAACATGGAGGCTTCATAAATGTGGAGATTTTCACTCTAACGGGGAAGAAAACACTAGCTGTGCCTCATGTACAGCCTTTAAACCTTGTAACAACACAGACAACTTGAAAACAGATAGCAACACTAAATATTAATGCAGCAGATCAGGAGACACTGATTGGACTACCATTCAAAGTACAACACCTTGAATAAAAGAATTAAAATCTGATATACTATAACACCATGAAGGGCATGCTCTGCTTATATGGAAACAAAATAACCTCACATTATACAAGGCACACTTTCAAATAAAAAGCAGAACGTGCTAGAGGTTGCTTCACTGCATTGAACATAGTGCAGAATCTTTACAATAAGGTAAACAGCTAAAAAGATTTGAAAATAATTGCTTTTTAAGAGGGAGAGAGAAATAAAACAATTTAACAGATCAGTTTCTGATTTGCACTTTTTTCAGTATCACTTTCAGTACTGGAAGATGTATGCTTCCTTCCAGGTAGTGACAGACACATCCTACAGTTGTCATTTATGCTTCAACTCCTGTTTAGCTTCCTCTCCAGATCCTCTGACCCCCAGCTGAAACAGCAATACAGGTCACTCAGCAGTCTTACTGTCCCTCTCTTCACCAGATTGGAAAAGAGGTAGAGAACAGCAGCTTGGCAAGATGAGGTAGTGTGCTAAGCCTTCCCACAGTCGACATAAATACATTATATTTTCCAGATGCGCATCTCTGACATCGAGGCAATACTCTATTAGTGAAATGCAAAACACTGAGAAGAACAGAGGAGAGGGAAAGATTATTGCACTGCAAGCAGTGGTATGAGTAGGCTTTCTTTGGAGGATACAAGATCTTTAACTGCTGCATAGCAAATCACTAAGCCGTCCATAAGTTTAAAATTTAAAAAAAAAACAAAACAAAAAACCAAAAAAAAACAACCTCACAGTAATATTTTCCAACCTTTCACTAATAGTAGGGACCAAAACCACACTTTTTAAAGGTCTTCCACAGTTTTATTATTAGAAGTAGAAACCCTACTGATACTGATGAGTCATTTGTATTGGCGGAAACCAAGAACACCCATTTTCTTCATGTATTATAAAGCTCTCAGTGTGGTTTTCTATTAATTACTGGTCAAAGTAGTTGACTAAAAACAAAACAAGTGACATGAACTCACCTTGTTATTAAACCCTGCTCTGTAGCAGCTGATTTTATTTATCACACTTTCAAAGACCGCTTATTTTTCACCCCATTCCACAATAAGAAGAAAAATACACAAAAGACAACTATGAATGTAAACTCCTTCACAGTAAATGCAGAACTGCAGATGGCTAATTCACTCCACTTCTGCAAAGGCTTTTGTGATCAGCTAAGAAAGAAAGAAGAAAGGAGGGAAGAAAAAAAACCCCAAAAACCACAACAAGAAGATCAGTTAAAAATCATCAGTCAGCAGCAGCTATCATTTTAGAATCCTTATGAGTAATCAGAATTGAGTCTGTAAATAAAGAAGCAGTTGTACAAGAGTGTGAGCAGATGAAGGAATCCTTTCATGCTAGCAGCCACTGATATTGCCACACAGAAGGTAAAAACAAGACTAAGTAATAGCAAAATTTTGGAAATTAAAGACAGCTAAAAGCAGGTTTTAAAAGTTTAATCATAATTCCTTGCTGGCTTTAAAGAAGATTTATCCTATAAAAAGGGGTGGAGGGTAGGAGACTCCACAGCACAGCTTGCATTTGGAAAGGGAAAACACAATTCATAGGCTAGACTTGCCATACCCAAATTTTTAACGAGGCTTAAGGGGATTTTTGGTAACACCCCAGTCACAAAAAAACCCAAAAAAACAAAAAAAAAACCCCAAAAAAACCCCAAACAAAAAAACCAAACCAAAACAAAACCCACAAAAAACCTCACAAACAAACAAACAAAAAAAACCCAAAACAAAACCTAACCCTATTAAAAAAAGAAAACAAAAAACAAAAAACACCTAAACCTCAGAGGTTTAGCTTCTGATCAGCTGCACCAGAAAGCACTTGGCGCGCAACCTCTGCAGCGGCACAATGAACTTCCACTTTACCCTCCGCACCTAGAGGAATGGCAGCCTGGCAAAATGACAGCAGTGTTTTGATGTTGCTGGGGAAGAACACCACTGGCAGAGCAGTGGCCGGAGAACCGAAAATAACCTTTGAACAGAGGCTCGGTCTCTGCCCGCGCCTCCTATTGTGGATAGTTTATAGCCAGGGTAGCTCCAAGCTGCACCAGACACGTGAGTCAGCAAGAGCGGCTCGTAGGAAACTGCTGACATGTTCAATTGCTCTCACACACACCGAACACACCTACCTACCCGCTAAATAAAAAACGGCCTGCATGCAAATCGGGGTGAAGGAACACCTCCACACCTACAGTTCCTGTTTTCCTAGTTCAGGTTTAAATTTTAAAGTGATGACTAAAGAAAGAAAGAAAGAGGAAAAAAAAAATTTAAAAAAAAAAAATATAAAAAAGCCCTGAGTGAATGTCAGCTATAATAAGTAGCTGTGATTAAGTCTCAAGGGTCATTTTGTTTATTTAAGCTACTTTTCCTCTTTTCAAAAAACAAAATTGCTGCTCCACAGCCCAGAAGCCCTGCGTGGTGACAGGCAGCAAACAGTTCCTGTTTTTCTTAGTGGGGGAGACTCCTTTTGAACCTCGTCTACCCATCACAGCCCAGCTGATTGTTTTAAACACTCCGGAGAGAAGAAAGAAAAAGCTTCAGACTTCTATTTCAACCCCTACTAGGGATAAATTGGAAATTTCAATGCCTTTTGTTCCTAATAGCTTTTCAAACATCTTGTTCAGTTGAGATGGCAGAGACAGTTGTATGCAAATGATAGGTCTTAGGAACAAATCTGGGAGGATCTGACCATTTTGGGTCACCTTTCAAACTGAAGAAAAAGGCATAGCTCAGGTCCCTGTGTCTCTTGCCCCTCAACCACCTGCACCACATCCCTCCTTTCTCCGTTTCCTTTGAGGCACTGAATCCGAAATACCTCAGCTGGCTCTGAGGGCAGGTTTGCACCAGCAGGTGTAAACAGCACAGGGGGAGCAGATGCAGAAGTCAGCGAGGGCTGAGGGGTTACACACAGAGAGGGCTGCATGCCTGGCGGCCCCCTCACCCACACAGGAGCTGCAGTTCAGCCCCCGCTGTATTAAGAGCTTTTGCAGACAGTCTTTTTCAAGCTAAACAGGGACACGTCTATTGATCTGCTGAGATGCCAGTGCAGCACAGGTGGTGTTCTTCAGATTGTTGCTGTGCCTCCTTCTGCATGAAGATCAATACAATCGAGCAGAGGAGTCTTCTGAGCCCAATTTTTGACAGATCAAAGTTCTCCCCACATGTAAACTTTTAGCATAAGGGCTTTCCCGAACTTATTCCCTGGTTCCTTTTTATTTGTCTGTTCTGAACATGTGGTTGCTCTTTGATCATTAGTTCTAGTAACTCACAAGACGCAAGTCCATCACTGGTCATAGAGGCAGCATTTGTACACATTCCTCTGCTTGCCTGCTTTAAAATTGTAATTCACAGTCTAGGAGTGGCATAGTATGCAGTGCTCTTTTCAATCCACTACAAAGATGTTTCTGCCTATCTAAAAAGCAAGATGAGCACATTGCAACTCAGCTGGCTATATTCATACATTTTACATCTTCTTGATGCAAGCTTCAAATAAATGTGTAATATTCAGACAGCTGCCAAGGTTACTATCTTCTGGCTGAATTTAAAGGAATGATGACCGTTTTTTGTAACAACCTGAATGAGTACTTTGAGCACTATTCGGGAAATCCTGCCAGAGTTACTGGGCGTAGAACTCTACTGCCCATTCATCTCCTACAACAAAATCAATTGGGCACTTGCTCAAATATCAGCAAAAAACAGCAGCATCAGAAACAACACTCTTTACACATTCTCTCAACACATCTGTAGTCCACAGGAACATTGAAAGCAGCATGAGTAACTCAGAGAAAGCATGAAGTTTAAACCCGAATTTTATTCAGTACATCTACGGAATGATTAGTGTATTTTCCCTAACAGCTCAACTCAGAAAACCCTTATATACAAGCATCACACCCAAAATGAACTGAGCTGGAAATTCAGAGCCAGAGGTGAAAGAAGCATGCATGCCTTCAAATGTAAGTCAGACTTGCTCAACACTACAGGTACATTCTTAGTGTAAACTAAGAAGCCATTCAGAAAGTATTCCTTTGAGTAAAAAGGCATATACATTTTGATTTGAATATATAAACCATGTTCATACCACCTAAATTAAAATCACAAGAGACTCTGTTCATGTCACACAATAAATGCTATTCAATTCTACCAACTGTTTATTACATAAAAATGCCATTACTATTGAAAAGATTACTTAAAATATGTTAATGTTAATGTTAATGTTACACATCTCATTTTTCAGCTTAGTGCCATAAACCTCTCTTTGCTATAGTCTGAGAAGCCTCCTCTTCATAAGTGTGTATGTGAAGCTCTACCCAAAAAGAATGCCTCATGAACACAGTGACAAATCATCTATTTCTATTCTTAAAAAAAACCTAAACAAAAACCCAAATGATTTTTTTCCCTGTGACACCTTTAGAGAAAAACTGAAAGAAAATAATTGGCAATCATACTACAGCCTCATTAAGAAAAAAATGGCACTTCAGACTGAAAAATCAAGCAATGAAAGTTTTAAAATAAGCAAAGGCAAGCAACTTCTGTCACATATTCCACACTACACATCATCTATAAAGGCTTTTATTTTCAGCCCTCTTTGTCTTTTACCATGCACTTGCAGAAAGAGATATGTAAGATTGCTATACATTATGGAGATTTAAATTTTTTTTTTCAATGAGTATCTGAAGACTTCTCCAACGTCAAAGATTTACCAAAATCTCCTCATAAACTCAGGTTTTGTACCTAACTTCCCCTCCTGCCCAACACAAAAGAGTGAAACAGACAATGTTTTCTTGCTGCAAAATGAATGACTGAAAGCCAAGAGGAAAAGAGAGGAAGGCATCCCACCTACATCACCAGAGCAATCTGCCAGCATGCACATTGCCACCAACAGATGTTCCAGATGTGCCTCTGGGTCAGAAAAACACTAGGAGTACCTGTCCTAGAACTGTTTCCCAGTGTGAGACACCTGAGCACAAACAATTGCTGTTGATTAACAGCTCAGGATCTGTCAGCATGTGCGTCAGTCATCTATTCGCTGCGTGCATCTTCCACATCTACTCTCCACAATGGTAAAAGTTTTTAAAAAGTGTTAGCTCTTTAACCTCAAGTCTCAGAGCAGAGTTAACCAGCACTGCCTAGAAATGCACATTCTGCTTCTCTGGAGCACTTCTGCAAAAGAACCCTAAATATCTTGAGAACCACCCTATCCCCAAAATCACTAGGGAGCTTTCTTGCCCACTTGGCAGCTGTGTGCCGGCGCACATCTGTTTGAGCGGTTCGCCCAGCGTTACAGAGGAAACTAACAAGAAAACTAGACCTATGATCCTGATTTTTCAGTTCTCTACTTTTCCAATTAGTCACGGCTTCCTTCCATTCCTTGCAGAGCTCCTTCAGAACAGCCTTTGAAGCTAGAGGGTCAAATGTGAAAAGCAATGCTGAAAACTCAGGTTCAGTACACGGCAGGGAAGTACAACGCCGATCCATTTTGCTGCACAGCTGCACAGATCCCAGTGACAGGGGGCAGGCGGGTGGACACAAAAGGCAACAAGGCTTTTAAAAGAGCAAGCCCACATGTGAGGTGGAATTTTATTTCTATTTGTCAGAAGTAAAGCTCCTAGAACAGTGGTTTAAAGGTGCTGTCTTACGTGGCTGTTGCAGCAAAAGCCTAACACACCACCTTATCGTTTTATTCTACCCATCTCATCTCAGCAATTATCTCAAATTTCAGTATTTACATACCTGAAAAAGTCAATTTACCCAAGCATCACCACCCTCCCCAAACTGCAGGGCATTCCACCAGCTACAGCAGACTCTCAGACAATTCCCAGCTCAAAAAAAAAAAAAAAACCAACCAAAAAAAAGCAAAAAACCAAAAAAAACCCCCCAAACCACAAAAAAAAAAAAAAAAAAAAAAAAAACAACAAAAAAACCCAAACAAATCAAAACACCCAAAACCCCCAAAAAACAAACACAAAAAAACCCAACTTGTTTTCAGGTCGAGCCTCAGGAAGAAAAAAAAAATTAAAATATGCACAAGTTTAGCGACAGTTCCAAAGTCTCTGAAAACGGGCTTTCATCACGAAAACACTGACACGGCTTCAACTAGCGCAAACAGGAACGCTGCAATTCCCCAATCTTTCCAACATCTTAAGGAGTATTTCTAATCAGATGTCCTCCCTGCCTCACGTTTATTATTAAAGACTGGAAGCCGGGGTTTACTCCGGAGCTTCAATAACAAGGGCACAATGATCTCACGGCAACTGAAGCGATTTAAGCGAGACACCCGCTGCATGACCAAAATAGCCCGCTCCACAAAAGGAGAGGCACGGTTTCACACTCTTTCATGACAGCCAGCGTCTCCGCGGCGCGCTGCCCTGCCCGCACGCCGCGCCTCAACGATCCCAGAAACTGTTCCCGGAGTTCGCATCCCTCCCCGAACCCAGACGGGACCGGGGCTAGCGGGGG
>VWZN01004515.1:74162-119978 GCA_013396955.1 Regulus satrapa | reverse complement strand
CCCCGGAGAAACCTCATCCTACTTTTAGTGCCGACCGCAAGCGCCCGGCAGTCATGAGTCAACCGTGCCGAGCATCGCACGGGGAGGTGAGCGCTCCCGGGACCGAAAACAAAAACAAAACCCCGACAAGTGTTCCCGTGTTCTTCGCCTCCTCTCGAGTGTGTGTGTGTGAGCGTGTGTGTGTGTGAAGCGCCCGAATCCGAGCCCGCTTCCCACCCCGAGGCTTGGCGCCATGGTTCCTTTTGCCAAGTGCAAAGCTGTGATTCCTGCAAATTATCCTGGTGCCGGCAGCCAGCGCTTCCGAGCGAGACCCCAAATGTCAGTGGACATGAAGTGCAGTTGGGAGAGCCGGTAAATGAATAAGCCGCATTCTGCGAGCCCGAGTTACTCAGCCGGGCTCGGACAGAAAAACATAAAGATGAAAGACAGCTGATAAAAAGGAAAGTTGGAGAAAAAATGATTCACAATAGGGGCCGTGAGTGAGATTATCTCTGGAGACATCTCTAATTAAAGGGCGTTGGATAACTAGAGGGTTACATTTTCCTGGGTCAGTGGTCTTGAAAAAGAAATTGCAGTTGCAGTAAATGTCAATAAAGATTTATGGTGACCTACTGCTAACAAAAGCACGTTCAGTAATTAACATGTGCGTGTTTGTTATTTTTTCTGCCGTTGTCAGTTTTCATTGTACATTTTCATCCTCTGTTTCCCCCTTTCACTACAGCCAGCTGATATACTGTGTTTTCTGTATCTTTTAGAGAGGGGCTGTTCCTGTGAAGTTTTCTCAATGATGTCTTCTCCTGAAACTGCAGCAGCTACCTGCATTTTCAAAGTCTGATAAACTACGTTGTCAACCTAGAGTCAACTCTTTTTGTATCAGAGCAAGCATATAGTCACTTTCCAAAAACATTATTCTCCCCAGTTTGCATTTTGCCCCTACTTTTCCTGGCTACGTGTGGTTGCAGAATAGCATCCCACCGGAGATTTTGACTCACAAACTTCACTTTCCCTTTCCATGTAAAGCCTTGCTCATCAGTGCCATTTAGGTTCTGGTTCTGCAGACGTATATGGCGTTAAGCACGCCAAAAGTCCCACAGGGTGTAAGGAGACCCATCGTGTTTATACACTAGTAGGGCTGAGTCTTCGTGTTGCCTTGTTTTTCTCCGAGACACAAAAATAATTTTGTATTGGCGTGAGGGATAAAAATACTATAATGAGAAGGAGAGAGAGAGAGAGAGAGATAAAAATAAGCCGTGCAGCATTTGTAATGCTTTAGTTAGCGTGCTGCGTGCCCGTTATGCCACATGCATTCGAAGTGCACGTATTCTGTTATTTACAGCACGCTGCAGGAGATACAGCTCCAGGTAGTCAAAGCTGTCCAAACTGAGAAGCCAAAAAAGCACGCCGGGCGTGCTCTGCCCATAGCACAGTAATTGCCATTTATCTTACTGTCTGGTGTTTTAAAAGGAACGCTACTATTTGGCTAAAAGGGAGAGTAATGTGCGAATGTCCATTTGGGGTTTCATTATTCAATCTGTGCCGTGATGAAATTTGCAGCGGCTTCAGTGTGAATCAGGTCGTGCTTGTGCGGGACAGAGATATCAGCACAGAGTGAAAGAAGGTAGAGCTAAGCAGGGGCCCGGCATGGAGGCTTTTTGAAAACTCACCAAGAAGCTCTATGCAGTTTTTGGTACCCAAATGCTATTGATCATTTTGTGATCAACTCATAATTCAAGACAGAGCTCGTATTTCCGCATGGCACTCAGATCGTGATTTTGTTATGGCTGTTGTATTCCATGTAACAGTAGAAAACTGGGAGAAAACTGACAGTTGTTTTCCAAATACAGAAGGAATATTATAGTAACCAAATTAAGCCTACTGTTTAAAAATGCTATTTTTATATCACATATTTTACATTTTAATGCCTTGACTTCTCAATTCATTCCCAAATTGCTTATATTCCAGCAACAAATCTAGTCTGATACCATTTCAATTGCAATCAACTATCCACATGCCTAAATTTTTGTGTATG
The DNA here is from genome assembly GCA_013396955.1 of Regulus satrapa. NCBI lineage: Eukaryota > Metazoa > Chordata > Aves > Passeriformes > Regulidae > Regulus > Regulus satrapa. Next base: position 117,949 of record VWZN01004515.1, on the reverse strand, counting down.
TAACTATTTCTGAACCATTTTTCTTGCAGTACAGCCAAACATATATTCCAGACAAATACGAGTTATTTGAAGAGGCGTCATGTATGGTCTCTCAAAATAGTACCAAATTTGTCAAGCAATAAGAACAAAATAAGGTAAGAATGAATGTGAAGAGGCACAATTTAGAAGTTGACCCGAGAATACTTAAGGGATAACTTGCCGTGAATGCTGCAATGCATCCTCCAGAAAAGGCTGCATCCACACATTCAACAGCATGTGTTGGCTCAGAGCTATGGACAAATTTCCTGGTTGCATGTTACCTTTACTAACATATTAATTAGGTGGTTTCTCCACACTGCCATGACTTCATCTCTTTGGAGAGGACTGCCTGGTTGAGCTTATGGAACTTGACCTACTTTTGAGTGGTTCCTTTTTTGGATAACACAAAACTTTCCAGAGAGCTGAATTATGAATATATATTTCAATCATATTTCATATGTAAATTTGAAAGATTTTAAAGTGAATCCAATATTGTAAAACATGTCCCAACATCCCTTTCTGAGATCTCATTTGCATATCAATCTTGTAACTTGAATAGTCTTAATAGTGCCACTTGTTGGAGAGCTCTGTGTATTGCAAGGTATTTCAGTCACGTATTTATAAAAACAAATGGCTTTTTCCTAGTGAAAGGCAATTCCTAGTTTAAAGTGCTATGGAAAGACAAGTACTGCAGTCTTGGCTTCAACCACGCTGACTCAAAGACTATGAATGAGCAACACATTAGTTGATCTTATGCAATTTGATCTTTACAATGGTAATGAAGGAGTGAAAAGGGAAAAATAAGGACAAATTTTGCAGGTTTTTTCAGGAACCAATTCAGGAAGTTGTCGTTTCCTTCTGAAGTACATTTTGCCCTGCAGCATTTGGGTTGAATAATACCAGTTTTCCTGGGTGAACTGTGGTCCTGCGCAGAGATCTAAGTCATTATTGGTAATTATCCACATATTCTCCTGGGTTGTGCAGGTAGAATTAATGACATTGCATCATTTTCTTTGCAGTGATTAAGAAATTCACGGTTGATTATTGATTATACTACAGGCACCAGATGTCTTTTCGCAAGCAGACCCTAACACACCCCAGGTACATGACGTTTCCTGGAGCAGTGACAGTACTAACAGCACACCCTGAGTCAGTGGCGGTGACAGCCACGAAGGAGACATTGTCATGGTGTGCGATATCAAAGATCCACAATGTAGTGTCTCCGGAGCGTGGCTTGACATCACATCAAAAGCTCCACAAAGGAGCGTCTGTCGTGCACAGAGCTTCAGATCCCTGGCATGGTATTTTGAGGATCTGGTGAGATATAATATTGGAAATGTATTGAAGTACCAATGAAGCATTGTCGCTGGGACTAAACTTAAGAGTGTCAGGAAGCAAGGTAGGAAAACGTGGCAGGTGCTGACCTTTAAAAAAATTGATGGAGGTAGCATAATAAAAAGGGAATATAGGGCACTCTTTGTATGTCAAGAAACAGAGGGCCAGGAATCGTTAAGGTTTGCACATTGCGTCCAAAAAGTGTTCTGTGGTCACTAAGTGGATTCTCTGCTTTTTATTAAAAAAAAGAACAGAAAAGGAAAAAAAAAAAAAGATAAACTGTTCACATCACCTGCTTGCTGGGATCACTCAGGTTAGGTTTGACATAGTTTTAATTTGGCAAAAGTAGTTGCAACACCTATGCTAGACAGGTAAGATGAATGGGCTAAAGATTATTCTTTCTGGTGCTTTCACAGGAGATCAGAATTTGCTAGCCCCAAAGCAAACAGAGCCCTAGCAGCCTGCTGGTGCTTCGAAGTTCAGTGTTGTGAAAAGCGGTGCAAATACAGCCCATAGCAAATCCTGGAGATGACTGGCCAGGTTTAGGCTTTGTCCTTCCTCATTTTGTTTTAAGTCAGTGCCATCATCTGAGAATTTCCTCAGCTGTATTACTGCTTTCAGCTTCTTTTTTTTTTTTTTTTCTTAGAGTGCTCATTATTATTTACAAATTGTGAGCAACATTTTAGAATTTGCATTTAGAATGGTATTTTAAAATATAATATTAAACTATTTTTAAAGAGTTCTAAAGGTCAGTTCTGTCAAATTTCATGATTTTGCAGGTCAGGATGATCCCTGAGTCTGCTTCGAAAAGCAAAGACATCTGAAATGACATATTTGAATCTCATTTCACATGTTCTCCTATCACGAAGAATCAGCACAGTCAAATGGTTTGAGGGCAGTTGTGGGCAAAACCTTGTTTTAGCTCAGCTTGCTCAAAAGCCCTGTAATCCATCTTTTCAACAACATTTGGCCTTTATGGTTTTTGGATTAAGAGTATAGAAATTGGCAGAAATTAAATTAAACCCCCATGCTTTCCAGGTAGTTCTGAGATCAGAGGGGCTGGGCAGGGCTGAGCTTAATCTCTGATTACAACCAATTTGACACTGTAAGTCCGCTTGCATTCATTAAGATCCCAGATGCACAAATAGTTTGGGTTACACTGTAAGTCCGGTCTCCTTCACAATCACAGACTCACAAATAGCGCAGTGTGCCACATCAGTTTAAGTCCAGTCACGTTTGATAGGAACTTCCACCAACAGATTTTAAAATAGTGATGTTTATTGGAGCAACATGTCGTACACTCTCCCTGGATTGCTGGTGATAAGTTCACTAGTCCTGTTGCACTATGTAGGAGTGTTCCTGGGTATGCTTCAATGCAGTCAAAAGCCTAAAGCTTACCAAAAATGTGTCACTGTCTTTGGGGAAGAGACAGGACAAGCCCATTGGCTTGTCTGCAATGTGAGGGATTTCAAATGCCAGCTTCTACTTTGGGGGAGAAGTGGAGGTAGTCAAATATTCCGTTACTGCGGCAGCAAGTGGGGCAATCACTTGATATGTAAATGGAGAGTTACAAAGAGAGAGAGTACAAAGACTGTGGGTCTTGTGCAAGGCCAGCACAGAATGATGACACCTTGCTACCACTCCATCTTCCACTTGACCCATTGGTAAGGGTCATCCATCCTCCTGGTAACTTATCGCCCTATCAGCAGAACATCACGGTAATTCCTTCACCACTGTCTCATGGAAATCCCTTCACCATGTCAGTTATGGCATAGCTCATAGCTGTAGGCCTCATTCCTAACCCAGTTATCCAGAAAAGTGAAAATATCTGCAGCAAACTGTGAGAAGAGACAAAGCATCTGCTTTGTCCAGGCAGTCCTTCAGCAAATCAAGGGATGCGCAAGAGGATTAGAAAAATGCTTCTTCCTCTTGAACAGCGCCAAGGAAGGGAAAACATCTGGGACTGGAGAACAAAGAGGGCGTGCAGAGGTTAATCCAGATATGACAGAGTGGTGTTTGTGTTCTAGATATTAAATGTCAGGCTAGAGACTTTTTTTCCATTCAAGAGCTCAAGAGATATTTATGAGCAGTCTAGGTCATAGTTCTGACATGTCACAGGAACCAGTTATTTGGCAAGATTTCATTCAAAGTCATTATTTTGGGAAGGAACAGAGGATAAGTAAGAAGAAAAGCACTATTCTGTGGAAAGAAATTGCTATTTCTAAAGACTCTTCTACTCTATGTAGTCTTCAACCTCATCAAGAGTTTATATACATGTGCTAATGGCTGAATAGACTTAAATCCACTTATCAAGAATAAAAACCTAGAGGTAATTATCACTCATAGAGGTACTGAGGTGGTAACAGTTGTGACCTTCTAGCACCCACGATTCTGCTTTCAGTGCATACTGTAATAGGGGCTTTTTCTTTCTTTCCTGGATGGACTGTGCAGCCACAGCGGAGGACATCTGGCTGTTGTCTTACGGAGGTCAGAAGGAGTTTCTCCATAACTGGCAATTCCGGTGGGATGTCTGACTGGATGCCTGGCCTCCTCTTGTACCTCTGGCACCGCGTCTCTCAGTGCTGTCTGGCCTGCTGTCATGGTGGCTGTGCACGCCTTTTGCCTCTGCAGGAGGAGGAACACTGAGCACACTGCTGCTTAAGCCTTACCTGGAGTGGTATTTCTGATGATGAGTCACGCAGGATGTAGCAGATGGAGCCACGGAGACAATGCAGTGCTGGTGTGACTGGGAGAGAGGCCTGGAGCACTGGGGGTGGGCAGTGGTGGCGGAGGGGAGGACAAAGCAGAATGCAAAGGCAGCAGCCTTGTCAGAGCCCGGCAGTAGTAGACACCACTGTGTTATGGGGAATGTCCGAGGCGTCCGGTGTGCCGTCAGAGGGAGGGGTGGGAAGTGATGCACAGCAGCGCTCGGGAATGTAAAAGGCAAGTCTGATCGTCATGCAGTTTAGTAATAACATGTGCTTCATGAAGCTGAAACAGGAGCATAAGAAAGCCTGTGCCGGTTGAGGATGGCTGCTGGCTGACCAGAGACTGGAGAAGGACTGGTGGCAGTGCTGCACACAGAGAGTGCAGAGTACTGATACTCAGTGGGCACACATTGGCTCTGCTGCCATGGTAGCTCCCCCTGCCTCTGATAGCCTTAGGGAAGCCACTGGAGTGTTTTGGAATTGTTATTGAAGGCTAAATCCCTGACATGCTGCAGTTCTGAAAGGGTGTGGGGGATTTGGGTGCTTCAGTGCTACACTGAAGGCTTTTGGATGGGTAGTTAATTTTGCTTTTAGCTCTAATACTAACCAAGGACTTGGAACCCAAATGAAACTGGCTTTCTACTGACATATGTAATCATCCATTTGATTAATTTACTTCTCACATCCATTTCTTTTGCTTTTTTCAAGAAGGCACCTTAAGCAAGGACCAGGGCAGAAAATGCATTTCTGTAAGGATGATGATGATGGCTCTTTCCATGCAGTGGGATTTATAAGCTGCCTTCAACTATTTTTTGATTAAAAGATAGTGTTACTGAAGTGTTAACACATAAGGCAGAAGTCAAGCCTCTGTTATTTTTCTCTCTTAGAGGTGAAAGCAGAGTGCATTAGCTTGCAGTGTGTGGTGTTTTTGCGGGGTTTATTTGGTAGCTGCAGCAAATAATTGTGACCTCTGATTACAGGAGTGATTTAAAACTGCTCTTTGCTATGTTAACTTGAAGTTGTGAACTACAAAGGTTTGCAGTGAATAGCTTATGAATAGAAAAGGGACTCTGTTGGAACTCGCTATTATGTTTGAAGTTGGTAGAAACTAGAGATTGAAAAGGCCTGCTGGTTCACTGAATTAATTCATTGCACATGCAAGACAGAAACTCCTGGCACACTGATATCCTTCCTATGTTTTTCAGGAAAAAGAAAATATGTTGAGATATTTCTGGACAAAATGCTTTGACACAAGGCAATCCATTAGGATGTCTACATTTTGACCCAGTCTGCCATCTAGTTAATTTCTACATTAAATTTTCAATGTCAGTTGCAGAATGACTAAAAAATTAAAGCTTCATGTAGAAGAAAGATGATTTATTATGTATTTCTCTTTCTTGCAGTGAAAGGAAGCGCTATTCTGTAGCTGTTTCTGTTCTGGTTTTCTCTGAAGAACTGTCAGTTTAGTCTAAATGTAGATGTTGTGAAAACATACATGAAACTCAAGGCTGATAACATTTTTATTTTTGTTTGGGTTTTTCTTTGGTTTGTTTTAATATAAGTCAGAAAAACATTTTTTAACAACTGGTAACCCATGACTTTTGAAATTCAGTAAAGATACAGTAAAATCTTGCAAGCAGTAAGGAAACAAAATATTGGTGATATTTGCTGATTATGCCAAGCAAAAAGAAGAATAAACAAAGGCTGTAAATAGTGATGAGCAAATTCCATGTGAAGAAATTTCACTTGTCTAATAATTGAACTTAATTTAAGTAGATGTGTAGGCCAAGCAAACTTTTCCTTGCTCTTTNAACTTTTTCTTTGTTTTTTTTTTTTTTTTTTTTTTTTTTTTAATGGACTTTCATAGGAAGTTGATAGATTTCCTCAAAGGAATAGACTTGGTAGCTACAATTTGTGAATGGTGTAGCCTACTTTTTTTCTTTAGCTTATGAAATTGGGTCTATTTTGTCATGACTACTTTCTTTGTTAAAAGGTAAAATGCACATTGGGCAAGTGCTCTATGGCAATTTGCATATAAAGTGATGACAAAGAACAATTAATTCCTCATTATTATGCAGTGAAATGCTACTTTGCTCCTAAGTGACTATAGAGGAAGGTTTTTTCCCTGTGTGTAAATCTGTTGCAGCATTGTTCTAAAAATAGTACTTAAGAACCCTCTGCACTCTTTATAAATCAGGGTCTTTGACACTCCAGTCAGTTCTCCACAGAGAGATTTTCTCACACATGCTGAACACTACAAGTATCGCCCCAAATATTCATCACAATAATAAGCATCAGAATTTTGTTAGATAAGGCAAGATAGAGTAATTTAGTATTTTGTTAAATTAGATCTCTATCCTTTTTATCTGGAGATCAGTATTCAAAGTACACTCAGATCACACACAAATAGAAACATATTCCTGCCACACACAGCTAGTCTGTACAGAACAAAGAGTCAAGATATCGTTGTGTATGAAGGCTTGATTCTGAGTACAGATTTCATTACCAGCTCACCATAGGATAATGAAATTCCTTTGGGGCAAAGATGAGGTACATCAAAGAGGCAGCATAGAGAGGCAGACTTTGTTAGTGCATGCTCTGTCACCTGCATTACTGGTCCTTGCCTGCCTTTAATTTGTAAGGAAATGCTGGTAATTCAAACCCTTTTATTGGACCAAGTTATATTTATATATATATGTGCATAAATGTATGTGTATACACAGGGAAATATATATATTTTTAATGTACAGAACCTTCTGGAAGTCATTTGGCTTTGCAGCTGAAAAGTAATGCAGAAAATAATTAATTTCTTGTGAGCAAAAAATTGCCCATACAGGTCCTAAAAGCATCTTTGTATTTACTAAATAAATGATGTCTGCACCATGTAGATAAATAACCTTCCTACAACTTTGCCTTTTTATTTCTGTAGCAATTCAGAGTGACTTTAGTGCCTATGGAAATGAGAGGACAACATACGGCAAGACCAGGAGCTGCTGAAGACATGAATCACTAAAGCTTTCCCACAAAGCTTTGCCAATACAAAAGGAAAAACAAAAGGACTGCCCCACAGAAACACATCATGGGTCTGTCTAGTCCAGCATCCTGCCTCTGGTAGCAGCCAGTAACTGATGCTTCAGAGCAAATCAAAACCACAGCAAGCACCTAGCTAATTATGAGATGTGATGCGTAGAGGAAAAAAACAAAGGTTGGTCCTGACTCACAAGAGAGCAGTTTATGCCCTGAAGCATGAGGTTGGATTTCTCTTGTATCCGTTTGCTTAACTCACACAGTTGCAAATAATATTTATGCTTAAAAGAGTTTCTAATCCTCTCTTGGATTCTAATCAACAATCTGCCTCAATAACCTGAGAGTTACCAGGAAGTTCTCGGGGCTGAGCACACACTGCATGAAAGATTTGTGCTTTGCTAGTTTAGGGAAAGTTTTCCAGCCCTGGCCTAACGCTCACTGCCCCGAGGATCAGGCCTAATTGCCTAGATGAAAAATACCCAAGCTACCACTCCCTTCCCCTTGAGCCCTGTCTAACTGAAGCAGTTAATTCTTTCCCAGCCCCCACTTGTGAAACGATTGCTTTGGAGAGATTTCTTTTGCTGGCACTGGGCAGTGGCTCCCCCTTTCTATACTTCTAGGAGGTTTGGGCATATTCCTCTCTGTGCCTCACCTCTGCATGTGAGAGGTCTGCCAGCAGTCAGAGGATGCTGCCTGGCCACTCTGTCTCCTGCTATTGCAAAGGAGAGGGCAGTGGCAGACAGAGGAATAGGGCGTAGGGAAGGTTCACAGAGGGCAGCGGTGGTGCTAGTTTCTTTCTGCCCTTTCAGTATTTCCTCATGAAAAAGCAGGAGTTTAGCTTAGACTGCTATCTGAAAACATGCAATGCCTATGAGACTCCCTCTCCTTCCCAGCTTAGTCCAGATTTTCTTCTCTCCTGGGCAAGAATGCAAGCAATGCTTTCAAATCATCCTTTGATGACCTTGCATGACCTTGAGCGTCATTGCAGTGTGATCCTGGCTCCATTACAGCAGAGTGATAATCCTCTCTGCACTCTCTCCATTGCATGTGCTTTTCTACTATGTGCATCGCAAAATGGTTATTTAAATCCAGCACATGGACCTTAATGGCAATATCAGAAGGTAAAGGAGAAAAAAAAAGGCTTAACTACCCCCCATTGGGCCTAAGTGCTCAAGCCTAAAGGAGCCTGAGCTCCTGAACAGAGATGTGGCTCCTAAACAAGGAGGTGCCCAAACTCTGCAGGTTTTCATCCCAAAGTTTTGCCCTCACAGCCTGAAGCTGCCATTGCTGCACAGGTGAAGGGAGACAAGCCTCAGTTTTGAGGTGACCAGCAGACTGGGGCCTAAGGGTGTGTTTTTGAGACAGTTCCAGACAGCTCTTATGGCACTGCTGCCATGGCATCCTCACCTCTGGCTGTGTTTTCACATCCCTTCCCTGCTACTTGCCCCTAAAGCAGGCACTGGTGTTACAGTATGCCAGTTTGGGACTTCCAGTGGCTGCTCACTTCGAGGAACTCATTTACTGCCAGCTTGAATTCCTGAGCCAGCTGACCAGAAGATCAGATAAGACCAGGACATGTGCAAAGGGAGGAGTGGGAATGGGAGTCTGGGGACAGGGCAGAGCTCCCCATATTGATGGAGATCCACTGGCTTGAGTGTCCAGCACCCCTGCCTCAGCTTGGTACCCCACAGGAGGGTGATGTGCCTGCTTGATGCTTCCCTGTGTGGAGGCTCCCCAGCATCTGACTGAGGGTAGCACCTCTGTGTTTTAGTGAGGGGCAGTGCTGTGAGTCCAAGAAGAGAGGCAGGTTGGTGCAATGGGAAACGGAGGAGGGGAGGGCACATGGGGGTCAGGTAGTGGGCTCAGGCAGTGAAGAAAAAGTGATGAGTCTGCTGATTTATTGAAAGCTTAAAATGGGGAACTCTTGAACATTGTGTGCCCTTTCTGCATGAGGCAGAGACACTGGGCAAGCTGCGAGTGCAGCGAGGGCTGGGACCAAGCTGCCTGAATGGGCAGCAAGGATGGGCATATGCGTGTTATTCTGGCTGATGTCCGTTTCCCCTCATACTTTCTCTGTACCTAAAGTCAGCCATGCTTCTGTTTCCACCAGCTTTCCCAGGATCTCTCCAGCTGCTGCTTCGGCTAAGGCAAACAACAAAACTAAAATCAGAGCCCTTCTTCAGGAATGATCTCTACACAGAAGAAACAGCCTGCCAAATACAGAGGTCTGAAACTGCCTGCACTGTGTTGGTCTGTTTGCCTAGCATGGCTCATGGTATTTTATTTGCTTAAGTGTCATTACATGGATCCTGGGAGAGGTGGGAGGAATGACTTCTGCAACCTATATGAATTTTTTCTGAAACCATGATGTGAAAAGACTGCCATTTCATGTCAAGAAACTGTTATTTCACCTAGGAGCATGTTATTTTGTATTCCTCAGACTACATTTTACCTGCCTGGGGTGTATACGTGTGATCCACTGAAATCACTCACCATCTTCCATAATTTATGTTGTTCTTCAGTCTTAGCAGTGTGCATAAACTTCAGTGACACTTTGTCATTCCTCTCTAAATCATTTTGAAAAATCATTTGAAGAACAGCACCAGATCCATGGTGTTCTGTGTTTCTCCTGCTTCACTTTCCAGACCAGGTTCTGAGGTGGCAGGATGACACAGCAGAAGAAGAATCGCAGCCGGGACAGTGTGTATTGTCCCAATAGTAAGAAATTGGAATGTATAATTTGGTAACATGAACCATGGCATAGCTATTCAGCCTAGCAGTGTCATCCCACGGTGGTGGAGGCAAGAAGGACCCAGCTGAAAGAAAATGTTCCTATTTTTTTTCAAGCAATCTCTTCATAAAACCTCACAATGAGCAAATAAACATAATGGAAAAGGGAAGATGTGCAGGATAACCTTTAAGATACTAGGGGTTTAGCATTTACTATTGTCACACAGGACTGTACTGAGATTATTTGTTTCCTATTGCTTAATCCATTTATAACACAGTGTACTAATCCACAGTTTGTCATTTGACCCTCTGCTCTACTATGTGGAGCTCTGTCAAAAGATTTTGAAAGCCTGCTGACACTTTCTGCTTCCTTAATTCAATGGGACTCTTTTGTGGGTTTCAGGGAGAGAGCTGCAGCTCAGCTGGCCTGATCCTGCACCCCAAATTAACCATGTCTGTGGTTGCACACAGTGAGCATCCTCAGTGCTGGGGTTGACCCTGCCTACCTTCCTTTCTGTCTCATATTCTGGAAGAGAGAAATTCATTAGTCTTGGAAAACACCCTTGTTTTTCTACTTTGCATGCTCTTGCCAGTCTCTCTGTTCTGGAGTTTAGCTTCTGAACACTCCTGAATTCTTTTAACTTCATCATTTTAGGTTTTCTTAACTTGCTCCAGTACCTCCTCTTCAGAAATGTTTATCTTCATAATAGTAATCACCAATCAGCATTTCAATAAATTTCAGAATCCCTCACTACAGTGAGAACAAATGTAAATAATAAATTCAGCTTCTTGAAAATGTCTTAATCCTTGTTAATTGTGTCCTTAATTCCATAATGACCTGGAGGGCTTACAGAGACACACATGCAGCTTTATTTATGTTTAGTCTATTTGAATAATTATGTATTGTTTATCTTATTATCTTTGGCTGTTTTCTCCTTCTCCTCCCTCTGAATTACTCTCTATTTACAGTTTATTTGTGCTGAGCTGGTTTGGTCAGAATTTCTAACATGTCTGTGTGAAGGCTCCCTCAGTGCTGTCCTGGAGGCAATGTCTCTGAAGTTCACAACACCACACTCCTCTACAGCAGCTCCTGCCTTGAAAGAGCCTTTAAGGCTCTCATTTTTTTCATAAAGGATTTTTGCCTCAGTTTAGTGTGATAAAGAAGTACAATGTGATGTTTCAGTGAGGCATTTGATTTTTTAAATATAGTTATCATTAACAATGATATTAGCCAGAAGAACAACTTTAACTTAAGGTTGTCAGATACTTTCCTCCTGTCAGCTGCTTATAAATCCCTCATTTTAACCATTGCAGGTGGTTTCTTCTAGGCTCTGTGTCAATCTCATCTATTAAAACTGTCTTTTTTTGATAGGAGGAGTGGGCATTTTTTGGAAGCAAGGTGGGCCAGGAGGTGAGGCAGTGAGAGGGGAGCTGAGTGAGGAGCTGGTAGGAAATACTGAGACTACCTGATCCAAGGAGCAGAGCTGAAACAGCACCTGCACTCACCACCTCTCCTGGCTGTCTGTGGGGGTGATTTACAGCACTGCCCTTTTGGAGTTTGTGATTTGTACAAATGAGGCCCAGGATGGGACCGCAAACTTCATTTGTATGTCTGATGTAAACTAGCGGTGAGGCAGACCTGTAAAGATGCACAGCTAGTTTACTACCTTATCCAACCTCTAATTCCAAGTAATTCCTATTTCTACTCATCCCTGAGAAGGTCATGAGAGAAAAAAATTTGATTAAGTAGTCTTTGCCTTCTTTTTACAGCTTTGGTACTAAACTGATTAATTAAAAAGGAGAGGAAAATAATCCCTTCCTTTCTCTTGTCATGAGAATCACATGTGCTGTGTAAAATAGAGAGTGAAAAGAAGCAAGTGCTCTAAGTAGAGGATGATTTTATGTATTTCATGGGAAAAAGGTGTTCATCTCTTTTCAAAGCAAACTATGCCTACAGTACTTTAAAGGGAAGTAGGAGGAAATGATAATAATTATATCTGAACTGGCTTAGGGCTAAATTCTGCAGATGAATATGGGTGTGACTGGGCAAAATGTTGTCTTAATGTTAACCTGAAGGAAAAATGAACCTATCAAACCCAGATTCATTTGCAAATAGTGTTATGTGTGCTTTTGTGTATTCACAGAAGTATATTTGACTTTTTTTTTCCCTTATCTGAATGTGCAAATTAGTCTATTCTTTATTCACCTTTGTAGGAGCATATTCGTATGCAAAAGTATGACAATCTAGTTTCAGTATCTCAGTCTTAAAGATCCCAAACAGCCAATGTAAATATTAGTGGAGAATATACATTTTAAAGAAATTAATGACAACTTGAGTATTTATGGATTTTGCTCAGTAGATAGGAAAGTGAGTAAAGATCAAGAAAGCAAAAGACCCATAAGCTTATCTTTATCTGTGGAGTTAGTAATATCTGTAGGGCAGATGGGATTATGTTATTGATCAAGGCAAATGGACATGTTCATAAAGAGTAAGAAATAAGAAAATTATTAAACGGAGGTTATTAATGTAAAACTTTAATAAGTGGGATATTATAGACAAATCAAAGAAGCACTAAAGGATAAAAGAGTCCAGTCCTATGTGGTGGAAAAGAGAGTTCTGCTAAAAAGGGTCCAGTCTCATGTGGCGGAAAAGAGAGCTCCACTGCAGCTCTTAAGTGTAGGAGTCCTGGTGTTAATGAAAAGCAATTTTTTTTTCAACATCCAGAATTGTATGGGTTAAAAATTCTTTCTCAGATGACAAGAGCTCAGCTAAACAGATCAAAAAGAGAAGGAAAACGAAAACACAAGCTCAGAAGTTGCCTTTGCCTTGTACCAGGAGCCAGAAAGTGTCAAAAGATGTGTCATATCTTAAAAGGCTAAATGAAAAGTTATAGTTCCTCAGTACGTGAAGAAAGAAAAGCTTTATTGAAATAGTTTCTTTGTCGCATCCTATAAAAATATTATGAGGACAGCATGTATAAAACAGTAAGAAAAACAGAGGTTACTGGAAATTCATGTAAAGACGAGTTTCTCTGTCTTATAGCATAACAAGAGAAAGCCATCACTCCCAAATAAGTGTTTCTAATTATATGAGGGTTTGGTTTTTTTAAAGTTTCTGGATTTTTCTGCTAAAAACCTACGTCAGTTCCTGAAAACTGACTGTTACAAATGTTGCCAGAGTAGCTGGAAAACCCAACCATTCTTTCTGAACTCTGATTAACAAACAAGAATATTCATGTTCCCCAGAAATGTGTGTTTTGAAGTTTATGGCCAAGGTTTTCTCTGATAGCATCCACAGCTAGTGCCATACCAGGGGCTGTTCCTTCAGCAGTGCTGTGCAAAGCATCCTCCCCTGCCATGGATGTGGCTGTGGCTGTGGCAGAGCTGTGTGGATGCTCATCCACACTGGGGCTGCCACTGCTAATTCTGGACCAGTTTTCTGTAGTCAGACCTTGAAAAAAGCTGGAGAAAACAGATTGCCTCTGGCACATACTGAAGTTTTAGTAGTTCCACCCCTTCATCTTTCAGTCCCGCTCACTGTGCTGACTCCACCTGCCAGGTGTGGATGAAAGTAGTTGACAAGAGTTGACCTTGTCCTGGTTTGGGCAAATCTGGGAGGAAACCTCCAAATGGGATCCCTCTAGAAAGCAAATGCAAGCAGCCCCTCCCCACCACCAGTTTGGGAAAGATTTCCTTTTAGAAAAATTGAATAAACTGTTTATTTAACAAGCAAAGTATTATAATATTAAAGAATAAAACCTCTCGCTATTCTGAAGAGATGGAAAATTCAGAAAGTCCTTCTGTAGTTCAGAGAAAGTCCTTTGTGGATGTTTCTCATCTCACCGAGTGTCTCTCAGTCCTTTAGGTGCTGGAATGCAGCATCCCAGGCCCTGGTGGGCCACAGGTGTGAGCACCTGGTGTTTTTCTGGGTTGTTGGTCCAGAGAAGGTTTGAAAAGTTCCAAGAAAAGAAAAAGCCAGAGTCCAGGGAACTTCTCTACCTCAGCTATCTAAAGAACTAACTAAGAGCAAAGGAGAGTTCTCTCCTGCTCCCTGTCCACGCTGCAGGGAACACAAACTGAAAGAGAGAAACTAAACTATTACCTCTATGTTTTTTAATACAGCCCCTGAAATACTTTTCTTTCTCCCCTGCTGTTCTCTTGGATCTAGGTTGAAAGGCACAAAACTTATTTCTGGGTTAAATAGACAAATGGGGATATGGTTCAGCATCATAAAGTGACCCCAGGACAGACCTGTACACCATATCTGTAAATCTGAGAGATCCTTTATATTCTTCTTCTTGTTCCACTGGAAATACATGTGTGGGAGCTGAATGAAACTATTACTTTTCTCAGGGGCAATTTCAATTCACTGAAATATTTCCCTCTAAGACACAAGTTGCAGACGTGAGCTAGAACATTTTCCTGAAGCTGATTTGAAACTCGGTGGAACTTTGAATGTGTGCTAAACAAAATAAGTGGTAGCCATTTAATTCTAAATATCCAAGCTGAGTCTAGACCTTCCTTCAAGACAATTTTGGATATTCCTTGAGGCCTAAGTTGCTGAAAAACCCTGGTATTCACCCTGAAATTTGTGGCTAGATGAAAAGTATGTAAAGGGAGGGGGTACTGAGGTGGGTTTCTGAGCCTGCACTAATGATGGTGAGAATGACCATTGTCTTTGTGCCTGGTGTGACAAACTCTCCCCTGCCAGAAGCTTCCACAGCCATGTGGCACAGTCAGAGCTGGCTGGATTAGAAGATTTACAGTGTTTCTTAGAAATTGCCCAAGATTGCTACTAGAAGGACTTGCAGAATTTGTAAGCTGCAGCAGCCTAAATTCACATTGAATGCAAACACAAGGATTTTGGGGAGTTAGAACGTGGGCATCCTCAAGAATCCCAGCTCAGATACAAAACTGATCCTTTTCATGACCTATAATCATGTTAGAAATTAAACAGGGAGAAATTCCACCTTCAATTAGATAAATTCTGCCTTCAAATTTTTCATGTCTTTTTGCATGCTTACTCACTGATACCAACATAAATCAGTTGTTAGGTCACTTCTGAAATGGTAATGATTTGTATCATCCATGCACTGGAAAAATGGCTTTGCAGCCCACTGGATACCCTGCCCCACTGACTTCACCAGGAGCTACATGTCTGTAGCTGGGACAGAGACCTGGAGTCTGTTGCTGACCCCAGGGACCTTGAAGAACACCCTCCATTTCCTCATCAAGTGCTGTGCTTCTTGCAGTGAGACTAGAGAAAAGCATAGACACCTGTAAAGATGTATCCAAAATGCTGTGCTTCTCCTCTTTTTCTAAGTGCTGCAAGCTCTCCTCCTCATCTTCTTCCCAGCCAAGGAAATACTGTTACATTGCATAACTAAAATCAGGTATTTCTGACATTTTTTAGGCTGCTAATGTGTACTCTGGGAGGAAATGCTACTTGTCCTTCCAGCTGAAAAGCCAAGTAAAAGCAAACATAAACCATAATAGTGATTAATAACTAGCTGTGATTTCTGTTAAGAAAGCTTTTTTACACACACAGTGGAAAAGCAGACTGTGTGTTGTTAGCAATATATTGTCTTCTCACTATTGTTAGAATGGCATTTCATCACCTCATTTTATTTGTTCCATCTGTTTCCTACTGACTTTGTGATAATGCTACTTTGAGAATACTGTGATCGTTTGTTTGTATTGATATCAGAAATAAATATAAAAATGTTTTTGAAAGCACCATAAGGATGGAGAGTTTGATGGGATTATGGTAAAAGCAAGCAAGCTGTGAACAGAAACACAGACTGCTGCAAGAATCCCTGGAAGAAATGAATTAGAGGTTATTAAGGGAGAAAGGAGAAGAAAGATTTTCTTGTGACTAGGGCACTGGACTGATATTAAAGAGGTCTGGTCTTTGTTCCTGGATGCATTATTGGATTCCTCTGCAAACTGTGACAAGTCACTTAGTCTCTCATTGCCTCAGTTCTTCACCACTAAAATGGAAGTAAATAAAATTTCTTAACCTCACCAATCTATTTCAGAGACAAATCCATTCAAAAGTTATGAAATGCTCAGCTGTTAAAGTGATGAGCACAGGGGGAAATGAGTAAATCAATGAATTCTAACTCTGCTTTTGATGAGTTTAGTGAGACATTTCTCCATCCAGTGTACCTGCTATGAAGACAAACACTGGCTTTTTCCTAGTCAGAGAAATATCAATGACCAGTTTTTTGTGATATTATAACAAAATCTGAGATATTTTCAATGATAATGTATCAGTAAAAGGAAAAAAAAAAGGAAACCTCATTTCTTCTTATCACATCAAGGAAGAAAAGACCCAAGAGAGGGAATGATAGATGTCCTAACTGTATAAAATGAAAGCTTGAATAGAGAAGAAGTACAACTTTTCTATCACTGGGAATCTTTTAAAGTTTAAAACATACATGAGCTTGACTTTTCACTGCCAGGTACCTTGCACAGTCAATTACACCTAGTAATGGTGTGAATAAAGTGTTTCACATATAGCTGGTTGCATTTTATGTTCCCCTTGCACCATAAATGGCCACACAAGGCTATAGGCATGGAGAATCCATTTCCCATAGATTTCCGGCATATCACACACTGAGGATGTTGCTTTATTCTTCAGTACCATGTTTGTCACCAAAGCTAGAGAGATATGAGGTAAATTCTATCTGCGAATCACACCCAGAAAGCTTCCTAATCCGAGATAACTACTACCTGATGTCATATGTGTTTGGAACTGATAAGAAAATCTTTTAAATTTCCTATTATCTTTGATTAGATATGGGTTTCGGTTTTGATTTAGTGTTAGGCACCTACTGTGAGGAACAAAGGAGGTGTCACAGATAACAGTGAGGTAATTGTTTTTAAAAGTGAGATCCCTAAGAGAATAAAAAGCAGGTTGTTGAATTTCTTCTCATTTTATTGATTATCCTTTCACTATGATTATCCAGCTGCGGAAACATATGCTTTCAAAGGAGATAATCTTATCTGTAAGATGACTAACATGCATCTAAATTTTCCATTGTTACATACCACTGACATGTCTTTAAACTAGATCCTTCTCCTGAATGTGTCCAACACCACTGACACTGACTGGTTTTCCTTTAGGATGAGGACAAGCAATTTTCTTTGAATCACTGTGTTCTTTCTTCATGGCTCACATGTTTGAAAATTATTTGCAGGCAGATGCTGACAATTTCCTGAAGAAACTTCATGGTTCATTACCTCCCTTTATGATAGCAGCAAAATAAATTGCTGTAAAGTCAGTTAATGTGATAGAAAATGTTCACATTTCCAATAATAATAATAATAAAATCTAAATCTTGCTTTCTAAACTCTCCCAAAATACTTTCCAAATCACCTCCCCTTCTGCTTTTGCACGCAGATACTGAGTATCACTTTGTGCTAAGTAGAACAAAGGTAGTTTCAGTGATGCAGATACTGCTGGTTTATGATGCTGCTTAAACAGATTCTTCAGGAAAAACAACGTGCATAATTTAGTGCAGCTGCTGGATAAGCAGAGGAGGAACAAGGAATGGAGCTTGTTCCTTCTGCTGTGTGCTGCTTACTAAGTCCCTAACATGAACTGGTATTACAGCAGGCAATAGAGTATTGGTTAAATACATGCTCACGTTTTCCCTAGAGAGGGATGGGTGTAATATAATAAGCATAAAACTACTGTGTGTGTTCTGGTGATCATAAAATGAGTGCTGGAGGTACAGTAAGTAAGAAAGAACAGACAATCGGGCTTTGCCAAGTTCCAGTGTCTTTGCTATACTTGATATCAGCATTATTTGGAAGTAGCTGTGCTGGTTTCTATTTTCCTGAATGGTGTCCTGACCAGGTCTTCAAACAGGCTTCACCAGAGCTGACTCTGATGTTAAGAATGAAATAATACTGGGGTACTTTGGTGTTCCTCCTGGCAATCAGGAGAGGGATTTTCTCCCAGGTAGGTCTGGATTCTGGACCATGGCTCATTACTCTCAAAAGAGAAAAATGCAAGNTTGATCAGCAAAGAAGATGCTGCCCAAACAAAAGGACAAAAGTGGTGTAGCCAAATGTGGCCTGACCCAATAAAGGAAAACTATTTTGAAAAATCAGTGCTGAAGAGCTTACATGGGAGTCATATGATATCCCTCTGTTTCAAATGGTGAAGCAACAGATTCTGTAATGGTGGCAGTGCCCAGGGTGGGTAGGTAGTTATGACCTCTGCAATGTATTTCTGTGTGGACAACACATGCAGGTAGCAAATCATAATCTCATAGTGAGCAAATCATTCTAAAGAGGAGATTTGCATCCTAAATCATGCCCTAAGACAGAAGATAAATCTTCTAAATCCTGTATTTACCACATGGAGCACGTGTTTAACTCTGGGTGATGTGATTTCACTTACAGTTGAGGCTAATGGCGCAGCTCAGACTCCAGGGGTATGTAGAGACAAGCAGTGTTTCAAAGTGTGGACTGCTGGACTGGCTGACCATTTCAGATGTAAGAAATAAATAGGGTTTCTGGGGATTGGATGAAGCCAGGGCTTGTGTCCTGTTTCTTATTTTTTCTATTAAGCCTGATCAGTATATAAAGGAATAGAATTGAAATGCAGACCTGTAAGTTCATTGCTGAGATGAAAGAAGACACTCAGCATGAAGGCACGAAGGCACAAGAAAGAAAGACAGGGAAGTAAAAGAGGAAGCAAAAGGCAAAACTTCAGTAGAAAAATCCAACACATCAGAATGGCTGATTTCAGCTTCAGAGAGTCGCCCTGAGCATACATTAAACTGGGTTCAGCTGCTGTATGTACCATCAAATATTTCATATTAATAATTAACTAGTCACTGGCTGTCAGAGCAAGATTCAAATGGATGGAAGGGGAGTTTGGGTCACCTTCCCTAGGACTGAGAGTTTTAATGAAGGGATAGCTTTACTGCACTGTTGAGGAATGATGAAATACTAGGCAGAAGGATTAAGGGATATACATCTTGAAGGATCCTTCCATGCTCACTCCCCCATAGGACAGTATTTAATTTTCTCTTTTTATTCTTCTTCTTGATACACTGCCAGTGTGTACACATAAAGGGCTTGGTCTCGCCTGCCAAAGTGTGATGCACCCCAATGTACATGTCTGGAAAATCAGCTTACATATATGCAAAGTCAACAGCAAAGGCACTGTGTATCAGGAACATGACTGCACGCAATGACTGTTATAAATCAGAGTGCTTGGTGTGTCTTTGCTGGACACATTCTCATTCATCAAGGTGATTTTTAAACCTGTGCCCAATTCCCGTGCGTCAGAAATGGGAATTCACTGAAATCTCTTGCAGTGACTTGTTCTGGGTTTAGATTTTCTCCCCAACACCCCTATTCACCTTCAAACCTACTTGAACATGAACATAAATGATAGACTACGAGGCACTGGGTTTATTGCCTTCCCATCGATCACTGACGGGCAGTTACAACTCATGCCATCACATGAACAGCTCGAAATGGCACAGTCAAAGCCCAGGCTTTCCTCTCATGAAGGGGAGAACAAGTCCAAAGAGACAACAAAAGCCCTTTGCAGCCTTGGCTGCAGGACCCAAAGTGATCACTGCTTCAGAGAGTTGCTCCAAGGGGAAGCAGCAATCAGGACTTAAGAGAGAAACTGAAGAAACAACAGTTTCTTCATAATCAACTGGAAATGTTTATGAAGTCAGGCTGTGGTTTGCTTCTCTGTCTTGGGGTGAAAAATGAGCATAAAAGTGATGCAGAATTACCTTTTTTCTAATCCTATAGAAGGACAGACAGACAGACACAATGACAAACTCTGAAAGCCCAGAAGAAAAAGTGGCACATTTCAAAGAGCTAATTACAATTTCTTTCCCTTAGAGATTAATCCACTGACTGTAATTAAACTCCCTCTATTTTTGAGATCTTGGCAAGATCTAAGAAAAGCGCGAGCAAACGAGAGAGTGCCCTTGCTAGCCAAGCAGATTTTTTTACTAAGCTCTATCAGCCCTAATTAATGGACTTTTGTGTAAAACCAATGAGAAATCAGATTTCCAATAGAGCTGAATCAAATGGCCTTGGCTACCTTTGCACATGCAGTTTGTTAGGAGCTTGGCCACAGCCAGGATTTACACATTCAGAGGATGAAAAGGAGGCAGAGGGGGGAGGCAGGATGAACGAGCTCCCTCTGCCCTTACTCCTTCTTCTCCTTTGCTGCTGCTTTGTTCTGTTTGTAATCTTACCAGATGGCTAAGGCAGCCTAGAGAAGAGATTGCCTGAAACAGGCAGGTGATGAGGCCAGCAGCAGGGACTCTGTCAGTGATTGAAGAAACTGATACAGCTCTCTAACCCTTGCTGCTAACAAAACCCTTTGTTATTCTTTTGCTCACTGCTATGTTGCATTTTGTGCCTTTATGGCAGACAAAAAGGATGCCAGAAGCCAGATCCTCAGCTGGCACAGGCAAAGTAGCATCACTAACATCCCTAGAGCTTGGCTGATCTGTGCTAGCTGCAGCTTTAGCCCTTAATTGCTGCACAGCCCAGCTCCGCTCTTCTCCTTATGGCCTCTCCTATAAGCATGCAGGCATGCTCCTCTCAGAGCAGGGAGGGCCTAGCCCTTTCCAACAGCTGTACCTGGCAGACAGCATGTTTTTCTTTCCACCCACACCAGGGTAATGCTATGGGCAAACAGCGGTGCAACAGAAACTGAACTGGGTCACAGAGAGCACTCAGAGATCCCCAGAAATCTCTAGAGACAATACTGACTATGCCAACACCACCCTCAAGAGCAGACTTGACTGCTTTCCATACTGGGAGTCTAAGCACAGTGTCTGCCTGGGCTCAAGGTGTGCTCTCTACAGCAGCTGCAGGGATTGAGCTTGCCTGAGCCTGCTCTGTGGGCTAGGATGCTCCCAGGTGCATCCAAACAATCCAAGAGCAAACTGTTTGTGAGGCTGTATGGACTGAAAGGGGGTGGGATGTGGGGCAAAATACGTTCAGAGCCACTCCATGGCTGTTAGCCACCAGGTCTCTTCATGTTCAATGATCCTTTGTAATATAGATCAAAACCATGGCACTACCAGTAAAGGTTGAAGCTACTCATTCTCCATTACCATTGTAGCTCCCAGCAATTCAGTGTGAAGATTTAGCCCTCTAAGGAAAAACAAAACAAAACAAAACAAAACAAAAAACAAACAAACAAACAAACAAACAAACAAACAAACAAACAAAACCCCAAAACAACAACAACCCAACCAAAATACCCAACCTGTCAGGTATTAATTCCATGCAATATATTTTCTGACCTTATTCTCATAAAAGTTAATAGCGAAAATCCAGTTGACTTGAATGGGAGAAGACTTAGGTCCTATTATTACACTGATTAAGCTGTAAGAGCAGAACAGGGCTCACAGTGCTTTCCAGTTATTGTACAGTCAAAGACACAGCTTTGTCAGTTCTTTGGTTTGTGGATCATAACAACATAAAGTACATTTATGTGCTAAACAACAGTAGAAAGCTTGACTTTGTAGTTAAAAAACAAACTGAAATCTCCAGAACAAAAGCTGAAACATCATAAAAATAAGGTAGGCATATTTTTCACAGCTAAGCTTATATACAGTACAAATGTCTTTTGTCTGTATTTTTTATTATTTCTGGAGAATTAAGCATTGAATTTAAAAAGTATTTTCTCAATGCTCATTATAATTCTCTTTTAATCCCTTTCAAAACTTTTTTTTTCTTTTTTTTTTTTTTAATAGGACATTAATAGTATCAGTTTCCCACTATATCATTACCAAACACTGCTAGGACTTCTTTTATATCTTTTAGAAATAGAAGCATTGTACTCAAAATGTAGAAGTGTCTATTTGAATCAACAACTCTTGAAAAAAGATAAAGTTTGAACACAGACATCTCATATAGAAGGTTTTTCTCTTATGGTTTGAGAGCTTTCTTCTGTAAATGCAGTAATCAGGATGGAAGGAGCATAATCAGTTCTTTTCACCTCTACCTCATCATATTTTTTCTTAACTGTGATCATCTTGAAGTGGGAGCTACAAGATCTACAGGAAGAAGTTAGAAAACCAATCATCTCACAAAAGATCAGAAATGTGAATGCTCTTGAAGTTTCCTTGATCTGGTCAGTATTACGGCAAATCTTTCAAGTTTTGGCAATGGAGATGGGTTGCCCAGGGAACACAAGAAACAAAGAAAGAGGCTGGCAATTTGTCATGATCAGAAGCCAGAGAACCGGAATGTTATCGTCACATCTGGAGGTATCAAGTCACCACCAGGTGCTGAATCAGACATCAGAACAAAGAACCTGCAAGAACCAAGTGGAGGAGGAGACACACAGGGAGTGGAGTGGGAAACTGAGAAATCCTGCTTGTGTAAAGCCAGAGAAACCTAGAAAAGCCCACAAGGGCCTCCCAGACGGTCCCAGTCAAGACAGAAGATGCAGATAGTCATCAATCCAAAGGGGCTGGCAGTGCGTATGGCTCTTGGAGGAACAGGTGTATCCCACAGCAGTTTTCTGCTTTCCAGAAGTGAAGGACAACATCACAACAGTAAAGGACACTGATGTCAGTCATACCAGGTTGATATATGTGGTGGGGATTGGTGGAGATCTGCACCAGTGACATAAGCTTCACCCAAGACACTGTCCATTAAGAACATTGGTACTTTTTAGACCATTACAGACCCTAACCAGCCTCTCTGAAAGGTTATAGGCTACACTTTCAAGCAATGAATTAAAGACATGTTGGTGTTAGTGAACATTTATTAAAGTGCATCTTATCTTTTGTGCTCTTAATCTTTCTTCATAATGTGCAGTAAAACTGCATTATCACACACCCCTTTCTCTCGGGACATACTGACTAGACTCCCTTGGCCAGTAGCAACATTTCCTGAGTTTCCAGAAATGACGAATGATTTCTTAATGCAGAAGTGCTGTGGCTTCACTGCAGTCACAAAAGCAGATTAAATTAGTATTGACCTTGGTGCTGCAGTAGCTGTGCGGGTATCAGGAGAACATATGACAGCTCTGCATAGTGGTTCTCATTCTGCTTGAAGAAGATGAGATCATCACTGACCTAAAAATTGGCAGCTGTGCCTGCACCAGTGAAATCAGCTTGGTTTCATTGACCTTGTAAAGAAAGTACCAACATCTATCACACTATTTGAAACTTCAAAAGGGAGAGTTTTTCAGAAACTCAAGCTTCTTGGTGACATGACTGATTTGTAATATGGGAACCATTACCTCAAACTGAGGACTGTTTTGTGCTGTCCTACTGGCATCCCTCAGCCTTTGTTCTGCAGTCACACGGGGAAGATTTGCTGCTGGAAAGATTTCCAGGCTGAAATGGTGGATGGACAGTGAACCTAAAAACTGTAAATAATACCCAATGATGGGAAGATCTGAAGGAGCCACTTGCATAGCTTGGGACTAAATGGCTAAAACCAGTAAGATGGTGTCTTTGTCATATTAAGGAAAAATTTTGTGGGTCAGCTAAGGCTCCACTGCCGCTTGCAGGTGTGTGAATTTGATCTCAAAACCACAGACATTTTCAAAGAGATTTTTGTGTTGTAGGTGGGGTGGAGCAGGAGGATGTATCTTGCTCAGATGAAGCTGGAATCGGGAGTAGGAACCTCTGAAATACAGAAAAAATTGCATCATCTGGTAAAGATCAAAATTTAAAATTAGCTTATTCAGATTATATCTAGACAAGAGGCTGAAAGGAGTGAGTCAAGGTGCTCAGAGCTTGAAAAAGCCAGATATGTAGGCAGGGAGTGAGCAGTGTAATTCAGGGAAGTATGACTCCCTGGTCAAAATATTAGAAGACTGAATTCAGGACTCTATAAACAATAAACCAAGCCCTAGTTACATCCAAAAAGATAGCAAATGTAAGTCAGTATGGTTTCAGGTGTGGCATGTCTCATCACACAAACCTCTTGCCCTTTTTTGATATGATTACTGAGAGTTGAATTGATATCTATGCTCATACTTCTCAAAGCCATTTGACTTCATACCACATTATTTTCTGATTGGAAAACTTGCACAGAATGAAGAGCCCTTTCTTGGAAAGTGGTACTGAACAGAAGGACATGGGGGTCATTACAGATAATTACCAAACCACAAGCACATAATGCAGTGTGGTGGGAAAAATTGGCCAACGCATCCCATAGATGTATAATAAAGGAATATGAAGTAAAAGAAGGAAAGTGATTTTGAATTAATGACAGCCATTACTATACTTTGTCCACTTCTCATTTCCATGCTTCAAGGAAGATGTGAAATACTGCAGGAAATTCAAAGGACAGCTACAGAGATGACCCAAGAGCTCAAAGGCAAGCCCCAAAGACAAGTCTTATGCAGGCGGAGAGGTGACTTGTTCTTTGTTTATAGATATTTACACAGAGAAATGAGACCTAAGGTGACATTTTAATGCCATATACAAAAACATAACAAGATCCAATATCTGTAAGCTGAAGTGAAATTAATTCAACCTTGAAATAGAAGCACCTTCCTAGCAGTGGTGGTAAATAGATATTGAAACAGCTTACCACGATGATGATGGCTTTGACACTGCTTCATGTCATTAGAATCAGATCAGTTGCTTTTCTGTATTATGCATCTTTAGCCCACTGCTGTCAGAATGTCTATGGTGGTGCAATTGTTTCTGGCTTTGGGAGGGGGGGAGGCTGAGCCCCACACCTGAGATCTGCCAAAGCTGTGGGTGGAGGTGGGGTTAGAAGGGATAAAGTTCTTGGATGCCGTGAAGGGTTGAGAGCCAGGGGCTGAAGATTGCTATTGGGAGCCTTAGAAAATAACCCCCAGTTGCTTCCTGTCTGCAGTGGTGGCCACAGACATTGCAGGAAATTGGCATTTCTCCTACACTGGGGCTGTGCCTGGGATTCCCAAGGCTTAACTTTTTAAACCTTGTTTTCCTCACATTATTGAGGCTTCATAAGGTTTATATGCAGGACAAAAATTGTTCTTGTTATAAGGAATGTTAATGAGCAAAACGAAGATAACTTTTAAGTGGTGATAAACTTTGGGGGTGGAAATTTAGAAAATTTAAGAAAAGGTTTGACAACTATCTGTAAAGCATGAATCTCTCTGATTCAGACCTGAGAGCACAGTGGTTTTCACAGGCTGGCCTGAGGGACATCCGTGCAAGCCAAAACTCAGTTTTATGATAACCAAACTGATACAGCCAATGTCTTAGAAATTCCCTGCTGTCTCTGGCTCTTTGTGGAAGCTTTCTTCCCTGCTATCATCTGTGTTTGGCTGGCCTGACCCTGCTGTCACCTGGCCAGGGCAGAAAGCTGTGGGAAAGCTAACCCCAGAAGAAAAGGTGTGCTGCTCCCTGCTTGTACAGCTACTGTACTGAAGAATCCTGATCTCATATGAATGCCAGCACCCTGGAGGAAAGAGGGCATGAGTAACACATGAAGAGGATGATGATGATGAGGTGAAGGACTGCTCATTTTGGTGATGGTTTGCCTTAGGTATGATGTCAGGTTATGCTCAAATGGGTTCACTCATGTCACCTCCTAACCTCAGAAGACCTTGCCAACACACAAAACATTTAAAGGCCCACAGTTCAAGGAAAAACAGAATGGATAAGGTTGGAAGGGAACACAGTGGGACATCTGCTTTAACCTGCTCACTCAGGGTCATCCTAGAGCACATGGCATAGGATTGCATCCAGATGATTCTTAAATGTCTGCAGTGAGGGAGACTCCACAATCTGTTCCAGTGTGTGGCCTTCTTGTTCCAGTGTGAAGTTCTTCCTCATGTTCAGATGGAACTTCCTATCCATCAGTTTCTGCCTGTTGTCTCTTGTCCTATTGCTCGGTGTCTCCAAGAAAAGCCTGGCTCCAGCCTCTGACACCCTCCCTTCAGATACTTACAGACATTGGTGAGGTCCCCTTTTAGTTGTCTCATCTCATATACTCAGATGAGGCTGAACTGGCCCAGCTCCCTCAGCCTGTCCTCGTAGGAAAGCAGCTTCAGTCTCTCAGTCATCTTTGTAGCTTCTGCTGGACCTGGAGCATGGAGCTTCAGGAGCTCCATGTCTCTCTTCTACTGAGGAGTCCAGAACTAGGCACAGCACTCCAGATGTGACCTTACAAGGGCAGAACAGACGGGCAGGATCACTCCCCCGACCTGCTGGCAATGTTGTTCCTAATGGACCCAAGACTGAGCAGAATTGGAGTAGGTGATATCACCCTGTCCTTTCCAGTCCAATTTGGTGTGCTTCTGCAGTAACGATGGAAAAACATCAGCTGGCAGGAGGACAATGAGAGCAGAGACAACAACATGTTATGTTGGTCTCACATCAAGCATGGAAATATTTAGCCCCAGCTCTAGGAAAAGGTATAAAATAGGGTGTTTCCTGGCTCCATTGACTGGCACGTTGTGGACAGTGCTGGCACAGCCAGTTGCGTTCTTCAGGGGAGTCTCAGCAGCTCTGTTTTCTTCTAGTAATTCCATGTTCATACAGATCAGATCAGGAGAGAATCTAATGGCTCTAGCCGATATACAGGCTATCAGATACGGTTGGATCTGCTCTGTTTGTCAGCAGTGCTTATATGTACATAAATGCACAAAGACATCTTACTCTGAGATTTTTCTACCAGGATAATAAATTTGTATTAGAGTACTTTTATTATAGTCTGCTTTTCTTGTCATGAAAATATCAGAGTATAATTTAATCCTCCCCTTTTGCTGCCTGTCTTTTCTTTTTCTCCCCTGAAGAGAAGAAGCTTTCAGTAAATAGTGGCCAGAAGATGCCTCAAGGAAAGCATGTGCCTCCATAAATAGGAAATGAAAGAGAAAGCTGCAATCATAAAAGAAAGGGCTAGAAAAGATTTTATTAACATTCTTCAAAAGGTGTCTTGTGAACACTCACCACAATGTAATCCTTGAGCATTTAAGTTCTGAAACATTGCATCTTCTGAAGGCGAAAAGAAATATTTTTCCCTTGTAGTGCTTCTAAGCCTATGTGATTTTTTAGCAGTATATTTTCTTATAATGCTAGTGCATGAGAAAGGGAAAAATTAAAACCCTTGCAAAGGCTTGTACCAACACCAGCTGATATGGTTTGCACCAACATCATCCCATGCAGTTGTTATTTGCATTCCTGTCCTAAAGTCAGTGAGATCAGCCCTCAGGCACTGATTGCTCTGGTCTGAGGGGCTGGCTGGGACACTGGCACAAAGCAAATGTTGCAGGTTTAGCTGTTTTACAATTTGCTGGTAAAGCTGGATAGAACCATATGATACCTCCAGCAGTGATCAGAGTTGCTGAGTAAAGGCCCTCTCTCTTAAAAATTACCTTCTAACCCTGAGGTTGCTACTCTCCCAAGGACAGCACAGGCTGGATTTGAAGTGGGGGAGGCCAGTAAGGCCAAAGTGCCTTTCTCAGCCCTGAGGCAGCCAGGGATCTGCAGCAGGAATTGCCTGGAAGCAGAACTGTGAGCTCCTCTGCACGCCTCTGGACTCCCAGCCCTGCAACACTGGCCACTGCAGGAAAGAAAATCCCTGAACAAAAGGCACATGTTAAAATATCCCAGTGAAGAAAGACATTCTGCAGCACAGGAAGCAAGCATGTACTGGTCAAAGAATTAGATTACTCAAGGTGGTGACTCACCCAATAACTATTCAGTATTTGTGGTTGAAAGGGAAACCTTTGCCAGAAAATGACTAAAATCCATTGGCACAGGCTCTGAAGGAATCATGACTGGGCCTAAATGACTGTGTACGCAAGTGAGTTATTTTTCCACCCCTTTCCACTGAAGCAAGGCGGAGGATAAAAAAAAAAAAAAAGAAGAAAAAAAAGAAAAAACACCATCCCTGTTTACGTAGGTTATTACAGTGCTGGAGTTGCCTCCGGGGGCCTTTCCAGCAGCCGCTGTCACTGGGGCCAGGTTCAGGCTTACATTTCCCTGTTCAGGCTGGGCTGTGATTTTTGTGTTCATTTTAAAGGCTTGAGTTGGCAGAGTACAGCTAGCTCCGGGGCATTAATTCTTGCTTCACTGAATGGTACATAGGAGGAGAAAGAACAAATTCCAGGATCTCGCAGTTTTGCCACAGAAATGAAAAACAGAATGACTGGCTTTCACAAGCTGCACCAAGCTAATCTGGGATTAATCTCAGCTCCATCTCTGCAAACTGCAGAGTGTGGCTGTGGCTTGTTGCTCAGCATCTGGCAGGATCAAACCAAAGTCATCTCAAGTAACTTGGGGAAAGTACCACGAATATATGCAAAAAAGCAAGGGCATGGTGTGATCAAGAGATAAATGAGATGCCTATTTTCCTTCTGACTGATCTCCAAAGATGTTTTCATGTTACCCTTTCAATTGTTTAACTCTGAGATCCCTAGTGCCCTGATTTTTTTTTCCCCCTACATCCTAGCAAACCTTATTTACTGTCTTTGTCAAAGGTCAGTGAAATATTTCAGTGGCAAGGGCTGTCAGCAAACATGCTTAGAAAAACTTGAGTGTGTTTAGTTGCTTTTGTCAGATTTTTGTAATTGTAAGGGAACTATGCAGTAAGGCAATAGCCTGCCATGCATAGATGCGTGTTTGCCTCCAGTAAAGGTTAAAGGACAGCCCCGGCATCATTTAGAGAAGCCTTCCCACACCTGCTTTTCATTTCCTTTTGCTATTTCTGGTAATGAAAATTGGAAGTGTTGCCACAGATTTGGGATCTAGAAGGCCTGCTACACGTTTTCTTGTTCCTTAAAGGCAAACCCGGAATTAAATCAATGCTTAAGACTAAAAAAGATGAAACCAGGGAATTTCTGGAAGGAGAAGAAAAGGAAGAAAAGCTTGGTCTCGGCTATTATTTTTTACTATAGCTGGGAAACTCAAGTTGCCTTTCGTTCTTTTCAACCCTCCACTGGTTTTGCACCAGAGAATCCACTGTGTGCTGGAGCTGCCCCTTTCTGGGGTTTAACACGGAAACAACAGAACTGCAGTCTGTTTTACGACAAACCATTGAGCTTCCTGTAGCAACAAATTCCTTTCCAGCACTTTCTTCCCCTGCTCGCCAGCCTGCCTTTTGTTCTCTGTCTTTCAAAGCTTGGCTGTGCCGCTTGAAGGAAAGGGGCTGGCCCAGCCAGATGCACTTTTTTTTTTGCTGCCTCCACACTTCCCCCACCACGCCTGCTGCTGAGATATCCCCGCAGATTCTGGCAGCAGTTTGGGTGCTCAAAATCCTCAGGGAGATCCTTGATCATGTCTTCCTCTTCACTATCGTCACTTGGCTTCGGCAGGGTCCTTTGGGTGTGTTCTGTTTTCCTGGGTGGGATTTCTCAACCCCCCCTAAGGAAGAGCACTACCAAATTCCCACCAGCGCTGACAAAGGAAACTGCTGCTTTAATGTCTCTGTAAACAGCGCAGACAAAGCCCTCAGAGCAACGCTGCATGTAAGTTCCTATCTCACCTCAATGTTCAGAGTATTTCCCCGGCGCACACAAAGCCCGAGCTTAACTCTTGTGCTGCCTCCTTCGGAGAAAACCGCTTTGAAAGCTTGCATTCCTTGCGATCCTAACCCCCTTCCCCCAGCAGGGAACGGGCCATGACAGCTGCCATGTCCTCAGAAGAGGAAGACTCATTCCAAGCGTCCATAGCTCGGCAGCCTGTGTACACGGCGAGCGTCCTGCGCTCACAACCTGCTCTCACATCACCATCGTGCGTGGGGCTTCCCCGGCCGGCGCTGTGTCTGTGCACTGATGGGCAGACAAAGCTGGGAAGAGCAGGAAGGCTCTTTGCGTCCTGTACGAAATGACTCGGCGAGTTTTGGCAGCCAGCTCCAAGTGGGGATTCCGAAAGGAGCAAAGTACGTAGCTGTCCTTGAGGGGCTTTGCCCAGTCTGCTCTGGGTGCTAATGGCCACCTACTCCCTGCCCACCTTGCCAGTGCTTCAAGAGACCATACTTGGCTTTTCATCCTCGGCGCTCAGTCTGTGAGGAATGTGGGTTCCTGTCCTGCGGCCACGATTCCTGCAGATCCGAACCACTAAGTCAGGCAGCCCTGATACTGGAGATTTAGCCTCGGGTGTGCCAGCACTCTCAGGCATGTTTGCAGATCTCATCTTATGATTCCAGCCTCCTCTTTTCCTGACAATGCTTTTGGTCCTCCACTGTTTGTGGTCGAATGATAGTGATGTGATGTCTGTGTCCCATTTTGAGTACACGCGCATGATAGGAATGTTTCATTTTAAGATATGGATGAGACAATCTCCAGTGGTTCCTGCTACCTCAGCACCTCTGTTATTTGGGGTGTACGATTTTATATAAGGAGTGACATTACTGCTCTTCCCGCTCTCTCCGCTTTTAAATCCCTTTTGGTGCCTCTCTATGCTTTTGCGCTCCATTAAGGTCATTAGCAGACACTTAGGAAGAGCCTAGTTTGCTTATCCACTCTGAGAGCATCTCATCTAAATAAGAACTTTATAGGCAGGTTTCAAACCCCGCAGGTCAGTGTAGTGTTTTCCAGACACTGCACACTCTCTTTTAGCATTCATAAAGCAGACTCCATCACTGTCTCACAGCTAGAGAAGGGATTCTCTCTGCTAGCTAATATTCTTATTTTAACATGTAGGACAGAATCCCAATTGCTGTATACAAAGAGTGAAACTGAAGATGACAGGCCTTGAAAAAATGAACAGGATCTGGTCCCCAGTTAAGTGCAGCACTGTGCTTAGCTCCGGGGAAAGCAGGAATGATGCAGAAAAGTGATCTCCACTGAGGCATTCCTTTAACAGGGGTTTTGTAGCTCATCTTTATTCTCTGTCAGGGTTTCCTCCACCTTCTTTAAACCACAGTGGATTGTGTGTGTGTTCCTTTGAAAGAAACATGCAATTGTTAATAGGTATTTCTGATGCATAAAGGAGTGTAACTGCAGAAGTTTTTGATTTCAGAGGTATCAAATTGCCCCGATTTTCCTCATGGTCTTTTTTTTTTTTTTTTTTTTGATAATATGTGCTGAAAGTGCTCTAGCATCCCCCATCACTGTAAGGATTCAGACTTAAAACAACAATCCCATCCCTTCTGCCGTTTGATGCTTAACCACCTACTGTCATCAAAGTCGTGGTGAGAATCTTGTGCTCTTGCAGTGCTGACTGAGCAGGTGATATTTGGCATTACCAAGACACAGAAATAACCAAAGCAGCATCCATTCAAAGCCTGGGCCCCCAGAAAGCCTATCTGTTGCAGGCTGGGCAGAAATCTGAGGGAAGCACCAGGAACCCCAGGTGCTGTGAAGGGCTCTGGTGTTGGGTAGTGCCGCTGCCCACCTTGTCTGTGCTTTCCTCATGAGGTGCCCCATGTGATTATTCTTCCTTTGGTTCAAACATCCACAAGTATTACTGGAATATGACATCATCATCTGTGTTCAGCCTTTCAAACAGGTGACATTCGCAGGACATAATTGCTGCGAATGTAAATGATGTGTTTTTCCTAACCTGATTTTTTTAGGAGGAAAGATTGCTGAGTAAATGACACTTGGTCAATAACGTTCATTTGTGCCGATCAAGAAGCAAAAGTTTGAAAGAACCGTGTTTGAAAGACACCTGACCTTCTGCAGCAGTGTTGCTGCTCCTTTGCTTCAGGCATGTGTTGATTTTCATTTGCTGTGGTCCTCTTAACTCATAATTTTCTTGAAGAAAATAGCTGCCATTGACCTAATGATGCTACTCTAGACATAATAATAATAATAATAATAATAATAATAATAATAATAATAATAATAATAATAATAATAATAATATCAAACCCAGCACACCATAATAATAGATTACATAAAGACATTCCATCAAAAAAGACCCAAAATGAGAACATTTACTTGTTGTTTTTGTTGTGTTTTTTTTGGTTTTTTTGGTTTTTTTTTTCTTATTAAAACCACACACAACTTTGAAGAGTGCATCTGAGGATGAGACATATGGATGTTTCACTTGAGCATGTGCATTGGCTTGTAGATAAGGAGGACAGGAATGCCCTCTGTGCTGCTCTGGTCTGGCAGAGTGCAGAGGACACCAGAACCTCCTAACTCTGGGCAGGAAAAATATTTTTTCCAATCCCAAATATGTGGCAAGAACAGACACACCTAGGCAGGGCTCCATTTCATCAATCCCCTCTTATGCCAGTGGTCTCTCCTGCTGCAGGAGAGCTTATTAGGACAGCATTTAAACACCCATACTTCAGGATTAAAGGGCCTCAACCACTTTCTGCACAAGGCTGACTAAGGATACAGATGGCTTTGGATGGAACCTTGGCAGCAGTGTAGTTATGTGCAGAAAAACAATGTAAACAAACTGGGTCAGGAAGGGAACACTTTTCTCACACTTGAAATTACTGCAAGAACTCCAGGAAAAAGAGTATCACCTTGTCCTTGGAAATCCTACTGAAGCTCAGCCTTCAACCCACTGAAAGTCTCTCTGATTGCCTTTTCTCATTCACTTTTTAGCTCTTAACAAAACACTCAATTCCAATAGGTGGAGAACATAAACAAGTCTCCATGAAGTTTTTAGTTGGAGACAGAGCCCCAGAACATGATGGAATGAGCAAATGCATGATAAAAACTTAACATAATCACTGAAGCTAAAGAAATAGGCCACAAACTTTAAACAATCCTCCAGTACCTCCAGTGCTCTGCTTAGGATCAGTGCATTATTTTTCATCCTGGTTAAAAACCAGGCATGGCTGAGTAACTGTAAGGAAGCTGAGCAGCTGAGACAGCTCTTATGTTACTATACAAAGTAGGTATTGCCATTAGGAGATAAAGGAACACAGCAATTGCCCTTAATTTAGGAACAAAGAGCAGAGGGATGACTAGCAGCTGAGGGAGCCCACTGCACGTGCACTAACACAGAATCTGTAGCATGGGGGCAAGAGGATGCATTTTCAAGATGACATGGAAAGAACCCACTTTGAAGTTTCCAGACTGAGTAAAATCAATATCTAAATGTTTCAGTGAAATGTGTTTGATGTTGTCTACATGTAGAAACTCAATAGAGGCCACTTATTATTGAATAGTACTAGACTGAGCAAAGTAGGTCATATTACAGCTTTGTTTGAGAGGCAGCATTGTACCTGCCAGAACAGCATTCTTAATGCATTGTATCTGGCACTGGAGAATAGGTAGGCTACACACCCAAACCACCTGCAAGAATGACTGCAAGGATGAACAGATCTCATCTGTGATTGTTTTCTGAAATAATCATTGGTCAAATTGCCAGAGTCTGTCAAGTGGCTACTTGAACCCATCTCACACACCAAGCATTTGCAGTCTATTTATAGAGGGGCTGTGACTGCGGTGGTGCTGAAGGTCTGTCAGCATTTCCATTACAGGCTCTTATAACTTGGCAGTACGATACTCACTCCAGGCTACAGTCTGATGGGAAGGATGGGCTCTTGTTTTAAAACAAACAATACTTCTCCTTACCTTTGGGTTTATTTCCCTAAATGCATTTAAAATTGTTAGTGTCTGTGGGACTTTCCTTAAAAAAAATAAAAAGAAATCAAACCTTATTTTTTTAAACAGGATGACCAGAGATCAAACTACGATTTCCTGTAGGGAAAACAGAGATGTCTACAGAACTGGAAATGGCAAGAGGCTGCCCCTGTATACTATTAACATGGTCACTGGCTGAATGTGACGTGGGGATGTTGTGCTCCTGTGAAATGTGTGTGACACTCTCCTCCAGCTGTGCAGAGGACTGTCAGGTGTTCCTCACAAGCTACAGTAAGCTGCTTCACTGTTCTGCTTGACACCCTCTAACAACATCACATGTTTTGGGACATAGTTTTTCAAGCACACATGAGTCTCCCCAAACCTGAGTCTGGGCACGGCCCCTACCCACATGGACACATCTTTTTCTGAATTTAAGGAAAAGGCTTACTATTGCTTCTCTCATTCCTCAAGACCCCTTGGATCCCACCTCAGGGAGAGCCCAGGACAAAGACAATCCAGCCAGTTTGCACTGGGCAACTCCACCCATGTATGCTGCCTGAATTGTGGGTGACCCCAGCTGTGGCGAGAGTGCTGTGCTCACAGCCACGCTGGGCATGTGCCTGTACATCAAGTGTGTCTGGAGACCCCTTCTTTACAAACAGGAGGTAGAATGGTGGGGCAGAGCGTGTAGGATGCCCAGGGCACTGCTTGTTTCCACGGGAGGTATTTTGCTGGTGTGCCTTTCCTCACTCACTGCCTTGCTCTTGTTGTCTGGCCCAAGAGGGATTACAGTGCCTGGCAGCCCCAGCTCCTCGCCTCTCTCATGTGGAGTCTGGACATGTATTGATTTTTCTGCTTTTCTCAGTCTGCACTCATCCGTCATTTTATATTACTGGAGATACCATTAACAAGAAAATAAAGGATGAAAGGTACAGAACCCATTAGAATGTGTTTACTCCGTGTGTATGAGAGAGTGAGTGAAACAATTAAAAGCATATCAGCTTATAAACATGCTGATACAGTTATTAGCACAGTGAATAACACTCAGAGCCAGATACCAGGGGATTGAGATTAAATTTCCCATTTCTTTTCTCTTTCCCTTCTTGGGAAGAAGACAGTGATCTGATATTTCATAACCATGCTGAGTGTATACAGCCATAGATATTGTACATGAGCAAGAGGAAAAGAAGGTTAAATAATAAAATAAAGGGACATTACACAACCAGCAGTCCACAGTTGGCTTCCACGTGAATGAATTTCAGACCCACAGTGGTAAAACTAGAGTGACAGGAAGGTTAAATGTAAAAGGAATACATGGCAATACTGTCCTGGAACTGGTGTCTAGTAAGCAGGGAAAAGCTTTAGCAAAAAAATAACATTCCCATTCATGGAATGATTTAACCAAAATCCTTCTAAGAGCTTGATACCCTGAAAAGATTATACAAGTGAGAATAAAATGTATGAAAATATTAGATAATAAACAGACACTCTATTTTCCTGACCACTCTGGTGCCATTTCCAAAAAAAAATCTGCTCTCTGTGTGTTGCAGTTTTTGTCTTTATTGTCTGCTCTTTTCTCTTAGCAACCTCAGGTGACATGTATGGCATCTGGAGCCCAGGTAACATCACTCCAATAGCTGGGAGTGAGCACACCTTGTTGGTGTGTCAGGTCTCACACCCTGGGGTTTAGGCCCTCTTACTCCAAAGGGCTGTGTATATTTGGCATCTCCGTGGGCCAGTGGCCCCTCTGCAGATAGTCTGGCACTCCCAGATATTGTCACAGATGGTTGGGCCAGGTTAAGACCAAGCCATTTTCCAGGCTGACAATGCTTGAGAACTTACATGCAACAGAAAGTTATCAAAGTGTTTCACTGCTATTTGGGATGGGAGTTTTTTAGAAATTTTTTTTATGAGGTCAGTGTTGAAAAAGCATGGACTTCCTCTATTTTTATGTTGCTCTTCATCTTCTCTTTTTAGTCTGTGGCACTGTGTAGAAAAGAGCTCCCACTGTGATAATGTCCTGGATGATAACATATGGATGTGGGGTGGGTGAGTCAGGCACGACAGGGGTGCAGAGGTGACACGGTTAGCCCAGCTGACTGCACCATGTGGTGCGTGAACCTGCCCACAGCCACTGATGCACCCTTACCTTTGCACACTTTCCCTGCCCTGGGGCTTGGTCTCCTTGGTCAGAGCCTACAGCCCTTGGTCCTGTTGATCTCTCTTTCTATGTTCTTGTGGCTCAGAGCTCATAAGAGCTGGCAAGCCAGCTGAACTCAGTAAAACATGAGATTACATGTTTTGTGGGCAGACATTTGTGTCCACAAAGTGCTCTCTAGGGCAACCACCTTCAGCCTCTCTAGAAAAGGATACATATGAATATGGATCTCAACTCTGCAGAAAGTTGGTGGCTAGCAATTAAAGAGTTTGTGCACACCCAAAAACCTCCATGGGTTCAATTGCATCAGCACAAATTTCTCTGGACTGATTTAGGATGTGGGTAAACACCATTTACCTTGCTGTTTGTGGATAAGCCTGAGTGAAGACCTGTAAATAATATCCATGTACAAAAATCTACCCCAGGTTCAGTGAGAAGATACACTCATACTGATCAAAGCCAGCTTAGTATCTCGTCTATAAGCTAATGAAAACAACAGTGTGTTTACATCAGGCTTAATAACTCCCTGTGGAGTAAAGCCATGGTGTCCCAATGCATGAGTTTCTGCTTGACAAGGGTATGCATAGCAGAAGTTAAAGGGGCAATAAAAGAACAAAAATGCCCTCAAAGTTAAATTGTTTGGTAAAGGAAGATCTGCTGTGAAGAAAAAAAAATCAAACCCAAACTTGTGTAGTATTTTAATTATGTTTTGAACAACAATCACTGCAATCCTTTAGCCACTGATTCAACAACATTGGAGCAGAGTTAGGCAAGACAATATAGATCCTGCAAGCCTGAGCGTGTTTTGAGAAGACGCCCAATGTCAGGACATTTCCATGGCCCCGGGGCAGATGGCAGGGTTGCAGCACACTAGGAGTGGCGGGAAGGCTCCTTCTTTCCCTGGTGAGCAGGAGAGAAGTGTGCACAGGGGAGGCAAATCTCAGCCCTGCTACACACATACCTCGTTTGCTGT
This sequence comes from Regulus satrapa, assembly GCA_013396955.1. Taxonomy (NCBI): domain Eukaryota; kingdom Metazoa; phylum Chordata; class Aves; order Passeriformes; family Regulidae; genus Regulus; species Regulus satrapa. The sequence continues at coordinate 81,539 of VWZN01004515.1, read as the reverse complement.
CGTGGCATCAGGAAGGAAATGCTGACTAACAGGGGAGCTTCCAATGGGGTGGTTTTTGTCACTGCCCCCCCAGCATTAAGCGACAGTGACTTTTTGATGACTGCCTCATTTCAAATATCCCAAGAATGGAAAAGTAAGAAAGATCCAAAGTCTGTCAGAAACCTCCTTTTGATTCAGATGTTTCCCTACCCAAGTATTTTTAAAGATCACATCAGAACAGCTTCATGTCTTGGTTTTTGTTCTCAGGGAAACTGCCAAATGCAACTATAACTTCTCTTTCTTGTGTGAAGAAACGGCGCCTGATTTTTTGGGTCATTAGGCCATGTGGTTTACCATCGTGTCAGACAAAGATACGCTGTGCAGTGTCTCCAGTTGTGTATGGCTCTGCCAAAGTCCTAGAAGTGCTGAGTGTGTGTCCCAGGGGAAGGGGCTTTGGGAACCAGCAGGGCTTGCCCAGAGAACTTGCATAGCAAGATCTGAAACAGCTGCTTCAGTTGGTGAGCAACTGGGTACTGGGGTGAGTCAGGTAATTTGGGATGACAAGAATCTTTCATGTCTCCTCGGAATGTTGGGATCCCTCTCTGCTCCAGTGCCATGCAGTGTTGCGCACTCATGGCAAAAGGGATGGTAGCAGCTGGCTGCTCTTGTTGTCAGTGGATTTGGCCTCTCCTTCGGATATCTGGGAAAGGGAGTGACTAGGCCATGAGATGCATAATGGGGCTGTGGTCAGCACCAGGGTGTTGCTGATAAATGGGCTGTGCAGTAAGTAACACAGTGTTAAAATGGTCAGTACAGATTCTCAGATGGGATTTCTGTGGTGTCTAATTTCCAAGAGCTGAAACACCTTGTTTAACTGAAAAGATCCTTTATTTACATGATTTTATTTTTCTTCAGAGCAAGTAATATGGTTGGAAATAGAAAACTGCAGAAAAGAAAACCTTGGGAGTGAGAAAATACAGAATAAGAAACAATAAGAAGTACAAGAAGTACAAGCCAAGGCCACTCAGCTCTTTGCTTTGCCACAATTATTTCCTGACCTGTTTATTGCAGTAAGTGCCTATTAATGGGCTGGCTCCAGCTCTCAGATGTGTGAGCTCCTACCCTGATAGTTAAGTTGAGGTAAAACCAAAGTGCAAATAACAACCCCAAACCCTCTGCAACCAGTTCTTGGCATTTAAAGAGTTAGCAAGTGCTAATGTTGTAATTAAATGTACCCAATGCTTTCTGACTTCACAGATGACATTCTGTGGTTTGCCTGCCCACCCAAAATGCGTGGGAGGGCAAACCCAAGTCTTAGAGCTCAAGCTGCACTAAGTGTCTCATCACTTTCCTTATCAAGATTTTCACAGTCACTGGGAAAGGGTTGCACCCATCAGCAGGAGACATTCCAGTGCAGGAGACAAAATGACTTTCCTACAATTCAAGTTGCACAGGATTCCTGCATAATCATACTCCCTATCTCATCTTTTTCTGCTGGCACCTTTTCCCTCCTATGAAGTTTTGCATCACTTCTGCATCTGAATATAAAGGAAACTCACAGAAGAAAGCAAAAGTTTAAAGCAAAAATGAAACACTACAACTCCATGGACTCCTTAGAGGCATGGTTAGGGTTGTTCTACAGTGATCCTGAATACTTGTACTCTCAGGAAGCCTTTGACAAATTCCCCAACAAAAATTCGTAGAGGAAGTAGTTACAGGACCAGGGGTGTTGTGTTCGTTGACTGGGAAGTGCAGGGCAGAAGTAGGCTGGCAATTCTCAGTGAGGCTAGGTGCTAACGAGGAGAAGCTCCCAGCACCTTATCTAGAGCAAGTGTTTGAAATATGTCACTCTGGAAAGGAGAGGAAACCGCCGCAGCCACAGATGTACACAACCCGCTACCGGTTCATGACTCAAGAGAGGGCAGTGAAGAGCAGCAAAGAGGGCTGAGACCGTGGAGAGAGATGGCTGCAGGCAAAGTGCTGTAACACTTTTGGAGGCTTGGCACTGCTGGGGTGCTTGGTTTGCAGCTGAATGGCAAGGTGTACTCTTCTTCTGCATACCCTTAGCTTTTAGCAGTTCATGTAGTTTAAACAGTATTTCCATCTTTGGTTATGTGTGTTTTGAAGCAGATGCATCACAGAGATCTTCCTGTCTTCTCACTGGGGGTCCTCTGTTGGCTTGGTGCTGCTGACAGATGCCATCTCATTCCTCTTTCTCTTTTCTCCTCCTCTTGCTGCTGCTGCCAACCAGGACTCTCACCCTCTTTCTGACACTGTTTTTCAGGCTGACTGTGGAGCTGATGCAGCTATCTGCTCCATCAGAATTTGCCCTTTGTTTATGACATTCTTTTCCCTCTCATTTCAGGAGCTGGCTCATCTCAGTGAGAGTTCCAAGACACACTTGTGCTGCATGCAGGGTGGCAATAAGTGCATCTACATGGTGGAAATGTAGAGGTGTTGTGAGGATGAAGTGAGGCATCACCTCCTGGCAGCAGTGATCCTGTCTGACTGCAGCTCAGTCACGGTGCTCCAGCAGAGCTCAACCTCCTTGGTGGCCCATCACCAGGGAGAGGCTGGGCTCAGGCCACTGAGTGTACTGCTGTAACCAAACTGGATTTAAAAAACAAAAACAAAAAACAAACAAAAAAAACCAAACAAACAAAAAAAAAAAACCCAAAAAACCAAAAAAAACCCCAGCCACCAAACCAGAAGGATTTGTGAATATTTTTGTAAACAGGAAATCAAGACTCTGCATGCTATACCATAGCTATCAGAAAACAAGCAATGTGCTTCAGACAATTAAAAAATGAGCAAGGTGATACCATTTACATCTGCAAAATCATTATAAATCTGTCATGTAAAGTATGCTACTTGGGAAGTGACCCAGTCTTTCTAGAGAGGACACAGAAATCTGGTGATAAAACAACTGAAGTGAGGGGGAGACGATGAAAAGTTGACTAAAAGGGCTTGCTCTTGTTAGAAAGGAGGCAAATAAAAAGGGACAGAGCATCACAAACAATGCATATAACATCACGTGAAATAAAACTGTGAATGTGAAGCTGAAATATAACCATTTCCAGTAAAAGGTAAATAATTTTTCAGCAATCAATCAGGTTCATTGCTACAAGATATGAAGAAAGTAAAGGGGCTATTAGGCATTTAGACATTTACATCAATAAAAGAATATGTATTGTTAGTCTGTCTGATATCTAAGATATCTGCAAAAATTAAGGATATAAATACTCACATTGCAGACAATAAGTGACTTTCTCTCTAGTGCAGGTAAATTGGAAACTGTTTTGAATATTACACTACTCCACAACTTCTTTATAAGGTCCTGGCACCTTTTTCAGAAACATCTGGAACTGGCCAGTTTCATGCAGGACACAAAATTCTTTAGCCTTCTATGGAAATCCTCCTATTCCTAGCACAATAATGAAATCCCATGTGAGCACAAGTGCAGAGGATGTTGGGAGCTCATTTTTCTGACACTAGGAACCAGGAATGTTTGAAGTAAAAGGGTAATGGTGTGACCCCAGATGCCCATCTCTGTTTCCAAAACTGATTATGAGGTGCTTTGACAGTCTCTGAGCAGCCATATAAAGGCATTCAAGGCAGAGTGCAAGACTCATCCCCTCTTCTCAGTTTTAACTCAAGAAATATTCAGCAAATGGTGTAACCCAGAATTATAACAGATTTTCTCAACAAATGGCACTGTAGGCCTGTGTGATGGGAGGGTCCTCTTGCCACAGAGGCTAAGAGAAGAACAGCACCCACCCATGAACAGCATGTGACAGGAAACTCAAATTAAGAAGCCTGTTCCATGTTAGATTAACAGTTCTAAATGGCTTTTTGATCTGCCAGTCCATATGAATTTATAGTCAAAAACTTACTTGGTTTGGATCCATAAACAAATGTTGGACCAGATAATCTTGCTCCTCCATACAGCGGAGGATTTTGCAAACCTTTCAAAAACATTGTGTCTTGTTGAATTTGGGTAGAGAAGTTAAAGTTGCCTTGAGGCAGCTTTAAACTTGTGTGACCGACACTTACAAAGCGAATCACAGTAGGTTTTGCTGACCTTGGCAAAATCAGAGGGCATATTTTCACAGATATGCCCTTTTAGACATATTCCCCTGACGTATTCCCTGAGAAAAGGTTTCTTTTTGTACAGCTACAGAATGTAATGCATGTCCTCACTTTCATTCTTCTCTCTTCAAAGTATTACTGAGGCTATCAAGAAGGAAATTAAGTTCCTCTTAGAATATTTCAGTACAATTATCCAGGGCAGGATTCTTTGCCACGGTCTCCAGTATTTTTATATTTATGAGTTCTCTTTAAGGTTTTAGTCGGACAGCAGCCACAGTAAAATGAACTAAATAAGATTCTTAAAGAGGGACTAGGTACATTAGGGGCAGAGTCTCATTCTTATTAGCCTTGTAATTTTTAATCCTCTAAGCAGTGGGAGTGATCGCGACGGGACTTGTACTTGAGTGAGGTACAACTTAGGGTGAACCCAGTCTTAGAGTCTGCCCTTCCTTATTCCACGAGAAAAGCTCAGACCAAATGGCAGTCATTTCCTGCTAAAAAAGAGCTGATGGATGGGGGAGGTTATTGGATCGACAGACCTTCATTTTCTCTATGACATTTCAGGCAAAATGGGGATGAAAATGAAGCATGGGAAAAGAATAAGGTCCAGAGGACTTGAAGAAGCTAATACAAAATATTCAGCTTCCTTCATGCTTCCTGTGAGTTGCCCCTTTCAGTTTGAAGTAAGAGAGCACATGATGCCAAGGCGGGATGGAGTAGTGCCATAACTGCGTGTGCTCTTACAAACTTAAGGTATATCTGAACTGGCTGGTGGAGACTGGCTTTCAGTCAAAAGTGCTAAGCTGGGTCACATTTAGCACAGCCTGAAATCAGTTCCTACAGCTCAGATGATGCAGTGTGAGGGGTGTGACCACCCAGACGAAAGCTCCAGCCACTCAGTATTCTGTCTCTGACATTGATTGATAGCGTATAGGAAAATGGTTTTGGGGTGTCAGTGATACAGGTATATTTCCATATTCTGGCAATCTCTAACCCAGAAACTTCCTGAGCTGGAGGTGGCACCCAGATAGCTCAGAATGGTCTTTTTCTGTGACTTTGTGCAACTGCCTTTTGGAACCCATGCAGACTTTTGGCAGCTACACTATCCTGTGGAAATTCCTCAGTGTATCCTTTGTGCTGTGAAAAATTGCCACCTTTGTTTTGAAACTACCACCTTGTAGGTTCAAGGTGTGACGCTATGTACTTCCCACGGTATATAAAGAGTGAATAATCATTCCCCACAGTACAACTAGTCCATGCCATTCAAGGTTACCTTTCATTTCCCTACTCATCTCTCTAGGTGTAGGACTCCGAGGTTGTCCTCTACATGCTTCTTGAATATTTTCTTTCATGCTTTTACTCACTGATGGTATGTGTTTATCCTCTTTGTAACTGGATCCTTTTTTTAATTTTTTTTTTTTTTTTCCAAGATTGATGAAGGACTCAAACTCCACAGATGCTTCAAAATACAGGAATAACAAGGATTTGGGGATCTGTTCCTTTCCTAATAATTCCAGCTATATCAGTTGATCATTTGGTCCTGCTGGACCCTGAGCTAAGGTGTTTATAGAAAATGTTGTGGTAAGACCAGGATTACTTTTCCTGAGGGTTAACAGGTACCTCCAAACTCATCATTTATCTCTGAATTTAGGGTTGTTTTTCCTTATATGCATAGATGTTGTGTTTATAGGCACCAAATTTTGTCTGACATCTTATTGTCCTATTGCTTTGTGTCATGGGACTGGATTGTGATTCTGCAGTCATTGCTCATTTTTACAGCTTCGGTGGCTTGGTATCATCAATAAACCTCATTAACTGACCCTCCATTGCCTTTTTTTGGTGGTTTGTGAACATGCTTAATGACACCAGCAGAACAGATCTCCGCAGGACTTCCAGGTTTATACCTCCTTTTTGTTTCTTTTAACTTTAATACATGAGAGAACTTTTCCCCGAGTTTAGCATCTTTATGAGCCCTTGGTAAGGGATATTGTGAAACCTTGTTGTGAATCTGTTCCTACTTTATCAACCAAATGAGCTACACCTACATACATGCTTGTGAACTCCTTTAGAAAACACCACTAAATTTGTAAGACACAGCTTTGCTGCACAACATTCTTCATGATTCTTCTCTATCACATTTTTCCATGTATGCACTTGTTTTATGCTCTTTTAAACGTTTCTATTGATTTTTTTTTTTCATACTGCTGACTTTGATACTTTGATTAGGCAGCTCCCAGTTTGCCCTGCCTTTACTTCATGAAGCCACATGCCAACCAGTGAGGCCTGAAACATCATGAAGAACAGCCTGGGAGACAGAGTCATTCTGAAATGTCCAAGGGATGCAATTATTGCTACAAAGACATTTTCAGGCCTCCTTCCTGGAACTGCCATCTGCTAGAAGATATGTGAGCATCAGTTGCTATGGTAGCACACAAAATACCATGTCCAAACCATGGAAACATGGAGTATAGGTCTAGAGCTGGGCTGTGGACCAAGAATCTTTGCAAGGCCGGGAGGATGAGCATTTCATCCCTTTCCTGGCCTAAACCAATGAAATGTTTTTACTATTGTAGAGTCTCACAATTGCCATGAATTCAGTGGCAGACTTTGTCATCTTGGTTGGGAATGACAATATGTGGAGCTTCTTGTAAAACAAGCCTTACTTTTGTTTTGCAAATTTCCCAGTGGAGAGGCCTATAAGGAGCAGCAATGGGCTGCAGTGAGACATTTTGGTGACTATTTCCCATTAAACTTATGCAACATCCATTGTGCTTGTGCAGCCTGTTGCAAAAAAGATGGATGCCATCTCCAGAATGTTAGCTGAATATTGATTTAGCAAATGGTGAGAAAAGGGGAAAGAAATAAAAGGCTATTGTAGCTGGTACTGCATATAAATAGCTGGGAGGTTAATTTATGTTATTTATGGAAATCTGGAATAGTGGGAATGCTTTAATGCTTATCCCAGCTAGACTATTAGTGCTGTTCTTATGTGCATGCATCACCATGTTATCTAAATGTCGCTAAGCTCTCTTTAAAAGCAGTCAGGCAAGGCTTTAAGCAGACTAGAAAGGGGACCGTGAAAAAAAGTATAATTTTCTGTAACTGTTTATGAACCTAAAGGGACGCATGTAATACAAGTGCATGTAAGAAATGCTTTTATTTACCAAACAGTAGATAAAAGCTGCAGTAAAAGAATTTAAAAAGAGTCTACCTCTCCCAAAAGAGCAACAGGTCAGGGTGATTTTTTAAAAAAGCATATATATATAGTTGGCTTGTTTTTTTGGTTTTTTGTGATTTTTTTTTTTTTTT
>VWZN01004515.1:38428-74079 GCA_013396955.1 Regulus satrapa | reverse complement strand
AGGGAGCACACATGAGTAGTGAAATCTCTCTGAACAAAAGAAAACCCTTCAAAAAACCAAACTGTGTTTAACATGGATTTGCCTTGTACGAGACACAGACTCCTCACTCCTTTGGCTATGCAAATAACATAAATTAAGGAAAATTCAAATAGAATATGTATCTCCTCTCTTACTGGAATGGTAACCACAGCATATCTATGATAGGCACTTTGTTTTGCTCTCAAACAAGCCTTCTCTTTTAAAGGCTTGTGGAAAAGGTGTGACAAGGAGATCCAGTGGTGAAATCACCCTTCTGCATCAGCTAAAAATATTTGCTGGTCAAAGCAAAGAGTGGATGGGAATGTGCCAGAGGTGGGGAGGGAGGCGAGCCTGCAATGTATATAAACAAATGCCCCAGTGACAACAGGAATGTATACAAAGCCATTGTTGGAGATTTCCTACACCTTCAGGGGCTCATTCTTCTGCTGAGATGCACAAACATAGATGCTTTTCTGACAGGTATCTCAAAGAGTGTAAAAGCAAAAGCCACCTCTAAATATAGCAGGCTGTCACATGCTGCCTTTAGTCACATTTCAATTTATTGTAAACTGCAGCATGCCTCGCACCACGGTTCTTTTAACCTTGGCGACGTGTTTGAAGGCATTTTTCATTCGGGCACATCCCTTTCTCCCCTCTAATTTGGAAAAGCAAATGAAGATGTGCAGTCGACAATCAGGCAATTTGGTTGATCCTGTGGAGCTTTAAAAGGTACAGGCATGTTTGAAACAACATGGGAAGTGGTGGTGAAAGGGGGAGCGAGTGGATGAGTCACTTTTAAAGCAAAGCTGGCAAACTGGGGAAAAAATAAAAGAAAAGAAAAAGATCTGTGTCTTGACTCAGTGCCCAGACTCTTAAGATGATGCTTCACTGCAGACTCTGAAGTTCAGCTTATTTTTCCTCTCATTTGTTCTTTTATTTTTATGTCTTACATAATGGAGCTTTGATTCATAGAAATCTATTTATATAGTCTAGGATTTGGGCCAAACTATGAAGTCCTAGCTCTGTCTTTCCTCAGGCAAGATGGCCATTGTGGTTAGTGATATGAATGAGGTTTCCTAGGACTGTGTGTTCAGGGCTGGACTCCTGGGTGGTTATTCTTGTTCACCCTGTAATTTCTTATATCCTCACTGGAAGGGTGATTTCATGTAATGAACTCTAGGCTGTATTGCAGCTGGAGGACAAATTTCCTGAAACAGACAAAATATCCCAGCTCCCACTGGTGAGGCCAGTATGAGGCTATGCTCCCTCTGTGTGCCCAAACACTACCAGTCAGCACTTTGGGTCCCAGCTTTTTGCCTTCTTTCCCTCTCTTCACACCAGTCCTGCAAGAGCACAGATGTGGAAGCCACATGCCAGCTGTTTGCTGGGAAAGCCGTGACATGAGGATGGGGGTGTTCTCCCCCTTCCTGGGACTCCAGCATGGGATATCTGCTGTGGAGAAGGAATGGCTGGACTAGGAGGCACCTGCATGGCCCTGCTGCAGCATGTGTTTTTGAGGACTGCACTTGGCTGGTGTAGTTGAGGACAGGAAACTGAATGGGATCTTGGAAGCAGAGAGTAGGAGCTGGCTTCCTTCAGGGTGGCTTTACTTGGGCCAGTTGGGTGTGAGCAGAGGACCCCACATGGTGGGTCTGTCCGAGGAGCTGGCAGAGCCAGCTGACCTTTTGTCTGACAAACTGGCAGCAAGGAGATGGCTGCCAGAGAGAGAGCTTCCCACTCTGACATCAGAGTTATTCTTGGGGCTAGATGGAAAACAGCGAGAGATAATGCTATTTGCTGTAATGATGAGGCTGATTTCAAATACTTTGCAGAAAACAGCAGCCCAAGCCCAACTAAGTAGGTCAGAGGAACAGAACTGAGGGAGATTGCTTCACCGTGGCACCATGACCAGAGGCTGGAGGTTTTCTCTAATAAAGTACAAACCCTAAAAGAAGCTCCTTCAGCAGCCAGAAATTCTTAGCAGTCTGCTAATACCTCAGCTCATCAGCTAGGATTTCTTGCAGCGTAAATGTTTTCATACTCTTGGGTTTTCCTGGTTTGTTTTTGTTTTCCTGGTTTGTTTGTGGCTGCTGGTAAGAATGCAGTATCTATGATAGTACTACCTCTTGGCCATATTTGATGACACAATGTTCATATTTTTAGCCATACTCAAAGAGATCACTGTAATGATTCAGAGAGAATCAGGGAAAATGTTTTCAGTGTATGCAGGAATACACACACACACACACACAGACACACACACACACACACACACACACTTACTTATATTTAGCTCCCTCTATATATACAAAGATCTTTCTCTTTTGACTGATTTGTCACAGTCCAGAATGCAAGAGCCATAGACATAAGTATGCCAGTTTTTGACAATACCAGAGTAATGAAATAGCCAAACAAGCACTCCTTAGTCCTTTACTTCCTTAGCTATTATTCTTTGAATGCTGGAGATAAATGTCATTTGTAAATCCCACTCCTTGCTAACATTAGTACTATGCATATGCACTTCCTTTGACAAGTAACCCTGCCAGTGAAATCTGTAAGGCAGCAAACTTTAAAGTTTTCTTTTAAGCATGGATAATTACTGATTGGGGGCATCTGTCTCTGCTGAACACCCACACTCACTCTTCTTTAAGTGTTCCAGGTTGGTGACTTACAGTCAAAGAGTCTTGAAATGTTTGACATCCTTTCTCCTAATTATGAACTTTGTTATCAACTTTCTCTACCAGAGAGGCTTTTCTCTTCTTNGTTTTTTTTTTTTTTTTTTTTTTTTAATTTGGTTTTTTTTGTTTTGTTTGTTTGTTTGTTTTGGAGCACTAGCTAAGCCTACAGCCCTTGGCTATGCTCCTTTTCACATAAACCCAGCTAACTGAGCTGGCCCCCAGGGTACAGGACAACTCTGAAAGACCTGAGTCTGTTTGCTCAGCCACTGCTTGGGCTCCTTCTAGCTCTCCACAGAGCAGAGACACTCTTGTACAATGCTGTCTCGTGTCAGGAAATCTGAGGACCTCACCTGTGCATGGGAATTAATTCCTTCTTCACAAGAAAGGTGCTGTTCCTCAGAAATCTGTTTTCTCCAGATAGAAGTTTCTGTTTTGTTTTGTTGCCACAGAGGCACCCTGACGGGTACAGCCCATAGAGATAAATCATTCAATCCAGTGGGCAGATCTACTCTATCCCTCAGCCAGAGACAAGAGCTGCATTTTCTCCCTGTGGCCCTCTCCCTGCCTTTATAATATTAAGAGGGGTGCTGATAAGTTTCCTCAAGCCAGTGTCACTTTTCTGCTGCTGTGCTGGAGTGAAAGGACATTCCAGATCTGAAGTCTCTGAAGGTCCCATGAATTGTCTTTTGGTGTTGCCTGCCTTTCTCCACTGGCTCTGGACAGGTCCTTGGGAAGCTGTCCTCTGAACTCAACTCTAGAGAGGAGGCAAAACCTGGTATTTGTGAATACCTCTGTCCCTTGTCCTTCCCAGCTATCCTGCCTTGAAACTATTGATACTGAGGAAAGGATGGAACCAGAGATTTTTGTGAAAGACGTGAATTGTTCTCTTACTCTATATGCTTTCCTCTTTATTTTCCACTGCGGTTGCATTTTTGTTTTACCCTGTTGTATTTGCTGCAAGCTCATCTTGTTCCTAGTACTTTTTTCCTAAAAAGAAGTTGTTGGTACTACGAGGAGGAGGGAAAGTGCTAAGTTGCTTTTGGGGTAGATAGAGAAATCCCTGCTGGGTATTTAACCTACATTTATTTTAAATTTACAGAACTGTTCAGGTTCTAAGTCTGCTGTTAAAGATGAAATGAAGTAGTTCAAGTAGTTCAATAGGATTTAGCTGAATTACTGTAAGAGCTATACTAACAAAATTTGGAGTGTCTTTTCATGGGGGTCACGGAGTCTTGAAGTAGGGAGGAGATTACTGGACAAGTTAATTTTCCAAGGAGCTGACAGCCTTACCTTTCCCCAGATAGCAGCTCATTTTAATTGTAAAGGAAGATATTCTCTGTTCAAAGCTCAGCATTTGGCTGATGTATCCAACACCACACTGGTAACATTAGTCCCTGGCAGCCCTAGGCAGGTTGATGAGGGAAGCAAATTCTGCAAAACAGGGAAACAAAGAAAGTGGGAAGCCACACAATGCATTTCTTGTCTGCATGTATGTGAAGTTCATTGTCACAAGCCACCCTTTCCTCCAACAGTAGGAGAAGGCTGCAATTGTGGAAATTCCCAACAATGGTTTTGAAGTGACACAGGCTCTAGCGCATCTAGGCAGAAGTACTGCCTGTTCAAAGGGACAAAAGGGAAAGGGCCATTAAAGCCCAAGAAACTGTAGCAAGGAAGGATATACACATAGTTGCTTTGTATAAAGCCAGCAATTGAACAGCTTCCCTTGTAACTCCCAGCACTCTTCAGGCAGATCCTCTGCATCATAGATTCAGGGCTGTATCTCATAATACAGAACTGGTTAAAGGCCGGGCAGCCTTTTAAAGTTCTGCCAAAGGATTTTGATTAGAATTTATCTGTTTAGGAATTTTTTTTTTCCCTGATACAGTGTGGTCTGTGTTTTCGATATGAGTCTGTAGTTTCACATCTAGACTGCAAGTACAGAACGTCTGTAGGGCCATATAAAAACAATCACATAAATAGCTGGCAGTGGACAAAGGAATCAGTTTGTTGAAGGAGGTAATGGATGGGCAAGTTACCCAAAGGAAAAGCTGACTCTTCTTTCCTCAGAAAGGTGCAACAGGCCTTCTGGCATAAGGATTTTTATATATTAGTGGAAGCATTTTTTTTTCTTTCAACCTCAGTAATTAGTATTTTCTCAAAAAAAAAAAAAAAAAAAAAAAAAAAAAGGCAAGTTTATGCCACAACAATTTCTTGTTCGTTCTCCATCTACATATAATGTTTCCTGACTGGCTTCATAGCATCTCAGCATCCAGCATCTTAGCATTTTTTTATTGCAGCAGGAACTTTGCTGCAGTGGTCATTTCCTTTGCCCATTGCTTAGACTACCCAATCATCACTTTTTCTTTGCTGGCTCCCTTCTCTCAGTGGTGATCACATCCCTGTGCTGGCTCGCATCTCTTTGTGATATCAGGCTGAAATAATTCCTCTTTGCTTGCAAGCTCTAAAGAGCCTGTCCCCACCCTGCCCATAAACCTTCATTCACTGTTGGGAGGCTGACTTCCATCTTCATCAGCCACAAGCAAGTACCTCTGCTATTTTCTCCTCGGGCTTGGGTGGAGCTCCTGATTAAAAATGTGTAATGCTCTCTCCCTTTCTTCCAGCTCCTGTTTTCAGAAAGACTCTCATTTGAACTCTGCAAGTCAAAATCTTGTCCATAGTTTGGTGGACCTGCAGGGTGTCTGAAATTGTCCTTTGGTTTGTTATGTCTCTGGATCAAGTTTTTAATGTTTGTGTTGTAAGCAGGGTCTGTGTTCTTGTGTACTGAATAATACAGTGGGGATCCCAAGTCTGTGACACCCACCAGTGACTCATTGCACGGGAGCGTGCTAGGGCAGAAAGAGAGGAAGGGAGGGGAAGGTACACGGATTTTAAGAAGCTCCTTTCCCTCCCTTTAAACACTCTCTTTGATACACCTCAGCACTGTCCCTTGGGGGGAATGATGTGCAAACCTCACAGACCTTTATTTCAGCCTCCAGCTCTGGCCTGGCTTTCTCCAGGAATGCAGGGAGCTACACAGAATGCTTTCAGATATTGCATTACAGTCTGAAACCAAGGCAGTGCTTTTGAGTGGAAAACCCAAGCCAGCCTCAAAGAATTGGGAATTTGGTCAGTAGCCAACTCCTTCTATGTAACTCTGCTTTTCACATCTCCCTGCCCACCCTTTTCCTTTAGGTTCGGTGCTGGGGAGTGTTAGGTTCTTGCTTTCTCCAGGAGTTTTGCTATTCTGAAGAGTGCAGAATTTTATTGTCAGGTGCATCCTCCCTCTGCAGCTATCCCTGTGAGAAGCAGCACACGCAAGAGAAAAGAGTGTTGTGAAGGACTGTTTATAAATTACTTCAGTGAGGCAGAGTGATGTGTCATTCTGGCAGAGAGCCCATTAAAGAGGAAGCACTACTCTTGAATGCATTCAGCTGGGGATTCTGAGAACTCCTTTATACCCACTCATTATTCATTTCACATTCTGGAAGTAGATGGTCATGTTTGCCTATGTGACGCAGATCTTAATAGTTTTCTGCAGTACTACATCACTTAGCTCTCAGCTAATACAAACCCAAGCTAGTAATTAACATTAAATGCTGAGAAATGGATCTGATGTGATGAACACTCAGCACATAATGAGAATGCTGTGATTTCTTACTTGGAAGCCATCGTGGTTTTACAACATAACCAGTTGTTACAGATGCCCAAACAGAATTGGGATTAACAATAGGATCTGGTTACACTTGCAAACCTAATTGCTGCTAGTCTGGTAGAAGTTGCACTCTCAGGCTCCACTTTGACAGATAACAGCTCTGGCATCTGTTGTCATTTCATAATGGTGTAATGCTATTTATGCCACAGAAATCCCAGCTGAGCCATGAATTACATGTAGATCAGGCACACCACAGAAAATGCAGCTGTGTTGGGGGACAAGGCTTGCAAGCAACTGCTCTGCAAAGCCAATGTGTACACCGTGAAGTGGGACAATGTAAATTAGCCATAATAACTATTAATAAAATTATTAAAGTACCAGAAAAACTGTAACTTGAGCATGCCAGAACTGCAAAAATGCAGCTGGTTTCTGCTGGACAGATAGACAGCCAGAAAAAAAAAAAAAGAAAGCACCTTATCAATGGGTAGGCTGGAGACTTTTTCCTTGATTACCCCCAGAAGACAGGTGCCAGGAGGAGGTAAATAGACTGCAGCCTTTCTGTCTTCTGATGCTGTTGGGATGCTGCTGGTGGTAGTGACTGCAAGGGCTCCCATGGGACCTTAGTATCCTCAGGGTTAAGGATGAGGGTACCAAATGTTCTAGGATGAGCCCTGAATACAAGGGCATGTTCCCAGTATCCCTCTTTTTCAGATTAAGTGCTAGAGGGGAGAGGCCCCAATTTCTTGCCCCATGCATCATGGCTGCAAAGCTCCAACCTCTCCACACTGTGGGGTCCAGGCCCTGAGAAGCCATCCAGGGGAAGACTGGCAGAGAAAAGCTGTCCCTTGGTTTAAGAGGGTGACCTTACACAGAGCCCTCACCTTCCCTGATTTGGCTGCTGCTGCTGCTGCAACATTTCTGTATAAGAGGGGAGAAACTCAGTGGGACAGAGACAATGAGGGGACATGGCCCCCAACCCGTGGATTGCCCCATTGCCCTGGGTTTCTCCAGTCTGGATGCTCAGTGCTGGTAGTAGGAGAGGAGAAGGGACACCAAGAAGTGCTTAAAAAGAAAAGGAGACTAGGGTGGCTCTAGCTGCCGAAGTGTCTCCATCTAGTCCTCAATCCAGGAAGAAATAGGATGCAATGCTTAAGTACAGCAAATAATGTGATGGCAGCATTATAACTGCATGCTTCTTGTGTGATTTATGTCTTGGTTTAGGTTTTGGGGGGGGGATACAGCTCTGTAGGGCTGTATCTCCAGTTGGAAAGCTGCAATGCAGGTAGAAATAAAAGGCAAGTGGGAGACAGGGTAAGGAATGAGACTATGGGAGGAACCAGGTAAAAGCAGAGGGTGACCCCAAAGTGAACAGATCATAAACAGTTTGCAAAGACTTGAAACAAAGGTTTGATCAATCCATGCCAGAGAAAAACCAGTCTGTACTGTGGAATATTTTGAGTGCACTGTATCAGACTTTAGCCTCACTCTGGCCAAAATATTCCTCATCTATATCAGGCAGATAACAAAGAAAGTTCTCATGAAAATTCACACAGAGTAGCAGTTCAGAAAATACAGTGATGTGAATCTTAATAGTGTGAATACAGAAAGAGCCCTGACAGGTATTCACTGAGTTTACCCTGAAAAAATTAAGCATTGGATGGATTCTACTAAAATTGGAACTTGTCTCAAGCCCAAAGGCTGGATCACAAAACTCGCCTTCCTGGTGAATGCAAAACACTTCTTTGCATATGGTCATTAACCATGAGGCTTACCATAAAATATCTTATTTTTCTTTGCCTTCCCTGTTAAAAATACATTGTTTAAACTGTTGTAAAGTGAGCTGAATAGAAACTTTTGTACCAGATACAGGATGATTGAAAATATTACTTCAAAGCTATCTCTCTTGGGCTTATGGCTTTGCTTTCTGTATTTTTAAGATTGTGTGTATTTTTAAGATTCTGTTTGCTTAGAATAGCCTTCAGTTAAAACAACAGGCATTATAATGTGTTCACAGTCCCCTCCTTGACTAAATTAATCCCAAAAGACACAGAAACAGGTTCTCAAGGGGGAATTCTTCCTGTACCCTTTCAGTCAGTCCTTCTTTTCTCTGTGCTTTTATTTTTCAGTTTTTAGGGTAGAAACGTCACAGTCATGATCTGTCTTGTTTTTAGGCTGGTAATTCCATTTCTCAGCTTTGTTCAGTTTTTCTTGAGCTGCTGGATTCAAAATGCACAAAGGAAAAAATAAAAATGTTTGAGTCCAGTGGGGTAGCTAAGGTCAGCTTTGGTCCTGCAGTATGAATGGGGAAAGGATAATCTCTTGCAATGTGCCTTCATGCACATTCTACAATGGCATATATTAATTTTTAATCTATTAATTTTCTAAATTATTCATGTCAGAGAAATAGAATAAAAGGAGGAAAATAAATGGCAGGCAGTACCTAAATCCAGCATTCCTATGCAGCCAGTGATACCTTTCCTCTCTTGGTATGCTCTAATTCTTCTTCTCTCCCCCCCAATCCTCTTGTGGACAAATGATACCTGGCAGCAGTTGGGGTACCCAGACCTGATGCTCCTGAGACTGAGCTTTGCAGACACCCCTGTGCTGGTGTCAATGCCAAATCAGGGATCTCCACCTCACTCTCAGCCACTCTTTTCCCCCCTGCAGGGATTCTTCCCCATACCTGTGTTGACAATGTCACTTATGTGCCCCTGTTTTAAATTAGGTCAGGCATCTCTTCTGTGCGAAGAAAGATGCAAATGTATGTTTTTTGGGTTCCTAGGCCAAAATCCATTTAAAATCACTCTCTGAATAGATACAGAGCATGGGCAGATCTATGATCTGATGAATCAGATAGCTTTTCTTTGACACCACCTTGTTTAATAGCGCATGTGCCAGCAGATGACACTGTACACGCCTGACCTCTGGCTCCTTCAGCCTCTGTGCATCTGTGTGGTGAGAGTTGCTGTTGCCCCACAGTGCTACACAGATCAAAAGCAGTGAGCTAAATATGCCTACAGATTTTCAGACCTGCATCTACATCTCTCTGTGGATATGGGTGACACACAGCACGACGGATGCTGATCTCGATTGCACCTTCTCTGCATTACCGTCAAACAAACAATGAAAGAGCCATGAGTGGAATCCTCTAAGGTATAGCTGTCTGCATGCCATCTCCCCGCTTGAGTTCTTCAGGTCGGGAAGACTGAGAGAGCAATCCTCTGCAGGAGCTTTTATTTTAAATTAAAGATGCTACAAGACTATTATGTCATGAGGCATCATGAAAAATACCCTTTCAGGAGATCAGATTGACACTTCCAACCTGCAAGCGTACACTACAACAGCCAGACACATTGCTAATGTTTGTGTAGGCACCGTGTAAGGTCCTCGAGGGCAGGCAGGGAGGCACTGCTTTGTTCTCTCACCTGCACCGAATAAAGAGTGTGGTTGGTGTGCTGATAAATCCTGCCACAGACCTTTGTTATGCTTGGAAGAAAAACAGTGCCATGTGTTACAAAGCCTGGTAGCTGATAAGAAAAAGTTTGCTTTGTTTTGTTTTAAACAGGGGCTGCTTTGTGCATCTGCATAAGGGGGTAGGCAGTGATGAGGACAGCCAGATGAGATTGACAACCACATTTAGAGACCTGAATTTCAGTTACTCTGTGCTTTTCTCCCATCTATCCAACGCAATCTAACAAAAGTGGCCCTGCTGGAAAATTCAAGATTCAAGGCTGATTTTTTTCGTTGTCTGGGTGCCCAGCTGCCAAAGCAATGGGCACTTCAGCTAACATCTCTGGGCATAAAATCCTTAAGAAACTTTGTTCTCCACAGCATTCGCTTTTGGAAAGACAGATAATGTTCTTTAATACCCTCTCTGGAGTTTTCTCTGAGTCCTGCCTGGAGTCCTGAAGTTATGAGAAAACTGACAAGCCTGCACTTTCTTGCATTTGGCCTCCAAAGAACAACTGGGGCACAGACAACAAGATGTATCCCTGTGTATGGTCAGTCTGGAATCCTGGTGCTCCTTTCCCTACTGAAAGAGCAAGTACGGGATTGCTGCTCTGGAAAGGCAACCACTACAAGGAGAAGGGAAGATCCTGAAGAGTCGCAATGCAGGTAATCCTGAGGATGCTGACTCTGTGCCACCTTGTGCAAGACCATGCATGCACAAGCCACAGTTATCTCCACACCTCCTCTCTGCATCACCATGGGTGACAGCAGCTGGTGTTACCACTGTGAGCCCAAGGGCTCCTACTAGACAGCCCCACCTGTGGGACTTTGGCTTCTGAGCCAAGCAAGTGAGCTGGCAGTGCTTCTCCAGGTTGGTAAAGGACAGCATGAAAAATAGGAGCAGGACCCAGAGGAAGGTCACCAGGGTATTTTGTGAATTTTTCTACCCCTTTGATTTTTATTTTTCTTTTGGTTTGATAGGGTAAGGTAAGCTGTCCTATCTCTGTTCCTTCATAGATGATGGAACCAGATCTACTTTACCAAGAAGATGCATGGATAGCTCATAATCTGGATTTGACACCTGATACCTTTCAGGAGTCAGAAAGGGTTAGTGTCCCTCATTCCTTATTTATCGAACTTCTTCAGACCCCAAGAAAGTACCAAAAGGGCAGACTATATTTCTTACTTATTTTTAACCTTTAGATCACATTACAATTTTGTGCTTTCTATTCTTCTGTGTGTGGCCTATTCTGGTCATAAACCAGCCATGGCCTGGGCACATTTAGTCTGAGAGGATTCCAGATGGCTGTTGTAATGGAGAGTGACCAGTCTTTGAGTCTGTGGTCTGTGTTTTATCTGAGCTGGCCCAAATTAAAATAAAGAGTGGTATGAAAATACCTCTATTATCTGTGCATTCCCCAGTGAGGAAGTCTGGAACTTTTGTAGAAGTTTTTTGTTGTTTTTGGTTGTTAATGGTTCAAAGCTATTAAATGTAGACTGGTTTTGGGCTTACCTCTTGGCAGTAGCCTCTCTGCGGGGGATCATTATAATTTTCTTGCATTAGAGAAGATAAGTTTCTGCTTTTGACAATTGGAGAATAGTTTTGCGCTCTACATCTGCTTATTATTTTCATTTAGGGCCTTGGGCAAACTCTTAGTTCATGCAGTGTCTTCCATCTCCTCTGTGCAAAAAGAAGTGAGGGTCATGGTTGTGCTCTGAGCTTGACAAGCTAGAGGCTTTTCCCACCAAGCTTGTCTGAGCTTGGTGGAAAAAGCCTCTAGAAATTTTCAGAGCTCCTGCTGCAGGGGAGAGCAGTCTGCCTGGGGCTCTCTGTGTTTGATCCCAACATGGGTGATGATATCATACCCTTTTCCAAAACCATATCACCCATATCAGTCTATCATAGCACCGTGGTCAGGGGGAAGCTGAGGGTCTGCAGGGATTCGGATACCTAACATGTCTGTACTTCCAGGGATTGGGATCAGAGGGCATAAACATGTCAGCTGTGGGGGTAGTGTGAGAATGGCCCTTTGAGGTGGGTTGCATGGTCAACCATATCCCTGATCTGATGGCAGAAGGGGTGCCCTAACAACTTGGACCATAGTGGTGGCCTTCAGGAGGAACCTCAACAAACTATATGGGTGTTGCCTGAATATTCTGGGCATCTGTTGTGAGCATAATGGAAGATAACAACCCTTCCCTGTCTCACAGAGACATTGCATTTGTATTTGTAAGGTTTTCTACAATGACAAATAAGTAATTATCTAAGTAAGGGAAACTAAGTTCCTAACATTAGTGCATGAATCTTCTCATTTGCTTTGACTCATCTCTAGCTGGACTTACTCCAATCACCAATTGCAATTCCCCCTCTCCTTATAAAATCAATATTCCACTAAATCATTTTCTTCTTCAACTCCAAACATTTTATTGCACAATGACATCTAGCTCAAATCCAGGCAATCTGTCACCCTGAATGCCCATAAATTTTAGGGACCAATATTCGATGATGTTGAGCATAAGGTACATGAGCTACATTAGATATTTTGGTCTACTGGTTCCAAAAAAACACTGATAAGCTTGAAAGAAATATTCTGTTAAATGTAGCATGGAGTGTGCTCTAATATGGCACGAGCATACCATGTACTCTCCCTGAAAATATGACGTGATAATTTACTAGTCTAGCATAAGGTCTGTGCACACAACTGGTCAGCCTGAATCGTATGGGAGTCACCTGCCCATGTCTTAATTACATCTCAAAGTCTGGCCCCAGAGCCACCCTCAGCAGGCACCAGCAAGCAGCCCACATTGTAGTTCTGTCAGGCCTTACCTGCAGAAAGGGGAGAAAGCCTTGGGAAGCAATTGTTATGTTCTGGCAGGAAGGCTATAAAGCAGTGATGGGCACTTGTGGGATTGTCGCTGGCAGGCTTCTGGTGCTCAGGATAAATGTACTTAAGTGTGCCCCGACCACGCCATGAGATGGGGCAGGGCAGGAGACCACAGTGTTGGTGCGAGCACCAGGAATGCATCAGAGCTTGCAAGCTTGCCCTGGGTTTCATCTGCTCCTGTGTGGCCACAGCAGCTGCTCATGGCAGAGCAATCTGAGAATCACTGCAGCACTGCCATGACCAAAGGTTCAAGCTCAGCAGCACTGATCACTTCCAACACTGGTCTGGTGGCCTGCTTAGAGGCTGAACAATATGTCCTGCCTAAAAGCTACGTGACGTGTCAGGACAATGGCTTGTTTGCATCTTTATCCATTTCTTTATGTGAAGATGACAAGTTCATTGAGTCAAACTGTGAAGCTTTTGTCTGGAGTGGTGGTGTCTCTGCTTGACTTGAGGGGAGCTTTGCCAGAACAAATTCTGAATGAAATAGGAAGCAGGGCCTCAGGTTTTGTGGACTGCTTTAACTGACATTTAAAGTTGAAGCACATTTGCAAGGGGACTCTGACTGAAACAAAGTTTTTGTGGCAAATATAGCAATTTGGGAATCAAAAGAAGTTGCACAATTGTTGCCATGTGTGCTGAATCTTGTTCCATGCAGGAATCCTTCAGATAGGCTTTGACTAGTAGAATGGGTCAGACAAATAAGGATTNCGATTACAGATGCTTTAACTTATAACAAGTATGCAAGGCTTTTGCATGCTATTCATCCATTTCTAGACATCCAGAATAATGAAATCTCACCAGGGTACAAGGCCTACTATCATGAGATCTTCCACCCTAGTATCTTCTGAAAACAAAGGCATAAAGAAAGTATAATGATTTTCACATCACTTGCACATGTCACTGGTATGGAAAGAAGGAAAATTCTAGCAAGAAAGGAGGAAAGGAAAGATTTTAAGTGGATCCTGATTGGGACTCTTTTCCAAATAGAACTTATTTGTCACAGCCTTAACACAGAAAGAGCAAAGAGAGGATCTTGGGGCAGCCCTGCCTCTAGGCATGTTGAAAATTAAAATTTCCACACTACAGCTTTATGACTAGCTGTACAGTGACAGGGGTGAACGATGGGGCAACTGCAAGACATGGCCTGGAAAGACGAGGAGAAAGCCTGAGTCAGCTGCTGACCTGTGTGATGTCCACTGATCACCCACTTGGTACCATCACATAGGTGCTGTGGGTCACACCCTCTTTTTTCTGGCCTCCTGCTCACTGAACACTGCCACTGTCTGTATTCTCACATGCCTGCTGTGTCCACATTACTGCCCATCAGACCTTTGAAAGAAGGATCTTTCATTTGCTGCTGCAGGGGTGTGGTGTCTCATTGTGTTATGCCGTGGTTCTCATTGGTGCTTCTAAATTTATCTGTTACAGAAGTAAATAAATCTTCCTGCTGCTGCCGATAAGAGCACTAGGATTGAAACTGGAGTGGAAAAAGCAAAGGTTCACAAGTGATGTTTCAGACATCAGAGAAGATCCAAGAGAAGAAGCCTGCTGCATCCTTGTGAGAGAACCCTTGTTCCTTGCCATCATTGCTGTGTCTTGGCAAGACCACAAGAAAGAGCTGAGTGAAAATGAGCAGACATCATTAAAATTATCCAGTGGACCTCAGTAAAAATGTACTGAGTGGTCCTGACTGAGAGAAACATTTTTCACACTGTAATGGCCACACAGCTCCCTAAGTGGGAGAAGGAAGGTCATTTACTTCACAGAAGAAAAAAATAAAAAGTCTATGAGATCATTTATAACATTACTCACAACCATTATCTATCCCAAATCATTCTTATGCCTTGTCTGTGATATTGGCTGCCTTGCAGTGCTCTGAGTTGCTCTTCACATAAAACCCTTTCTTATTCCTTAATGGCATACTAGCTGAAATATTTAAAGCATTTGCAGACAAATGGATCTAATTGTATCCTAGATGCAGGAAGGCCCTGGGGAATGCTAACTGCTGCCACAGTCACATTTACCTGCTCTGGGGAGGCTGTTGTTTCAGCAAAAACCCTGTCAAAAGCTGGTTGGTTAATAAGAAGATGCTTTTCCACAAATAGAGCACCTTTAGGCTCATATCCTGCAGTGACACACTCCTCTGAGTGACAAAATCATCCTGACCTGTCCCACAGCCCATGGCAGCTTGGTGATAGGGCTTCGCTGTCTGGAGGGCTGTTAGCACCTGCCTCACCTCCCACCCACACCAAGGATATTCCCTTCACCTGAAGGAAAGGGAGGTCATGCACTGGGTTGTCCTCCCAGAGGCTTCTGCATTCAAAACTAGCTGTGAGTGTGAGATTAAATACAGGTGAAGAAAGAAAGACCAAGTAACTTATTCAGGGCAATGAAAGTTTCTTGCTTGATTTGTGTTTTAGTCCTGTTTCCTATCCCCATGTGAGAACCTGGTGTGTGGCAATGGTTTTTCTGCATGACCCTAACAGACACCTCCAAGCTGCAACCCACTGTGATGGCTGATCTAGTGAGTATCTTAAATAGTTTCTTGTATGGTTTGTAGTGTCTTCTTTGCTTAGTATCAATTACAAGATGATGTCCTGTACCCTATGTGAAGGACTGGTAAGGATCATTCACAATCTTCTGATTTTTTTTTTTTTTTCTCACTCTCTGTCTTTATTTGTCTGTGAGTGCCACCCTGCACTTTCCAAAAACATAGGTTTTGACTCTCCATGCTGCAGAGCTGCACTGAGGCATTGTAGGACCCTGGGGGACTATCTGGGGCATATCATCACCATGTTTTCTTCAAGGATGCAGCAGTTCTTCCCTCTGCCTGGGGCTAGTGAATGAGTCCTATTTACTCTTGCCAGAAAAGTTAGAAATGGTGATGTGCCTTTGTGAAGAAGGCAGGTAGGTCATCCAAAAAGAAAAAAACACTCTTTGATTACCCTAATGCTGAAGAAATCACAGCCATTGCTAAAGATATCCACAAACAATCCACGAGCTCTGCTTATTCCCTAACACAATGAAAATTACCACCCCTCTAGTAAGAAACTATTTGGATAGCAGACAACTGTGGAAACATTTGGCAAGAAAGTGTGTGGGAAATAACAAAGCAGTTGCAAACTTGGACTGTCGTGGAGTGTTTGAAAATCCTGCCCAGAATGTCCTGAAGGGAAAATGTTGCACGTGGTGCCCCAGACTGTTTTGTATGAGACATTAGTATTTGTGCTGGTAAAAACTATCACTTTTTCCATGCTACTGTGGTGCCCTAAACCAAATCAAGGGCAAAAATAAATTGCCTTGCCCAGATCTTGCAACTGCAAAAAAAGTATGCCTTATTTCCCAGAGTAAAGGTGGTTGAATGATCTGCTCTGGGAAACATGACTCCAGCTATTTAGTGGCTTCTATGTCAGGTCACCGTGGTAGAGTTCCAGTGAAAAAAAGAAAAGCTGAGAGGTGGGTGGAGAGCAGCTGAGAACACCATGAATTAGCATGGATTAGTCCTAAACCTGGGCTGAGACTTCCAGCCAAAGAATAAAAGAGCTGGTGAGACAGGGAACATGTTGTTCTCATTATCTGCCAGTGGTTGCACATCTGCACTAAAAGTCAACAAAAGGGCATTTTTTTTTTTTTTTGGTACAATTGTACATTGTGTAATAAGATAAGAATAAAACTAATTTACATTTATCTAGAATTTCTCAGAATGGTTGTAGTCCCGGTAGACATAACTGACTTTATAAAATGTGAAAGTCTGAGTCACACCAGCAGATTGTACATGGCAGGGAAACTAATCTGATGTAATAGAAATGTTTACAAGCCCAGTAACCCTTCTCCCTCCACCCTCCTCTCCACTTTAAAAAGCCACGTAAGGCCACGGATCAAAGGGGTGCAGCAGCAGCAGCATGCTGAACACTGAAACAATAACAGCCCAGACTTCCTCAGACATCAATAGTACCAGTTACCAGTGGATTTTTGCATTCACTGGAGAAGGAGGTAATACAATCATATGCATCAAAGGCTGGAAGTGGAGCTATCACTTATCACTAAAATATTACTAAACATGATTAAACACGGTTCAGTGGAAATATCAGAAGCCGACTACCCAGTGGGATCAAAAACGCAGCAAACAGTTCAAAAATGTGTGCTCAGTTAATGCTTACCAGATGCAATCAATTTAGATCGTCAGTTCCAGTACTTAATTCGTATCTTTATGAAATGAGTACAGATACACTCCTCCTATGTCTAAGTTTTCCTGCCTTTACGTTTCTCTTTCTTTTCCAAACAACACACCAGCTTTTGTTTCTCAAACTCTTTGCCACTCCCTAAAAAAGCTGTAAGTTCCTTCCAGATAGCAGGTTTGCTATTGCTTCCTGAGCAGATCTCAGGTTTGGTAAGGGTAAATGCGATGACACAACACATTAGGGTTTTGTAAGATGTGATTTCACTGTGCATGGTGCTGTGGAAATAAATGAGATCTGCAAAGTCAAAAGAGCCCATCCCGAATAGATTAAATGTTGCGCGTAAGTTTGTTCCACTGGGGGCTGTTCCTTGCAGGGTCCCACAGGTTTTNCAAAAACCAACCCAAAAAAAAACCAGGGAAAAAGCATTAGGGATAGGTCAGCTAGAAAAATTGATCTGGATTACTTGTTAAAGGAAGGTCAGTTAAACAGTACACGTTTTGACGGCCAAATGAAAGCCCATGAAGCTAGGGATAAATAAAGGCAGCTTACCTACAGGAATAGGGGCTTTATCCTAGAAAGTGGTGGTTTAGCAAAGGATTTAGGTGAATAGGCTGCTAACCAAGCCTATGGGAGCTCTGGGGATAATTCATAGCATAAAGACCGATTTGAATCTCAAAGAAGAGCAGTGATATATTTAGCTGCCCTACTAACACGCCAGAGAAAGCTCCGACAAAAGCAACAAGAGTGATTAGAGGTCTAGTAAATGTGAACTCCGGGGAAAATTGAAAAATGAGACTGTATCTACTCTGGAAAAGAGAAGGAAACAGTCTTCAAATATGTAAAAGGTAGCTGCAACAGAGACTGTGATAAACTGTTGTCCATATCTAGTGGAAATAGCACAAAGTGTAACAAGCTTAATGTGCGGCAAGAAAGATTTATTTTAGCCATGAAAAACATTTTCTAAAGATAAGGGCCATGGAGCACTGGAATGTATTGCAGACTACCACAGGATTAAGAACTGGTTATGCTGGTGGTTTCCAATATTTATTTTGCACCAAACTTCAGCTGGGAAAACTGTCAGGGTTCTGCTTCCCTTTGTTAAATGGCAAAATTGTTTTAGCATAAAGAAAAGAGCCTTAAAGGCTTTTGAATACTGAGAAGGATGATAGAGATGATGATGACACACACAAAAGTTATCACACGGGGAACTAACCATCTCTATTAAAAACAAATAAAAAGGTGGTTTGTGAGTTACTCATCTGTTTGTAATGGTCTTTAGGAGTGGGAGAGCACTGGAAAATTGCCTGGAATGTGAAGGGGTGTGAAGAAAATGGCACAGTGGTAGAAGTTGGGGGACTGTGCAAGAGGAGTCATTAGAGACAACTGTGATGAGTTCACCTTCAAGCAAGCAAGAAATAAGTAGGTTTAGGATGAGTAGTGATGAAGGGACACTAAGGACTCTTGTGGGTGGCCATGGGATTACTGGTATGACACAGGGCTGGGAGCAGAGAGGACCATTGTGAGAGACATGACATGACAGTAAGGCAAAGGGCACAGCCGGGGGCCCATTTGTGGCTGGGTTGCAGCAGCTTTTCCACAGCTGCTGTGACCCCATGGTGCACACCTCACTGGAGAGATTCCCAGCAGAAGCAGCTGTGCATCTCTGAGGGAGGCTGAGACCCAGTCTCGAGGTGACGTTATTCAAGCAGACCTTGTTATGATTGCAAGTACCGTCTGAGCAGATTTTGTCAGATATGTTGCCCTTGCCAAGCACACAGCTTTGACAGCAGAGCTGCTGTCAAAGGAAAGGGGGGCATCTTTCTGCTTTTCTGTACTTCTTGTGCTGTTTAAACTGTACCTTTCTAAAGCCTACAGAAATATATACTGATGCAAATATGCACTTGAAAACGCAGAAGTTGCCTGCTTTGCTGGCCACTGAGGGTCTGAGCAGATGGTGCCCTCTGTTATCCCTTTCCTGATGTGTTCTTGCACTGTTTCACTCCTACCTTCCCAGCTGAAATCCCATATTGCTCATGTTTGGGAACTGGAGTCACGATCTCAAATGTCGTCACTATAGCTGAGCAGAGAAATGCCAAGCCTCCCACTATGTTCGTGTGGGTAGAACCTTTTCTTTGATTAGCTCAGAATACTTTCTAATAGGAGCTAACCTTCATGACATCCTTGAGGGACTGGCCCACTGTGATTAATCTTAAGATCTCTATCTTACAAATAGGAAAATTAGTACCAAAACTTGGCTAACATCATCCTCTAAATCATTGCTTAAGCCTGGGAAAGACTCTACTATCTCTCCTTTACTTATTTATTTATTTGTCTTCTTCATGGGTTGTTTTAGCAATTAAAATGCACTGCTGGATATAGGGAAGAAGCCAATCTGGAAATGCAACTCCTTAACAACATCTGTACATTAAAGAAGGCCTTACTGCTGTTGTAAGCCGTGTCTAGATGGATCTCTACATCCTCTCAGTTCCTGACCAACAAGGACTTGAAATGAGCCTGGCTGAAGCTGCAAGCCTCCAGCAATGTCCCAGCACTGTGAATCCTCTTGCAGGGAGTCCCAGCCCATGCTCAGCATCCTGGGAATAAGAAACGCTCAGAACTGCAGAAACACAAATCACAAAACAAGTTTGGCGAAATTTGGAGAGCAGTTTTTGAATACCCCAGCATGGACGGTAAACCACAACAACAGTAACAGGAAAAGCAGCACCACAAACGAAACCCAGTACTCCATTTGAAACTAAATTAATTTAATAAACTAGAAGAAATTGCTCAGAAATGAAAATCTCCAGCACCACCACCCTGACCACATAAGATACATGAAAATAAACACATTTGTGGGCACACCTCAAGCAAGCTTAAAACAGCAACCTCCTCCAAAACAGTCTCCACACTCGCAAGGTGATCTCACTGTCTGGTAGAAATAATTCTTCTTGGCTAACTGTAATCAATCTATTTCACAGGAGTGCTTGCTATATATAAAAATTGTGGTTGGTAATATGGGTGGGATGTTTGTGCCAGATCACTGTTTTCAGACCTCAGTGAAGAACCAAACTGAATGTATTTCTCACAGAAACCAGTCTTAGGTTACAGATCAAGTAATAATTTGGGAACTTCAGCAAATGACAAGTCATAACTCAGCTAAATCTCCAGAAAACGTTTGCAATTATTTTAGATTTGGTACCAGAACACCACCTGAGGTCTGCTTTTGCAGAGGCTTCCAGGAAATTAGTTTTATTCTTTTACTGGCGAAAAACCCCAAACTTTGGAGAGTGGGTGATCCATGCTGAAGAGAGAGATCATAAAGGGCACTAATGTTTACTTGCTGCAGTGGATGGCTGGTAACTAGGAGACCCTATCTGATGCTCAGGCACAGGACCAGATGATTGAGCAGGGTAAAAATCAAATTTCTCTGATCATGAGCAAGACTGTATGTGTAGACACAAGTGTCATATGAGAAAAAGGTAAAAGACAGCATTTCTTTGAAATAATAGTTCCATTATAAGTGTCAAGGAGTTGATGGGTGGAAGTGGAAAATCAATAAAAAGTATGTAAATCAGACATTTAAGCAATGTTTTCTATTAATAAACAAAGCCCCAACTGCTTCAAATGTGCCTGGCGTTTTGTGGGGAATGTTGGATAGACAAAGCATCAAAACAAGTTTTGTACCCACATCTAATGGATCTATTAAAGAAGGGAAGTAATAACTGAGCTTAAGGAGTAGATAGGCTGTTACTGGTCACCATGAACTAGATATTTAAAGACATATAAGCCCTTAAAGATAGAGATGAGCTACCTATGGCATTTTCCAAATCATGTCACTGAAATTAGTGACAGTTGTGAACTGGGAACCATACCTGCTTGAGCTGCAGTTTGGAAAGTCTCACCCACATCCTTTAGGTTTCTAAAATGAGCATATCTTGACCTTCCCCACCTGCTTCTAGTCACAGGCTGGAAGAGGAAATAAGCTTTACTGCTTCTTCCACTCCCAACTTATTTCTTAACTGTGAATGATTGAGTCCAAATGAAGAAAGTACTCTTTTTCACACCCATTAGCTAAATTGAAACTAAAATTCAGTCCACTAAAAATGTTTCTGCATAACAGAAAATGAAAGTCTTTGCATTTAAAAAGGGCAAATACCGAACCAAAAATATCAGTGATACATGATGGTTCAAGACAATATTAAGAATTAAAATTAGGCTCCTTTTTTCCTGCGCCTTTGCATCTTGACTTGAAACTGGCAAATCAAGGGCAACAACTGGCAGAGCTGAAGACAATGGTTTGTCTGAAACCTCTTCTCTGCATGACCTCTTCCACTGGGCAGCCTGGACAATTTCCACAAAAGAACAGGGCCTGATGGCGCTAAGCCTTCTCCCAGTGCCATAGGATCTCATGCAATGGAGATTGCAGATGGAAATGACAAAAAGGAATGGAAAAAAAGAATGTGGGGGAGCCTGAGTGCATTGTCTGAGGCCACACAAGAAAGCTGTGGCTTCAGGTGAGCCAGCCATTGGTACCTGCAGAGGGGACAGGCTGATTCCAGTGACTCTTCCCTAAGGAGCCAACCCAATGAGACGTGAATTATCAGCTGTCACCCAAGTGTCCCTTCACAGTGACATTATCATTCATCAGCTCCTGGCAGAGTGTGTCAACAGCAACTTCTCAGGGAAAAAACTCTATCTTTTGTGTTAAACGACATCCTGCTGTATTTTGCACAAAGCAGGAGGTATCAGACCATCTAGTAAAAAGGGAAGTGACGCAAACCCACTTAATAATACTGTCAGGATACATTTGTTACCTAGCAAACCCCATTACTGTCAGCTTATTGACTAATTCAGCCCAACCCAAGCACACACAAGCTGCTGGGCTGCACCAGCATGTTTGGGGTTGGCACTTACCATGGTAGGAAACTGAGCCTTCGCAGTGGAGGCCATGTGGCAGAAGTTGTAAACTACTGTATCTCATGGAAGCCAGTGAGGAAGGATTCTCTATTTTGACAGCAGCTCTGCTACCAAGACAGGACACTACGAATACCAGTGTGAGCACAGACTGCAACAAACTATTTGTCCTGAAGGAGTTTCAGTTTTTATTCCTGGGAAATTACTCTCATTAGCTGGGGAAAATGAGAAGGAGACATATCTGCCTTTGCTAAGGCCACAGAGGTAGGTAACAGTCCAACCAAATTCCTGTGCCTTGTTTGCAGAGATTCCCCTGGGTGTCTTTGTATCCTCTCTTTGTATCCTCTTCACATATACCCCACAGCATGGAGGCTGGGGACTAGATGGATCCTATAGGTGAACTTTGCAAAATTGTGAGCACCAGGTATTATTTTCTTAAATTTCATCAGGTTGGGGAAGGAGAAACAGGGAATGGAATAAAAACACTATATACTTTCCTTAAGAGCAGTATGGCAGTGACTATGAATAGAAAATAGTGAATTTTCCTTTGCAACATCCATAAATTTGGACTCCCTTCCTTTACTCCCCACACCCTCCTGGGACTGTCTGCTGAATTGTAGCTCCCTTGACATGGCCTTCAGAGCAGTCTGTGGCTTTCAGCCACAGTGTTTCTAGCTCTCTTTGGGATACAAACTTTGGGCTTCATTCAAGAAAGCACTTAGGCTTGTGTAATTCTTTAAATTTCAATGTAACTATTCATGAGCATAGAGTTAGCACATATTTAATTGCCTTCCTGAATATGAGCCAAAATAGAGAGTATCCCAGGAGTGCAGGGGAAAAAAACTTAGTTTTCATTGCTTTAATAGAGATAGTTGCTCCACTTAGAAGCATTTGCAAATGGTTTGGGAAGGTTTGGGACTTCTAACAGGCACATCTCTAGAGGATAAAGCAGGCAACCAACCCCACCACAAATGCGATGAGGATTGCTGGTATCTGCAACTGCCCTGAAAGGGAGGACTCACATGAGAATTTATACATTTTCTCATGTTTTGTATGTCTGCCCAACAAGTGCTCCTCTCCAATGCTCTCCCTATCTATTTTTGAATTTGTCAGTTTTTATTAATGTCCTTTGGGAAAAAGCTCTGGATTTAAAGTATTCAATTGTGCAGGTAAAAATAGAAGAGGAAACTTTTAAAGTGCCTCATTTTTAAGACTCCACTTTCCCTTTTAAAAATAACTAGAAAATGATCAGAAGAAAACCATTCTTTTTGTGTTAACTAAAAAACAGTAACAAAATATAGGTACAAGACTGGTAAAGATGGTACATTTGCTCCACATTTAGGAGGAAAAGTACCATCCTTACTGCTCTTGTACCTCCACAGACCCTTCCTCTGCATTCAAATGTAATAGTTATCGAGTAGGAAAACCCATCAAAATCTTTACTATTGAACACCAGTTCTTAGCCAAATACCCCTTATACTTTTCAAATACAGTTCTAAAACCTGATGTGAGTTCTCAGTGAGTAGCAAGAGTTTCCATTTGGCTTTTCAATTGTAAATAGTGAACACCTGAAGAGGTGATGAACTTAAAAAGAAGAAGCGTTTCTCCCAAGATCTACATTCATTTATCCACCTATTACAGAGGATACCTCCACATCTATGAGGTGGATTGTCTGGTCTTAAAATAGATGTCTCTTAGATGACTAATTGAGGCTGAGAAATTGTTGCTTAATTTTTGGACTCCAGTTTGCAACACTGGCAGCTAGCAAGAAAAACCCTTATTTCCTCAGGATCACTTTGAGTGGTGGCTTGGCCCAGGCCAGCCATGACCCACATAGACAGGCGCCAGGCAGTGCCTGTGAGCCATGCTGGAGATTAGCACAGTGACTGCTGCTGCTGCAGGCTCACAGGGTTTGGGGTGGAGTCACGTGTGGCAAGGCTTCCCCTCCATCACCAGTGCTATTTTCACTGGCTCCCTGTGTGAAGTGGTGGAGGAAGGAGGTTAATCAGGACACAGAGCGTGCGTGTCCTGCTTCTGGCAGCATCGGATGTGACTGCTCAGCACTCTGGGGTGGAGGGCAGGTGTCTGACCTCTGCAGCGGGCTGGGGAGGGCATGTGGCTGATGCCTTGGCAGCATGAGAGTCCTAGAGTGCAGAGTCCTCTCCCTGTGGAGAGAGGCACAGCCTGGGATAGGGCTCTTCCTCTCCTACGGCACTGCAGAATACTGGAGGGGACGGCAGTGTAATGGGGTGTTGGCACAGTGCCTGTGTATTCCACCTATCCTGCCCTCTCTCCAGATGTGCTGCTCTTCATAATGTGAAGACTCCTTCACCTGGAGAATCCTGGACCATTCCAAATTTTGCAATGGGCAGGGCTCTTTGGGACATATGGGTGAAAGCAATTAAGTCCTTCTCTGTCCTGTAGGAAATGGGGTCAGTGTGCACGGGAGCGTGGGGCTGATGATGCCATGCAGCAAAGCACATTGCTGATTTTGCAATGCACTTCTCTGCCCGAGGTGACACAGGAATGTCTCCCTGATGGAGGCCAGAAGAGTGCTTTTGAAAGGTGCATGAGAGAATGCCAAAGGTATTTTATAGTCTAGCTATTCCTGAGGAGGATGGCCCAGAAAGGGCAAAGCACAAAGTTGTGCTCACGGTTACACACAAGTACATTTTGTGATGTTGTATGTGAGGATGGTGATTGTGATGGAGAGAGGTAACAGAAAGTTTGCCCGGGAAAATGGCAATTCTAAAGCAAAGCTTACCTGTACAAAGGAAATGCACTACAACTAAAAGGACTATTTTCCAATTAGAAAACCTTGATGATTCACTTTTTTTTTTTTTTTAAAAAATTATTTCCAAATATAAAGTCATGCTTATAGTGGCACCTAGTGGCTATTATGCTTATGGAGTTCTCTCCAGCATGGCTGCAAGGGTAGGGCCACTGACAAACACCAGCCTTTGTGTCCAAGGTTCACTTTCCAGTATTTTTATTTTCTGCTGACACTTTTTATTAGAATATTGTCTGATGGACCAATGCAACTGAAGTCTGAGGAGTCCCAGACTTCAGGGTGAATGTTGGGTTGGAGTGCCTTAAAAAGAACGAAGTAAAATTCCAGACTCAGACTTTCACTTTATTCTTGAATTACAGAGGAAAACTTGGAAAAGACAAAAATTTAGCATAGTTCAAATTGATGAAAGCTGGTGGCGGTTCACATCCAAGTTCCTATTTCATGTGAACTTCTAATGTGTCAGGAAAGGGAAATCCATATGGATGAGTTTACTAAAGGACATATGAGCTGGTTCTGGCTGTGCCCCTCCTCACGCTCCCTAGGGTCCACCCAGTGGGACAGAGTCAGGGCATCTGACAGGGTGACAGATGGGCTGTGCTTTCTCCTGCTAGTGAACACACTTAGCAGGATACTGACAGCCAGGCTGCTGGTAAAATGACCCAGTAAATGCTCTCAAGAGACTTATCTTGTGGGAGATATTTTCCTACAAGACAGAAAGAAGAAAGAGAGAGGTCAGTGCGACCCCCTGCTTGCCTGTGACCTGGTTGCCTGTCCTCCATCTGCAGCCATCTGACGCATGGAGGGGACACTCTCCTGACTCTGCTCTTGGCTGTCTGCTGGCCTTGCCTCCAGGACAGCCTTCCCCTGACCCTCTCAGGGCTTCACCAGTGACCCCAGCTTTCCTGCTCCTGTCACCCCTCAGCTGTCCTCAGACTTCCAGCCTGCCAGCTCCTCACTGCTCATAGCTCTTGGCATTTCTTTACCCCCCTCTCAACCTGCTTCCCAGCTGTGTTTGTCTCTTTCCAATTCTGTAGACATCACCAATAGAAATATTAGGGTTATGCTGAGTTTTCCCAGTGTAGGTTCCTCTTCTATTTTATCTGTCTTTGCACTAGCTAGTCTCTCCACCTGCACTGAGACCTACACCAGGAATTTCAGCTCCTCCTTTGGCTCATGCTTATCTCTTCCCCTGTGGCACTTCCTGCTGTCCTTTTCTGCAGAGCTCAGCAGGTTTTGCTGAGAAAACCAGTGAGCTCTGCTGTGACCTATCATCTCTCTGTTTGACCCACTCTTCCTTTTACACAAGCACAGCTTTGACTAACACATGTATTCTGGGGACTAAAATCTCTCCTCCTGTGAAGGTCAGACACAACAGCCATGCCTCTGCTACAAAGCTCCAGCGGCAAAGGAACAGGGCCTTGAGCAGGGGCATGCCATGGTCTGTATGGTTAATTAGCAAGGTCTTGACACACCAGAGCTCTCTCCTCAGTGCTGAGGCATACTCCAGGAGTATTCCTAGCAGATGGCAACAGCTGGACAAGGTTACCTGGGTGCGGTGAGAGGGTGGGCGTTGGACTCTGAAAGCAGTCTCAGGCACATTTTATTTACTAAGATGGCTGTAATCAGCCTGGTCAATGCTGTTATGATGAATGGCTCACTCATCAGCCAGAAGATGAAACAGTCCCTCACTGAACAGTTCTCTGTTCCCTTCCTCTCAGCAAAGAAGGGCTGCACCTCCCATGAGACCTGCCCTTCTCTGACACGCCTATCAAAAAGGTGCCACACATCTGGGGAAAACACTGAGATAAACTCACACCAGAAAGACCCTTCATTCTTTCTTCAGAGATTCCCAGGTAACTGTGAGGTGAGAGGAGGATCACCTCATGCCTGCTCTGTTTCTGGCATGGCTCCCCAAGCATCCCCCACTGGCCAGTCTCAGAGTAGGGATGTGCCCTCGATGGCTGCTCCTCTTTGCTCGCCCTCTATGCAGCCATNCAATCAGTGTTAATGTTAAAACAAGCCAGGTGACAACATTGGGGAAGACTCAGAGAGCTCATGTGCTGCAAAAGCCCAAGGGAGTTCTTTCTTATGTGCATACCTTATATTGTAAAGTATGAAATATTGTAGCTAATGAGTCCCATTTACCTGAGATGTTAATACATCCACATCCTGTGCCACTTTATCTTTTGACATTTTAGAGCTTCCTTTTTTTTAATGGAAGCCATAATTTTCTTGAGTATATTATCATGAATTCATTTAAACACCTAAAAGCTCAGCTATACTTTAATTGTGACATAGATATTGGCAATATGAAATCTGATTTTGCAATGCAAATGCCTGTCTATTAGCAGAATATTGTAAATTTGATTTGGAGTCTGGAGTAGCAGCTGTTTATTCAGTTTGTAGGTTTCTTGTGGTTTGTGGTTTCTTGTGGTTTAAACATTTGCAGGGTGTAGACACTAACTAGAGCACTGAATTGTTTATGGTGATCTTTGAAGCAGAATTGCAGATTTGTTATGATTTTTTGCCAGGCCAGCAGAAACATATTAACCTCTCCTTATGCAAAGTCCCACATGCAGAGTAACCTCTCTAATCCAGCACTTTGGGACCATGACATCATGCGGGTCAGTGAGAGTTTATGCTGCTACCGTATAGCAGCATAAAGTCACATCCTTTCTTCAGATCGCTTATCTGCAGGATGGGCTTTTCACCAGAATACAACAGTCAGGCATTAAGCAAAAAACCCCAACAAACCAACAAGTCCTTACTATTTTTGACTGCTCAGAGTAGAAGCCCATGTAAGAGCACTAGATAAGGAAGCAGGATAGTGGTCATCTCAGCAACTCATGATCTAGCTTTGTAAAGCCAGCTTTGTCCTGGGACTGCATGAAGGGCAGGAAACACGTAATTGTTGAAACAATTCTGCCCTGTGAAGGAATGGGAAAATTATTCTCACAAGCCTTTTCTACCTAATTCTTGGCAACATGCCTTCTCCCTTTTGGTACCTGGCAAAAGGGAGCCCTCTAGGGTAAGTGTCATATGGGAAGATCTTGTTTTCCAGATGCTTTGCAGTTGTTTTTATTTTGTACTTCAGTAGCTGGGAAGGTTCATGGAACATGGTGATTTATGTTGCAACCTCCAGCTCAAGGGAAGCACAAGCTACTCACATGGGCCCAGGACATCCTGCCAGCAGAAAGATCTCATCATCTGTGCTCTGTTTTTCTAAGCATCCATCAGAGACAGGCTGGAAGGGTTGGGAGACCTTTGTACTGGCTCAGACTGGTCATTCTCATGCTCCCTAAAATGAACAGGTGAATGAATGCTAGGGAGCAGACAGCCCTCTTACCATGATAACTTTAACTTTTTGCATTTCAGTGAATCCTTCACAGCTGCTGAAGTCCCGTTTAAATGCAATGCTTCTCCTTTTCCTGTTGTTATCCATCATCGTGCATTGCTCCCAGTCCCAGTTACCTACGTGCTGCCATTACTGCCAGGTGTCATGTCCTGTTCATTTCCTTTTTCTCTACTGGCCATGCCTTTTCCTCCCCCTGCTCTCAGACTCCTTCAATAAATCAGCAAACCCAAGCTGCTCGGCTTGTGTTAGCTGCATTGGCGGGGAGGAGCAGAAGGGCAGGAAGAGAAGAGTCGTCCTGGTGACAGTGCTGTGCTAAGAAGAGAGCTAAAGGAGGATAAAGGGGCAGCTAGAATGAGCAGGATGAAAACTGGAAACAGAACTTTAGCCCTAGAAAATCTAGTGGCTTCTGGTTTATGTATGGTCTCTTCCCTGCTGTTGACTGAACTCCAGACTCAGACCTGCTCTGTCCTTGTGACAGCAGCCCCGAGGACTGGGGGGAGTAACAAGACCCTCAGTGCCCAGTAGAATGGACATCCTTCAAAGGGGACATGGCAGATCTCAGCCAGCTACAGCCCTCCCGAGCTGCCTCACATCTCACCCATCCCAGAGGCACCACATCTGATGGGTCCCACAGCTCCCTGACATCTCATGGCACAGAATTATTGCTGTGCCAAGGTTAACAATACTCCCTCCATTCCCCCTGCCATTTTGGCTAAAGCACAGAGCAGTAGCTCAGGTAAATTACAGGCCTGCACCAAAAATTACTGGGTGTAACTCCCTGGCCTGAGTTGAAAGGATGATAGACCTGGGGATTGCAAAGTTTCCTTGTGAGCCTGGGAAACCATGAATCGCCTTGTGGAGCCTGTGGCTTTGCACAGTATTGCAAAGTTGTCTCTTTTTCCAGTCCCTTGTGTTTACAACCCCAGTGGCAGTGTTTTCACTATCTCAGGCAGCTGCATAGCTAAAGGGTTACACATCTGTGTATTCTCTGGTCTTTGTTTCTAACCCAGGAACACCATAAAGAGTAAGAAATTCTTGCTCAGAAATTACTGTCAAGGAGGCAGTTTAATGCATTTTGATTTTAATGCTATTTCCAAATTCTTCTTTTTCAACTCTCACATCAAAGTAACAGAAACAAGCAATTTTTCATTGGGTGCCAGCCTGTGGTGGCTTCTCCATCACATGTGGCAGCTTGGCCTTAGGCTCCCACCAGGACTGAGTTCTCTGCACAGTGCCTGACTTCAGGCAGTGAAATACATGAGAGAGAGTGAAGTTGCTTAGGTGAGAAAGACACCACAGCTTTTGTTTTTGCTGTCCTTTTTAATTATTATGGGACTAGAACAAAGGTTACAACAGCAAAATTTCCATTTCTGTTCTAATTGGATGCTATATCAGAATCAGAGATAATTATATGAAAGCTACCTCTCAGGCTTCACTGCTGACCTGGAGTGGGCTTTAGATTTCAATGGTTTAATTCCTCTAAGACTTTCATCCACTGTTTTATTGGCTTAACTTGGGAGACATCCCTGTTCCAGTGTGCTGCTCTGCTCTCTGCTGAGGTACCTGGTGGGTGCTGTGAGCTACACCCCTCGTGCTTCACCCTCTGCAGGGATGCATCTCCTTGCCACTCCTCACCCTCCCATCTGACTGGATTTCTGAGTGCATCCTGGTTAACACACAAACACAGAGGGGCTCCAGGCATGGGAACATGGCTCACAGGAGCTGGAAGTGCTCCACTGGTACAGCTTATAATGAGGTCCATCTGGAAGAGAAAGCAAAGGGAGCACTGACTGGCAGGGCAGAACATTTTCAGGAGTTGTCACCTGGCGCAGTGCCCTTACCTTCTCCTGATGGGATCAGCCTATCTTCATCAGAGAGGCATGAAAGCTTCATCTTGAGTCACCAATGGCATCAGTCTCCAAAAATACCTTCCTGCTTCTGGCACAGCCCTGGTTATTAGGTCAAGTGTATTCAATACCCAGTAACTAACACTTGAGTTTGGCTGGGACACATGCTGAATTGCAAAAGGCATCAGGCTTCACCTGATGAAGTATTGCTCAATTACTTAATGAGTTGCTCTGAAGGAACAGAGAGTGGCAAAAGACCAGATTTTGAGGTATTAGCTGCCACTTCTGAAGTGACAAAAATCAGAATATGAAGTGGTGCACACAGACAAGTTACACCGTTTCCAACCAGTGTCCTTCTCTCTGGACCAGAATGGGGGGATCAGGTGTGACTGTCTTGTCTTTCAAAAGGGTCTTTCCACCCCAGCAAGTTCAATGTTCCCAACACGTAGGCTCTTTTTTATCCAAATACTCCTTCTCTGGAAGAAAATAAAGGATTTTATTCAAGGATTTGACAAAAACCCATCCAAGAACAACCAAACACACCAGCAGAAACTTCAGGAGCTCCCTCAGGACAACATTTCTGGTGCCTCTTGGAATTGTGAGGCTTTTTTCCCATGGCAGGGGGGCAGCACTGTAATGTTGAGCTGGGTGGGGATGATGCCACTTGCAAATTAGCATCAACCACTGTGTTACAAAAATTGTCAGATACTCATGCAGATGTTGTAGTTCCAGAGCATTTAAAGAGGCAAAGAATAACTCAACAGCTCCAAATTGGCTTTTAGAGGAGGAAGCACTGTGCTTAAGGTTCGCCAAGAAAAGCAGCATAAGCAACTCTTCTGAAAAAGCAATGCTGCTACACCTCGTGATGCTTTAGCCTCCTGTGGTGCCAGATGTAGCTAGTGTTTTACTATTTCTTTCTTCAAATAGCAGTGCTCAGGGGGGATAAACTTTACTTAACCTAATTAATTTTAATCACAGCTTTCAAATCTCATACTGTGCAAAGAATTACAAATTGGAATACATTAATAGAAGCTGTGGTTTATGCTGCAAGCTAATCGGGAAGTATGCATTTACATTTTCTGCATGAGTTTGCAATTACCATTAAAATAAAATTCAGTTATGTCCTTTTAAATTACTAAAATGTGAAGAACAGATTGAGCTGGTCCCATTTGCTGTAGAAAATTGCTTGAAAATGGACTAGATTTTGAAGAATTAAATTATTCTTAGTGAATAAGAGGTTTTAGAAAATGATTTCCAGTCGTCTAGAGTTAAGGTGCTTCCAGGCGTTCTGGTTTAAGCAATCTTTCCTTAAAAAGAATGGGTTGCCCACCTACCTGCTTCAGTATAGGTTCATGGAAGCAACAAAGAGAGTTTTCCTATGAAGCCTTGTCTGTATCTTCCTTTAGGAGTAAACCAGAGAAACATCTTATCTGACCACATACAAAATCAACTCCAAAATACCGCAGTACTGAGAGCTAGGCTAGGAAATCTTCTTCCTAGTGGGGAGGTTCCTTTTCATGTTATGAAAGAGCGGTGGGTTGGGAATAAAATTACCCCCAAGTACTAAAATGAAGCAGCTCTGGATTATCATTACAAACACAAAGTTCCCCCATATGTCTTTAAAGTTGTAATTCTAGTAGGACCAGGCAAAAAATTTTGCATACACCCAATGATTTAAGAGCCTTTGT
The DNA here is from genome assembly GCA_013396955.1 of Regulus satrapa. NCBI lineage: Eukaryota > Metazoa > Chordata > Aves > Passeriformes > Regulidae > Regulus > Regulus satrapa. The sequence continues at coordinate 42,617 of VWZN01004515.1, read as the reverse complement.
CCCATTCAAAAAGAATAAATGTATGCATTTGGAAGACTGATCCCTCTGATGTTGACTGGGGCCCATTCCCCAGGGCCTGGCCACTTTTCAGCAATGCCCACTCTTGTATCTGGAAAGTTAGGTGTCAAATTTCTGTGGTCTGTGTCACCCTAAGTCTGAGGGCACCAATCACACAGAGGAAGTAATAATAATGTGGCCCTGGCTTTGTTGATACATTTGCCAAGAGACCTGTTTTTTTAAAATGGGACTGTTATTCCAGATAAAAATGGTTTGGTCAACTGGCACTCGTCTTCAAAAGCAACTTGATCTTCTAAAAATGCAAGTCCCATTCATTTCAGTGAAATGTAGGTTTCAGAGTGCTAAACACTGCTGAGCATGGAGCTCAGCTCCTTAAGTAATTTTGTTCTTTGAGAGAGTGTTATCTCATTAGAAATGGTCTCATTTGCTAGAAAAGTTGAATTGCTCTCACAGGAACATTGTCCTGAGGAGTGTATAATGGTACAGTCTGACAGTGTGCAAAACTGGTTTTAATATAAAATTTTACGCCATAGTGACGATGTTCAAGAGAGTACAGAAATGTTTGTATTTATTTTCTGGCATAAACCTGCTGCTGCAATTTAATTTTTTAATTCAAGATCATGTAAAGTGAGTAGTGCAGACTCTAGAGGGAAAGCCACAGTGTCATCATAGTTCATACAGACATAGAAAAAATTTATTCTTTTGTGTAGCAAAAAGGTCAAAATGCACAGCTTTGAGGAAAACACAAACAGATGTATCTATTCTAGATGATAACTTTAGCTAAGTTGTAAGCTCCATGCTTATTAAATAATTAGTATTACATCAGAATTTCAGGAAAGCCTTGTTTAACATGCTGAGTTTAAATAAAATGGTATGTCATTATATCTTTTTCTAAAACACATTATAAAGAACAAAGACTGACACTGAGATCAACTGGATGAAACATTTCCAAGTTATTAAACAGATCACTGTATCTAAAATAGCACTAAACCTCACTAAAATCTCTGGAAGAAAAAAATTAGCCATGTTTTCATGGTGAAATATCACTTCAAACTTGTATTTGCAAGAGGAAGCTTGCCCAGAGTTTCTACTCTTTAAAAATGCATCCTAAATGCTCTGTAGAGTGCTCATAACCACAGAATGATATAAGTAGCATTAAAGGAAATGATGAGCTGATTCTTAACTGATGTAAATCACCAGACCTCTGCTAGAGTAAATGGAAATTTATTCAATGGACAATTTTAATTTTAAATAAGATACAGATTGCAGATCCACCAAACTAGTTTCCATATACTTTCTTTAAATTGCAGTGAGAAAAGGAAAATTCACTTTTCCACCCTTCCAGTTTCCGTAGGTGACTGTGAGACTGTGTGCTCATTTGGCAGAAGGAAATGTAAAAACACACCTCATTTCCCTCTCTGTCACGCTCCGGTAAATCGCTGCTAAGTTTAAAAAGGTTGCAGTGCTGCAAAAAGGTACTCAGAGGGAGCATGTAGTTAGATGCAGAGATGTTTCACCTCCAAGTGATTCATCTGCATCTTTTAGGCCAGGTAGGAGGATGGGAGTGGTGCAAAAGTCCCAATTCTGCCTTGTAAAGAGCCCTGCCCACTTTTTGCTGAAACAGAAGATGGACTCCAGCGAGTGCTTCTTGAACTTTTTCAGGGTTAAAGGTAAGCAGCCACTATGGATATGGAAGCTTACACCAGGGCTTAAGGTGGAGCAGGAGAGCCCTGCACTTGTCCTTCTGCTCTTTGGCAGCTGCTGCAAAGACTGCAAGCATACTCTGGTCATTTCAAAGTGATTCATCTTTGTGACTTAGGTACTGTGCTGTGGTTTGGTTGGGTTGTTTTAAACGTGGAATTTTCTAAACCAAAAGAAACACACCAGGTATTAATTAAAATAAATACAGGTTAATTTCAGATACCTCCAAGATGAATGTTTTTTAATGGCTATAATCGAGCTTTTTTTTTTAGTTCAAGTCTGTCCAGCTGCAATCAAGTTCAGCCTAGATTTTAAGTAGGCTCTTTACAGAAGTTGCAAATCCCAGCCTCTCCCCAAGAGCACACTGTCCTTGTTCTTACATTATTAACAATGTCTGATTTCAGACACCGAAAAAAAAACCAAACCAAAAAACAAACAAACAAAAAAAAACCCCCAAAACCCCAAACCATTTTGCACCCATTAGAGAGGCTTTGTGTGCATTGAATAGGCTCCATGTGATGTTCCTTCCCAACAATTCCAGACCATAAGGAGGAAACCACTACAATTCCCATTTCCAAGTGGTAAAGCAGCTTTCAGCACCACCAGCTGACTACTTAGTGTATTTTAATTAGCTCGAGAACGTTCCCAGGCCACTGTGTTGAAATGAAATTGTGCACACAACTGAAGACTTGCTCATTGGCAATCAAATTTTTCAGTTTCCAAGCCTGCTGGGTTCTCTTTGCAGAGCAAAGCTGCTTCTTCAGAAGCAGTTATATTCCTCTGGGGGCAAGGGGGAGGAAAAAAAAGGCCATATTTTTGCATAATCACAGCTTTCAGTAGTACAAAATTCACTGCTCTGTGGGAAATGGCAAGACAAAAAGTCTTAGTAAATATTAAGTCCTCAGTGCTCTGGCATGTTATTGTAAGGGAAAAATTGCCTTGCACAAAAGAGATTATGAGGGCTATTTGGCACCATATCTCTATCCCCAGGTCATTATTTGGGGTCTCATCACTGTTACAGAGCAGAATGCCATGGTTTGAAGGGCTCTGCAAGCAGTACAGCTCAGAAAAAGGGCTTTGTCTTGCTGCTCAGCTCTCTTTCGGCAGTAAGTCTCTCATGTCCAGGAAATCCAGGTTATAGCATGACGTAATTTAGCCTCTGCTGGCAATCTTAGTATTGTTTAATTAATTTTTTCAAATTTATTGCAGTTTCTTGCAGATCCAGCGTAAATGCTGTGTCTTGGCTACTGCATAGCTGACACCAAGAAATTTTGCAGAAAAACTACTTGCTCTTATGATCACCTATATAGTAAAAAAAAAAATACTGCTTTTGTGTACTAGTGTGCTCAGTTAAAAAGGAATAGCATGTTTTTCTTTTTCACTTTGCCTGAATTGAGAGGCTAATGTGTGTCTATCATATATTTATCTCTATGTGTTGGCAAATAAGGTCAGTGGTTAGGTAGTTTAAAACTCATGTGTGCCCATATCTAGTCTTACAACAAAGATTACAGGCAGAGGGTGACATAAGGCCTCTGTATTCAGCTAAGCTTTAGTGATGAAGAACGTGGGAAAAAGAAACCAGAGCTAGGCATGAAGAAGACATTGATCAAATAATTGACTGATCCTTTCAATCACAAAACAGGGTACAGGTGGCACAGGTTGTGGGCATATTCCTCTGGACAGACATTGGCTTTGGCTGGCTCCCTGGCCAGGAGTCCAGAGGATGTGTAACAGAACCCCAAGCTAAGCACACAGAGGAATTTCTGCAGGACTCAAAGAGGTCCTCTGGGAGAGGTCAACTCTCCCGGCAAGGGATGATGAATCAGATCTTCACTAACACAGCAAAGATACACTGAGAGTAAACATAGAACAGTGCCATTCTGTCATGTGCTGGATTCTGGCTGTACTTTCCAGAATTCAGTTGTGTGCTTTGGATTATTGCAAGAAACTCTGGCATTAATATTTTATTTTTACTTTTTTTCAAGTAAAGGGAGTTTGACCTGGTTTCTCAAGCCAAGTAGGCCACAGCTCTTTCAAAATGATGTGCCTCCAGAGAACCAAGTGTAACTGAGTTAAGTCAAGAGACTCACTATTTACTGTTCTGTAGAGCCCTAAAGGTTTTCTGCAGATGTAAAGGAAACATGTATTTATTTAATCTGGTTTGCTCACTCATGGACATCACAAGAAAGAATTGCATTTTTATGTATAGCTTTGCAATCACTGCTAGATTCATAAAAGAAAGATGATCTTATGTTTCCTGTGTTCTAAATAGCAGAGAAGATAGAATTTGAGCTTGGTGAGAAATTCTTTCTTCATATGAGGGCTGCATGTGGAGATACAGCTTTAGGCACATTCTTTCTTAACTGCACAGCATTTAAATGTAATTAAGCACAGCCACTTGTACCAACCAATGATCACGAAGTGTATAACATAAATAGATCTGTGTTAACCTCTTCCACCATAAAAAACC
>VWZN01004515.1:1780-38243 GCA_013396955.1 Regulus satrapa | reverse complement strand
AAAAAAACAAATCAGAAAACTTAATTTCAAAATGATTTTGCAGAATTTTAAACAAGTAACGATGTATTTGGTTTAGAATATTTTACTCTCTCCTTGAACTATAAAATTCTATGAGGTATTACAAGAAAGTTCTCTCTTAGGTTTTTTGTTTCAGTAATATTTATGATCCTGAACAAGAATAGGTGCAGTCAGCTAGTTTGTAGCAAGCCCAAAATTAATGGTCTTTTATTAAAGCTTTTTATATGTAGGAGACACCTATCTCATACTAAGATGTAATTCCATCACACACCATGCTATGCATACCCAAAAGGTGTACCCATTAATTCACTGCTATCCCACTTTCATAACAACAACTGACCTGGTATGTAATTGGTTTATTTCCATTTGCATCAACTCAGACAGCTGAGTAATTAAAAATCTACCAAATCCTCACTAGCTAAAAGGATGTTTCCTGGATCTAGCCAAGCTAGATCCCGGAAATTTTTCCTGAACTGTGCTGCTTAACTGATAATTATTCAGTGACAGAATCACTGGAGCCTACCACATACATTATTGGAATGACAGGCAGGAAACATGAATCTTAGTCCCAAATTCTTATTTCTTTCTGGAACGTCAGCTGTACTCCCTTGGGCCTCTATTTACCTGTAATTATGCTTTTTGGAAAGTGATTTGAAGCCTTCAGGTGAGAAATGCTTTGTAAGTGTTATATATCAGCAATAAAAGTAGGCCTAACAACCCCATCTTTTTCTCATGGAGCCAGCATCACCCATGGAGATGTTTCTGCAGGATTTTGCTGCTGTTTTTACCCTAGGAATCATTAAAAGTTGGGCTCCAGTCACTGGTTTATCGTTACAAGCCTATGCTGAGACTTGTACATCTAAATACTGGTGAAAATGCAATCACCAATGTAAATTTCCTTATTACTTATGGTCTGTGCATTGCCAAACAAGCTTTTGCCTCCTGGTTGCTGCAATGACATTTTTTACAAGGCGCTGTTGCCTGTGAGACCAGATGACAATGCTAATGACCCATGTCCTTGTTCTCTGCTTCCCTTGCTTACGCCTCTTGTTTCTCCACACTCAATTAAGGAAAAGGAATTGAGGTTAATATTCCCATCCTTGAAATTAAATCTACCCTTGCCCCACAGTCCAATTAATGAAAACAACTTGGATACAGAGCCTTTCATCTCTAGTTCACTGTTTTATTTAGTAGGAGTTGACAATGACTCACGCCATTAATTTGTCTGCTGAGTGGCAACCACAGAGTGAATTAGTGACGTTAGCCTGGATTGTAGGCATAAACCTTGCAAAATCACTGCCACGAGTTAACAACCCTGCTGCTCTTTGAGATGAAGAGTTGTGGTGACTCTGAGACTTCTCCTTGTGTCACAGGTCCTCCTGCAGCCTGCCTGTAGATACACAAAGGGTGCATGGCCTGTGCTGCTCTTGATAATACTGATTCTAGGGGTAATTAGATAAAAATGGCTATTATACATCAAACATTAGGCTTGGTCCAAATAACAGGGCAAGTTATGCTATGCACTCATACTATGAGAAGTGTTGGTCAATTATATATCTGCCTATTTAAAGATGTTAAAGTCCAAAATAATGTTTAGCAGCAGAAACACAAAAGATGGGTCAAAATGTGTATAGGTATCATCTCTGATTTTCTTCACTGGAAGATGCTGATAACTGGGGAATTCTTGAGATATTACAAATGCTAAAGACATCTGAGAGTAATCTCTTCTGTATCCATCTGTGTAGCCTCACTTGTAAGGCAGAGAGACCTATTTTTCTGCATCATCCATTTCAGGACCCTGAATTAGGCTCATAGCTCAATTTACCATGGAGGAATATGTGTCTCCCTTGCCTGTGAAACAAGTGGGAGGAACTATCTTTGTGAATATTTCTACCAGCCCTCCAGCTACCTGCTCCAAGGCTGAGCTCTGGGAAAATGGTTGGTATGGGAAGACTAGCCACATACTGAGTAGAGACAGCACCATTTCTCTGTGACAGTGAAAGGGTTTTGGCCAGCCTTGGTTCTCTGGAAGATTAATAATATCTCAGACCAACTGACAGAGCAGGACAAAAGCAAATTTTTCAGAATACCATCTCTCTGCACAGGTGTGAGGGTAATACATTATTTACGTCCTTGCCAGCCAGTTTTAGACATCTGGATTAACATGCCAAGTGACTGCAAATTTATTTTCTTCATTGGCATTTTCTTCCATTTTTGTTAATTTGAGATTTCAGCATTTTTTTTTATTTCAGAAATGGATGAACTAGGTTCATTCTTTATGATCCCAAAGCCCTGCTTTCCCCCAGTAATTTCAGTATCCAGACTAGAAGTAGCTAGGGAAAGCACAGCGCTGGTTAAAAAGTTGCAACATCAACACCTGCCATGAGACTGGTGTTCTACCTGACAAAGACATTCTGAAAATACCTCATTGTGAAATCTGTTCCCAAATAAATCAAGTAAGGGCTGAAGCTCACTAGAATAATCTTTAAAATTATATTTTATTACTTACTTTAGCAACTATCTAAGTTGTGAATCACAGAATTATAGAATCTTTTAAATTGGAAAAGACCTCAAAGACCAAGACCAACCATTAACCCAGCACTAGGAAGTCCAACATTAAACTATGTCCCTAAGTGCTACATCTCCACAGCTTTTAAATACCTCCAGGGATGGCGACTCAGCCATTCTTCTGGGCAGCCTGTTCAATGCTTGACAACCCTCTTGGGGAAGAAATATCCAATCTAAACCTCCCCTGGCAAAACTTGAGACAAAATTTCCTCTTATTACTTGGGAGAAGAGGCTGAACCCCACAAGGCTACACCCTCCTTCTCAGGGAGCTGTAGAGAGCAATAAGGTCCCCCAGGAGCCTCCTTTTCTCCAAGCTAAGCACCTGCAGCTCCCTCAGCTGCTCCTCACAGGATTTATGCTCCAGACCTTCCACTGAACTTCACTGACAGAGACTAAACTAGCAGGAGCTGGAGAGAATACACAAAATCTCTGTGTAATTGGTTATATTTGCATGTTTTCTCACTCTGGGACTGGGCACCAGGGAAGGAAAAAAAAAAAAAATCATCAAAATAGTATTCAGACTACTAAAACTAAGTTAGATTCTTAATGTTTATAACTTTTTGCACCTTTACCACAATAGGATTTTATGAAAAAGAGATCAAGTTCTTTACCTGAGGTCCTGCTGCTCCAGGAATATATAGATAAAATCTTCTTCTTTACAGAGAGGCAAATTCAGCTGTGAAGGCCAGGTGAAGGCTGAGGTTTTATCCAAGAAGTGCAGATTACATGGTCCTGAAACTACTGAATTAAAGCAGCTGAGATTGAAAACTCAGCTTGACCTCTAGCACATTTTGTGGGGATCGTGGTGTAATATGCAAAATTATGAACAAATCAGCCACATTCATCTCCCCAGCTGTGTTGTTAAGGCTGTCCCCTTTTTCCTCTTCTTCCTTTCAGGTCTGAGAAATCAGAGAACTCAGGGAAGCAACCATGAAAGCCTTTATCACTTGTTTCACCACATGGTTCTTTTGGTAGCACACTCAGTGAAGGGCTTGTGCCAAGGCTTACATCCCTGATCCAGAGATGTGGCATGCACCACTCTCAATGATCCTCACCCCTTTTTTTTTTTTTTTTTCTACCCCAAAACAAATAAACAAAATCGCTCCTCAGCCATCTCTTTGGAACTAGAGTTTTTGACAAGCATACAACTATCACCCTAAATATCACACTTCATTTCATTCACACTTCACTCACACAGCAGCTTTGGTGTCTGCCAGCACCCAAGGACACCCCGAACGGTGGCTAAAGGGTGCTGATGAAAAGCAGCAGCCCTGCTCTCACCATCAGCCCTGTAAGCTCAGCCATGGCACCGTGCTCTGGTGCAAAGCACAGTGGCACTGACGAAAGGGGCTCCTGGTGCTGGCTCTTCTTCTGAGGTCCCATCTGAGCACTGCCCTGACAGAAGCAGTTTGTTCCCGGCAGCCCTGCAGGCCCCAAGCAGCACTCAGAGGATGACCTAAATCACCTACACCTCCTACCTCATAAACAATGATGGAGGTGATGTAAGAAACTTGAATAAGAATCTGATTCGCATGTACCAGGTTTAACTTTTTGGAGACATCAGTTCACTGGGAGAACTCCAGTGACAAGCACAGACAGGCTCCCCTGGGACCCTGAAGAATAAAAATGCTCACAGGAATACTTCCACAGTGGTGGCTTTGCAAATATGGATATCCCTAAATGATAGGATGATTTATTTCCTTCTTTAGCCTAATCTTTGTAACTTTGCCAATCTTTGGAAAGGAGTCTGAGTAGTCTAAAGCATTTACTGCACAGACACAGCAGCAAAGCTGCATGAACTGTCCTCCTTTCATTAAGCACCTTTTTGGCCACCCTTCTTTCCACACTGCAGGAGCTACCAGGTCAGTCATGTGGCTTTGCACATCACTCAAAGTGGCCACAGTTGTGACATCCACACTGCTACTCTTAATGAGAACAGACCCAGACAGAGCTTTTGCATACCCATCTCACCGTAGAATGGTTGGGGTTGGAAGGGTCTTGAAAGATCAAGTTGCAATCCCCTTGCCATGGGCAGGGACGCCCCCCCACTTGACCAGGTTGCTTAGAGCACCATCCAGCCTTCCACTACCAGGAAAAGAGCATACACAACTTCTCTGGGCAACCTGCTCCAGTGCCTCACTACCCTCTGAACAGAGAAAAATGCAAAGTTGATATAATCTTCAAGCTGCCTACAGATAGGAAATGTTTTCTAGTTTTCTGGTATAAAGTAAATTTTGTTCCACAGCACATGCTAAGCCCATAGGTCATATGAATGCAAGTCACCATTTGGTCCTTTGCCTAATTACCACAGGAGAGCAGTCTGTGCACAGTTGTTCCATTGTTTTTCCTGTTCAGTATCAGTGTGAGGGAAAAGTATCACCAGACAAAGGGAAGACCAATGCATTTCCATCATGCTGCACATCAGTGTTAACAGATTCACAGAATGGTAAGGTTGGAAGGGATGAGTGGTCCTTGTCATGACAGTGGTCACTTGGTTCAGCCTCCAAAGCATGCTACTTATGATTGTATTCAATTATCTTCTGAATATCTCTAGTGAAGAAGACTCATTCTCTCTGGACAATCTGTTCCAGTGCTCAGTCACCTGAACAGTAAAGAAGCTCTTCCTCACATTCAGGTGGAAATTCCTGTGCATCAGTTTCTGCCCATTGCCTCTTGTCCTGTTGCTTGGTACCACCTGTTGCTGGTTCCATCCCCTTGTCACCGTCCTTCAGATACTGATAGACATTGATGAGATCCATTCTCAGTCACCTCGTCTCCAGGCTAAACAGGCCCAGCTACCTCAGCCTTCCACCATGAGAGAGATGCTCCAGACCCATCATCATCTTCAATGCCCTCCACTGGACCTGCTCCAGTGGATGTCTCTTTTGTACTAGTAGCCCAGAACTGGCCAGAGCAGTGCTCTAAGTATTTTAAGACAGTATGTTATTTATAATTAAAAATTACAACTAAAAAGTCTAGTTTTAGTTTTAGTTTAGACTAAAAGTCTAAATTTGGTTTTGCTCTTCCATTAAGTACTGCTCCATGACCAGATGGATGTAGGTTCAAAGTTAAAACATTTGCAGCAAACCTCTCCAAGTTCAGTGGGAGACATGAATTGTCCCTGCAAGAAGCAGAAAACTCCTACAGGGGCACAGAAAATAACTGATCACACCTCTATTTATCTGTTGTAGAGAATGTGATCTTCATAGGTGTAACATATCACCCATCTAGTGAAACTACTCAAGTAAATAAAAACTAAAGAAAGCTGTGATTTTGGAAAAAGATAAAAGACATCTATCGGTTCTGATTTGCAGCCCTGTACAGATTCACAAAATCAATGAGGTTGGAAAAGACCTCTGAGATCCAGTCCAACCTATGACTGAACATCATCATGTCAACCAGACCATGGCAGTAAGTGCCACTTTCAGTCTTTCCTGAGGCATTTTCAGGGACAGTGACTCCACCACTTCCCTAGGCAGCCCATTCCAACGTCTAATCAACTCTTCTGTGAAAACATTCCTCCTAATTTCCAACTTAAATCACCCCTGGTAAATCTTAAGACTGTGTCCCCTGTCCTGTTGGCTGGTTGTCTGTGAGCAGAGGCCGACCCCCACCTGGCTGCACCCTCCTTTCAGGTAGGTAAGAACACCTGAGTATTTAACAGGGTGTTTACATGTGCATATACAACTTCCTAAGATCCTCCTCGTCAACCAGTTCACACCAGGGAGATCTGTATTCTGAGGGGTTGGGTGTGCCACACCTTTTTGCTTTCCTCTTGTTTTTTCTAACTTTCCTGGCAAGTTACAGCAGGGCAAATGAAAGGGTCAAGTTGTTCAGAACACTTCAGAACAGATCTGAAGCAGAATTTTGTGTTCTTTACAGGCAATGAGGCACTTTTGGGGGTTGCCTCTGTCTCTGGTACGGCAATGGAACCTTTTAAGCTGTAACATCCATTATGAACAAAACAGACAAGTTCCAGGGAATGGCATTTTTTTGAATTTAACAACAGAAGACAAGCACTTATCTCTTTGCAAAACATCCCCAAGGAAGATGTGGCATTCTTAAAATATCTTTATACTCAGTTATGAGTAAGACTATTCATCCTACACCCTAGTTCTGCATACAGGAAGGGACAAGCTCATAGCAGAAGAATTTTTTTCGGCAGTGGGAACAACTGCACGATGATTATCTTCCACCCAGTGTGGGATTCCATGAGAAATCATGGATGCTCTGACAAGCGTGGGGCATTACTACATGTTTGTGGAAGTCTCTCAGCTTTTATTAATTAGACTCCTGACAAAGCAGTAAAACCCTGTAACAAAAGGCCACACTGCTCATTCCTGAATATATGAAATCATTCACCATTTTATGTACAAGTTTTGAATTACAATCTTCAACTCCTCATCAGAAAAAATAACAAACCAAAAAGCCTAAAAAAGCATTTTTGGAATAACTGCATAGTATACAGAAGCATACTTCAATTACACAATATCTTACAGAACACAGACTGTAACAAAAAGCAGAGCCTGTTACCTTTTCTGAGAAGGTAGTGCCCAGCCAAAACTAGATGTTTCATCTCCATTACTGGAGGAACAGCTTTAACTGAACAGAAGAGTACATGAAGAAAGTTCCCAAACAGTCCAAATAGTTTAACAGAAAAATAAAAGTACATTTGTAAACAACTTAAAAACAAGAGCCATATGAAAACAATATAGGTCACTGAAAATTAAGCTGTTAAACTCTTCTTAGACCTAACTGCTGTCTTTTACCCTTATAGGTTTTTTTTCATGATAAACAATTTTTTTTAATGTGGAAAACCTCAGTGAGAAATCTGGGCAAATATTTTTAAAGTTTTGTGTAAAATTTAGGAAAGGACAATTTGAAGGCAAAAAGTCAAACTCCAAATTCTCTATGAAAATTAAAAGAGTGATAAAACCAAACTATTGATTGAAGCCAACACTGTATGGCAGCACAACACTTATTTTATAATCCTTTTAAATGTAAACCCTGAAAAATCATAAGCAACTGCTAAAAATTACTTTTGTATTATGTACCATTAATTTATCACTGCATTCACTTTCATTATTCAAACCTTGCTATAAAGTGACTTTTTACATACAGCACTGATTTACTTTAAGCATATCTCTTTTACTACACAGCAAAATGTAAAAACTGTCCTGGGAAATGATTTTGTGTATGTAACTATCAATGCCTCTGAAGTTGAGCATCAGTATTTATGCTGCTCTACTTAATGCTTCAGCACATGTTAAGTAAACTGCTGATGACTGAGTATCTTCATTTTGGTAGACAGACAGATGTATGTGAACAGCAATGCTTTGGATAACTTGTGCTATTCCTAATAGTAGAGTTATTTTCTCCCTCAATTACATTTTGCTATAAATATGTGTGCCCTTAAGTTGATCCCAATATCAGTTTCAGCTAACTAATCAAATTATCTGTTAAGGTTTTGGGAATGAGAACCCTTCCTTTATTTAAATAAAATGAAGGAAAGGTTTCTAACTCCCAAAGATTTGCTAACAATAGATTTATTTTCAAGACGGGATGTTCAGTTAAGTTGTTTGTCCTCTCTGCTGTTCACAAATAAGCACAACAGTACTAATGGTTTTTATCAAGTAGGCAGGAAGAGAAAGAGAAAATAGTGTGAGGTTTTTCCAAGTTCTGCTCATGGATATGAGTAACCATTCATTTGAAAAAAAGTGTATTTAAGACTACTTCTCTTTTATTTATAGGGCTCAGCAGCTAAACTTCAATTTCCTATTTTAATTTTAAAACCCTGCCTGTAACTGAGAACATCAAGAACTTATGTATGTATGGAAGGAGTAATTTATCATTGTATAAAGAAGTGCCTCATTTTTGTACCAGTTAAAAGTTAATTCATAATCCAAATAATCAATCTGCAATGTAAACAAGTAATTATCTTCTCCTATGTAATAATGGTAAATAACAACACTGAGCATTAATATTCCACTTGAGCTCATTAAATGCACTTCTTCAGTCACAAAGGCAGCAGGCATTCTGTGATGAACTTCCTTTGAGCTATGTTCCAGTGAGTGGAATAACTGAGATTCCTGATGGAGATCTAAGCTATTTCCCTCATATTCTTAATAGCTTCCACTATTTGCATACTCAACTCCATTCTATAATTTGCTATTTAAAATCAAGTCATTTCCCCAAACTTTTTCTCTCAATCTAAACCAAACTTATTTACATTTATAGTAAATGCTTTTCACCAAATAAGATGTAAGAATAAAAACTCCTGAAACAAAATCAGCAAGGGACCAAAACCATAAAGGGAAGTATTTCAAGTTCTGTATTAATTTTCTTTCTGAATTTCCTTCCAAAGATTCTACAGGGACAAAAGTCTTAAAGATTTAAAACACGCTTTTACATACTTTTGATTATATCTCTTTTATACAAGGGACCAACTCCATCCAATGATCACCTTCCTAACTTTTGGCCAGTATTTAAATGAAACTGCATGTCATTCACCCCAAGAAAGTAAACAAAATACAGCCTTTTACTTCAAATATTTTATGAATGCAAGAGTACAAGAAAGATATTAGTCAAAATGCAGGGCTATCAAGCACTGAACCAAGAATGCTGCCATCAGTTTTCCTACCATTTGGCATGTGGAAAAAATACACTATGTCTACATGTAAAAGGCATCACTAACGCATCATGAATTACTCTGGTCAGCCAACATCACCTCTGCAGCTTGGTGCATGTTTCAGTTTATTATGAAAATAATCATCATAATAATAGTTTGAGATGAGACACTGGAACAAAACCATTCTTAAACAGGAAAGTTTTTTTTTTTGCTCTTACTGAGGCAACACCAAAAACTAAAAATAAGTTCTCACAATTTAGCGGCCTCCTCAACACTTGTTAGGCTAGCCTTCACACAAGGAGCATGCAAACAGCCACTCTTCTTGCCTTAAATTGAGGGCTATTAGTTAATTCAAGTCACTGTTTTTTCACTCTATTCAATTAACCTGTTGAACTGGACTTCACCTAGGAAAAAGAAAATTAAATGATGTTAAGTGTAGCAGAAACGTACAGATCACACCAAGGAAGCTAACACTCATGAGCTGTCATAATAAGGGATAATAATAATAAAAAAAAAAAAAAATCAGTCTTTTCTGTGCATATTTTTCATTTGAAAGGTCCCAGGAAATCATGATGTGCCTGGCCGCTTCTGCTGCTGATTTCTGATGACCTCTAATTGTTTTTTGCATTGTTGATAGTATGTTGAGAGACTTTTATTTTCATCTAACAGCTTTTTATGTTCTTGTACCAGACGTGATGTGTTTTGCTGGTCTTTTTCATCCTGGTCCAGTTCTGCTATTAATTCTTGTCTGAAATTACAAAAAAAAGTCATTGCCATTAATATTTGTCTATTTTCATTTGTGTGTAGATGACTTCATATGTTTCAAATCAGCATTTGATTATCAATCTGAACTCACAGCTGGTGATATTTTGTCCAAAAGAAGTTGACAAAAGAATGTTATTCTTTAATGTAGTATGGGGAAAAATTCCCTTCCAAATCAAATCCACATTTAAACTTTAAAACAGCTGAGAGACTGAGTCTCTAAGCTCTAAGAGAGTCTCTAAGACTGTCCTTTAGTTAATGTCTTTTAGATGTAGTTTTACAGGTCACAGTAAAATACCTAAGGAGCCACACAAAATTTCATAAATATATTCAGCTCCAATTTTAAGTATCTATATGTACATTTTAAATCTCTAGAAGGCAATCTCTATACAAAATTGCAATAATTTTTTAAATTTTCTAGTGAAGTGCTATTTTCTATCTGGACTTGAACTACAGCAGCAGAAGAATAGTATCCAGGAAATTACTTCTCTAACTGGCATTTCACATTATTTAGGCTGTAAGTGTTCAAAATGTTTTTTTAGTAAAGATTTTACAGACCCAAACACACTGATAATCTTGCTATAATTTATTCTGCAAAACTGATGTGGCGGTTTGTTTGACTATTTTGTTATGAGGTGGCAAGAAGGCAAGCTGCCAGCAATATTTTTGCAACAAAATACCAAAGGAGAAAATTAATGTTAATTAATTATTGCCATATGGTTTTTAATTACAGTTTAAAAAATGTAATAGCTGTGTGAGGGTTGAACTTTTAACTACCTTAACCAGCATTAAATTCATCCAACATCACAATTTTTTTTTTTGTTGTTTTAATGCCTATGGACAATTAGATTCTGACTATGAAACAACAGTTTGGAAGAAATGTGAACAGAAACTTCCTAGAAAAAAAACCAAACCAGTAGGAATCTAAAAGCAGAGAACTAACAGTTTTGAAACAAATAGATTTTAAATAATTTATTGACCACTGGGGATAACACAAACAGAATTAAAATTAATATATTAACTCTAGCATCATTATCTCCTCGTGAAATCTAAAACTTCTAGTTACATGTGAAAAAAACAAATTATTCACAGAATACTAAGCCCAAAGTGAATGTGATAGGAGTTCAGTCTTACTGTAACATTTTCCCCCCATTCTGTGTGCTATTTCTCGTTTACAAAAGGTTTACACATACGTTTTTCTCATTAGCTAATCCACAAACACCAAGGCAAGCTCCCTATTAACAGCTGCTTGCCTGCAGTGGCTCAGTCACTGGTGGGTCACAAGTTGCTTATCTGGTCTAGTGGCTACTATGATCTTTCTGAATTGGCCTCAAACACCAGGAAACAGAACACAACAAAACTTTTTATGAACTCAAATTCTGAATCAGTGGTAATTTTTGACCTAATACAACAATATGCTCAGCTACTTATATGTGTAAACAATGCAAGAGGAAAGAGTTTGTTTCCAGTGCACAAGGAGAAGGTATGTAACAGCTTTTAGGCATTAGGTCTTTAATGCATGGCAGAAAAATAGAAGATGAATGTTGATAATATTGTTGTAAATGTAGTGCTTGACAAAAGTCAGATATACAATTAAAACTAACTGCAAAACGAGTAACACTGACATACTACCCAAAATTCTATAATCTGTTAACTAAACAATTACCTATAAATTACAACTGAAAATATTTTAATGACAGGGTAGCAAATGAAATTCCAAGGTTCTTTAACAGTGCAGGTGTTTCATTTGAGATGATACAAACCTTACCAGTTTGTTACATAAAGAGGTTTGCCATGACCTTACGTAGGACTTGCCCCGAAGAAGAGTCTTGGTATTGATTAGAACTTTCAATTACCTGCCCTAAATATTTCATCTGTACTGAGCAGCTCAATATTTCTGAGTGACCTATGCAATAGGTTACTTCATAAAGCTGGAAATAATAGTCACAGTAACTACCATTTATTTTTATTAAGTATTTTTATTATTATACACAGACTTTGTGTATGGGAAACACAACAGAAGAACAGAAAAGGTTAAAAACATATTTCACTTACTTCCTCTGCAACAGCAATGCGATTTCTGTCTGAACTTTCATGTATTCTTGT
The DNA here is from genome assembly GCA_013396955.1 of Regulus satrapa. Taxonomy (NCBI): domain Eukaryota; kingdom Metazoa; phylum Chordata; class Aves; order Passeriformes; family Regulidae; genus Regulus; species Regulus satrapa. The sequence continues at coordinate 26,161 of VWZN01004515.1, read as the reverse complement.
GCCATTTTGCAGTGCTGTTCAAACACAGCCATAGATTCTTTGGAGTTTGGGCATGGTGCGAGAGGCTGAAAATAAATCAGACATGTTGAAGACTAATGAACTGATATCTTAGTAAATAGTGTGTTAGAATGTCTCTGTAGTGTATTTATAACAGTCTTTTAAAAACCAGTAAGCCTTTAAAAATAAGTGCTAAACTGTGCCCTGGAAAATATTATTGCACCGATGTCAAAGTTTACTCAAATCTGAAGTTTTTAATCTGAAACACGTCATAAAAATCAAAGCAATGTTTAATCCCACAGACAAAAAATAAAGCATATACAACAATTTGATTCAGTAACACTTAAGCAATAATGTCTTATTTTGACAGTCAAACTCAGCTTACATTTGGTTTTAGGGATCATGTTTACCAGGGCTTGTTTTTAATAGCTTGATCAAACCTGAGTCAACCACTCTCAGATTACATATTTTTTTAGCCTTGGTCAAAAATTAGACAGAACATAAACCCAGGTAAATATGTGGCACTATATTTTGCAGCCCCAAAGTCACATGTTAGAATGAAATGCAAACTTCAGAATCTAATAAACTGTATATTTATTACCTGTAACTGATGATCTAATGTGAGATATGCCATTGGGATGGAGTTATCTGACCCATTGGTCTCTGTAACAATACCAAGAAAACTTTAATGTCTTTAAAAAAAGTTAATTCTATTCTTTCAGGACAAAAACAAGAAGCCTAAGTAGTTTCACAATACACAATCTGAATGTGGATAAGCAGATGGAAATAGCAGCGTTCCAATCCCAAGGCAGATGAATCATTTTGTTTTTCTGATAGTTAAGAACATCAAAAGTATGGTCTATCACATCAAGAAAAAAAAATATGGTTATCAACCTACATTTCTAGAAGCCATGTAACAGCACACAGATTTAAAAAATACTATTTTTGTACAGTTTGCAATCATTTCGGTTTATTAAAAAATTGCCATTTCATTCTTGTTTATGAAGGATCAGCCAGCCAGCCCATGCATCTAATGACTTTAAAATTAGAAGCTGTGCAAATCAGCTCTGCCAAAATAAAATAAGCACAACCTCCTGCTCAGTTTTGAAACCTGCTCTAAGTATCTTCCTCACAACATGCTCTAGGGCATCTTCTCTGCTCTGTATAGATACTTTGTGGGTAGTAAGGAGCCCAATAACCAGTCTGTCTCCTGGGCATGGCTGCTTTCTTCTTACACTGCAGTTACTCTGGATTTCGCTAGAGCTTTCATTCCAGATTTAGTATGTTTCTGCATTCTTATCTTGCAGTAGCCCACAATCTGGGGATCACAAGGTTACTGTTAAGCTTTAAGAGACACAGGAGTAAAGACACATGGAGAAACTACTGATTTTACAGCTGCATAATTGCTACTAGAGGATTGTATGGAGGAGGGTAGGTGGGGAAAAAAAAGGGGCTGCTTACCCATACCCCAAAAGCACCTGCCACAGAGTAGTCGTGGTAGAGAAACTAAGGTGTTGCCCTCAAAGACTATGCTATTTCCAAGAGCAGCTTCAAAAGGAAACAGAAATAAGAGGGTGGGAAATGGAGAAAAAGTGGTTAAGTGTATGCTTGTAAGAAAACTGGAAGGTGGTAAAAACAAAAAGGAAAAAGAAAAAGAAAACAACCCTAAAACCAAAGACTTAATCACCACGGTATCTTAAATGCAATCAACATGAAAAATCCTTCCCTACATTAGACTACTGCCATATACAGACACTGTGACAATGAAGGAATCATTGCAATGTTTCAAAAATACATCAATACATGGAAATGCTTCAGGCAACACTCCTGAGTGCTTCAGCAGCACACCACAGAGCTACAAATTCTCCTTGATCGACCAGATTCATCTGCATACCTATGTTAATATTTTGCTCCATTAAATTAAAAATCTAGCCTTTTTTACAGCAGATCAAAATTCCTTCTCTCTTCAGAAATTTGAGCAATTCTTTGTGCATGGCCTACATAAACCTAGCATAAACAAACAAACAAAAAGAAACATATGGCACATTCTGTATTTACCGGAGTATAAGGTGAGTGATTTCTGTGGGCCAGAAAACAAACTTGACTTCTCGTTCCAGTGCTGTGCTACATTTAAGACCAAAACCTTGGTACAAACTTTTGTTGCACTGGCTTATTATTTGCAGCTTTCAGTTCCCAATGAACTCTTGACTGGATAAGAGCTTGCTTCCATTCTGAGGCAGCAATTTCCACTAGTGTTCACTGCCTAAAGCAACTCGGGGCCCATTCTGCACAAGAAGGCCCAGGGTTGGCTACAGCAATGGGCAAGGGCTTGGTGAAGTTATCAGTAACAAGGCACTGACTGTGGTCAGGCAAAGCAACAAATGACAGAAAAAAGAAAACAGAGAATCAAAACAAGAGTGTGTTGTCCTACCACCAACATGGAGAGAAAAAAAGTACATCTTACATAATCACCTTATATTTGATAAAAGGCAAGCATGCAAATATATATACATATTTATGTATATATACATATGCTTGCACAAGATTCAGTCACCACATGAGTTTCCATTTTGCAGTTGGTTACAGGAAAAGAGTCTGATCATCCAGATGAAAAAAAATCACAAGAAAAAGATTACAGAATTTGAGGCACTGTGAAGTACCATCTTGAGACTAATTTAATATTCAACATGAACATTTTGGTAATGAAAATGCAATTTTAATTTATATTCTGAAACTGAATTTGTGGGGACCTGTTTTTTTCCTGCAGTTCAGTACTGGTTCTTTTCCTAACAGAGTGCATTATCACTTTAAAATCTTAATTCTTAATCCTACTTAATAACAAATGAACAGTGATGCTACAATAGAAATATTTACAATGTTTCTACAGACAAGTGTTAGTGCATTTAAAACGAGCAATTTTGTGTGCACATCTACATTCTGCATAAGCAAAATTGCAAGAGAGATGGTAAACAGAAGTAACCTACTCCAGCTGATACTCACCTACATAACATTTAATTCCAAATGGCAGGGCAATGAACTCTTTAAATGTGCATTTAAAATACAAATGGACAAGACTAAAATGTTCCAAGATGTCTATTCCCCTAATTTCCCAAAACCACACTATGGTAAAAAACCACTGCTAACAAGATCTCATTAAATATTAGTATCACTGCAATTTACAGTAACTTCTTACAAGGAAAATGGTTACAATGTTATGTAGTTTAACAATCTATAAATAAGTATTCGCAAAGTGTACGTGAAAAACAAGGCAATAATGCATTGATTTGATTTAAGCAGAACTTAAAAGAATCATGATCTTCATTGCTTACTTTTATTAATGTCTAAGCAAACACCCCATACCCCAACCAAATAAATATTTAATTTTTTTACAGGAAATAAGATACATAATAAACAAAGGATTACCCGCATCATCTGGTGTCCATGGATTACGTGTTGGCTTTTCAGAGGTTGGTCCCGAGGTAGTGATCATTCTCACACTAGGACTAGATGATCTACTGCTGTTTCTACTCTCCTGAAATGACAAAATAAAACAAAAGGACAAGTTAAGAGAAGATTTTTTGAGAAGTTCATTAAAGAGAAAAATAAAAAAAGAAGAAATCTGAACCTGTAATCCTCAAAAATACTCTTTTTCCCCAAGGTTTTACCCCGAATGCTCGCTCTCCTGATGGTTTGGTCAACTTTACATGCACTGCAGGGATAATTTCATCCCCATTTCTTCTTTACTGTGTAGATGAAATAGATACAATTTTGCTATTCAGCACAACAAAAAGCAATGCCGAACAATGTGTTCAAGATCTTTGTAGAAAATCATAACAATATGTCTAGTGATTCTTACACCATCATTCAGTGAAATTTAGCAGCTCTGTAACATAAAGAGGAAATAAAGTTTGTTTCCAACAAACTATCAATGCATGGAACTACATTCAATTAAAGGAGTACAGCACTAGACACCATGTATTAATCCACAGTTTTCTTCTGGGTCTTTTGTTAACTCAAAGGTTATATGATTATATATAGGTTATATATAATCTTTAATATCTTTATAATCTAATAAAGGTTATATATAATCTTTAGAAAACATGAAAAAAGAGCTTCATCAAAAAAGATCAGTCAATTGAAGCACATCAATCAGAAAATGAGCACATTCTCCCTCATTAAGCAACTTAAGAACTAAACCAAAATTCTGAAGGATGTTTTCTCATGTATTGTTTGACTCTTACAATCCTTTTGTTTACCAAAGAACAGAAACATAATAGAAACTTCATTATTCTACTACGCTGCCTTTTCAGAAATGTTATGTACAATATATAATGTTTCACATACCCCCTCAGTGACATTAAATTAACACAGTAAAGGATTTAGGACTATAAGCCCAGAAAGTTTCTCAGAAGAAAATGAAGGAAAAAGAAAATGTGTTATTAAAATACACCTATTTTCAAGACGGTGTATTTATCATGAAATTATTCATTGAATGACTCTGTTTTCCAAAATAAGCACTCAAATATACATTAACTGTTAATTATATTTTAACTGTATTTCTTTATGACTTTATTTCCAAATATCCTACTTTAAGTTTTAAAATTCAAGTAACGATTCAAAGAAAAACAAGATTCTACACACTGAAACACCCATTATTTCAAATGCACAGTCTTTCTTCTTTCATGTTTATTAAGCATTTTGTGGTTTATGTTAATATCTAGAAACAAGACAATATACTATAGAAATAATCTGATGGATATTATCAAGATGATGGCAAAGACATTTTGAAAAATCTTTTGTGTTGGAGGCTTTGTTGACATTAAGTATGGTTTAAGTCGCTGAGCTGAGTGTCCCCAGATATGAATGATAAACACACCCTACTGATGTAAAAGATCAGAAGATAGAGAAAGCACTAGTAACAGCATAACAGTCCTTTAAGCAAAAAGAGATTTGTTGAGTACCTCTAGTGGATAGTGAAGGACACCTGAGAAATACTCTAGTTACAGAAACTTCTCAGTGCTTTACCAAATTGTTTTGGTCCATCAACCAAAAAACCATTTCCTTGATATAATTTAGTTACATGAAATTCATTTAAATACAGAAATGAAGGAATCAGATCTGAAGCATATCTAAAAAGCACTACAAAGCGGAAGGGAAGTTTCCCAAACTGAACACATTACATTACAGTTTTTGAGTGTGTGTTGAGTGAGATGCTTTAGGCCACCTGGATGGCAGTCACTCTGACAGGTAAACCAGTGTCTGGACTTCAGCAATCAGGCTCTGCTACCCCTTCATCCTTGCTTCCTCCAGAATTGCTAGCAGGTTACTCTGAAATCATCTTTGCCAGGTGGTCAAACCCACATGGAATTCTTAGCTTCCATTTCTCAAAGACTTACAGTCTTGAAAAGTTGGCACGCTCTGAGGAATAATCCTCCCTGAAGTTTAATTTAAACAGGCAACACAGTTTAGAGAAATCATCAGTACTAGTCCTGTTTCCTCATCTCATCTGTGAATTTTATCTTGCTGTGAAAGGGAGAAAAAAACCCGAATGCGCATCTGTGACAAATTTCACAATCTCACGGACAGGATGATTCATCTGTGTAATATCAGATCCCCAAATTATCCCACTTAGCTTGCATGCATGTGGGCACGTACATTCTGACCTTGCTTCTCAACTGTTCATGTCAGTACATGGTTTTCTTTAATAGAGGAATTTTTTTCACTTCAAAGTAAACTGTAAGAGTTATGAAGGCCCAGCAACAGTTACGACACCCTGTCTCCCCCAAAACCCAAAAATCCCAAAACAAAACAAATGTTTAAAAGAGGAAGTAGGTAGTTTTGGCATTCACGATAGTCTTGTGAGAGATGAGTACAAAACAACCAAACCAATAAAAGATACACAGGCAAGGAGATGGATACCACACTAGGAATCAGATTCATAACCTGCAGATCTTGGGTCATTATACCAGATATGTTTCTCAGTATCCATATAAAACATTAAATTTTGTAAAGACTGCATGCAGCAAAAATAGCAATTTTCTGTGTTCCTTCAAATCCCCCAAAATATTAGTAGCTGCAGTTAAGAGACTGAACATCTGTTTCTATGTTACAAAAGTGTTTAGGCAAGTGCAACAGCACTAGACAGATCACACACTAAAATGTTTTAAAGTGCAGATACAGGGAAATAGGCAGAAGACAATTCACTTCGAAAAAACCAAAAACCTAGGAGAAATTATCAGAGCATCACAGTATACAGACAGAAACAAATGAAAATGTAGTATTTTACTTCAGAAGGGACAGCTGCATCAGTGCTGCTCAAGTGACTTAGAGTAAGGACCAGTCTAAGGTCACCAAGTGCTAAATCTGTGAAAATTCAGACCTAAACACGTGTTTTCAACACCAAATCACTCTAACAGGTGATCCAAAGATGGAAAACCTTTGACTTAGCAAATTTTCCTATCTAAACTATTAATGCTACAAAGCACTTAGCTCTGCAAAGCACTATTACCGCACTGTGGTACTGCTTACATCAGTAAGACCAATACTGTAAAGCGCCTTAAGTGTCTCAACAACATAAACAAAGAAATAGTCAGCCATACAAGCCACACAAAAAATTCTTCTAAGAGCACAAAGACATAAAACAGACATGCAATCATAAAATGTACAAAGTGGTCAAATGAAAATAGACGAACAGGTACAAAGGACCAAGGGTCTTGGTCTATCCCTTTCAGGTAAGCACCCAAACTTTGGTATATGTATTATTAAATATTTATTATACATACATATTTTTAACTGTATGTTAATTAATATTATATATACGTTATTTGAATATTTATATACAAGCCTGGTATTTTCCTTCACCTTAAGAAAAATTCCATTCTGAACTGGAAAAACCTTTCTAAATAAACACCAATAGTTGTAACAGAATCATTTCCAGTTGACACAGCAGCAATTTTCAGGAAAAATATGTTCAATAAAAATATCTCTGCTCAGCTTTACCATGTCAGAGAGTTAAAAACAAGAAAAGAAAAAAAAAACCTGTGGCAATCCCTCTGTTTTGAGTGGGATAGGGCCTTTCATGGCTTGCATGAGGGAGCAGAGGCACGCAGGGCCATGGTTGCGGGGTGAGCAAGGCAGTGCCGCAGAGTGGGTGTAAGGGAGAATGGAATGCGGGGAAGAAGGATGTCTGCAATGAAGGGAGGGAGGGGGAAGGGGATTCTCACATTAGGAAGGATATCCTATATATGGTATGGTGCATATGGGGAGATTGGATAAACTGACCAGAGCTATGCCACTCAGATGTTTTGTCTGCTTTGGCATGTAGGTCGCTTACATGGATAGCAGTTCACAGCTTTTTAAAAAAAATCAAGGCACTATGGAAACTCATAACGAATAATCTTGAGTATTTAACCATAACTACATTGTGCTGTTTCTTCATTGTTTTCCAGTTGTTCTTTATTTATTTATTTTTAATATACAAGCATGTGTACTTCAAAAGTTAGCATTAGTTTCAGCAGACTTTTCTATCTCTTCTCATGTCAAAAAGGGGATAAAATTAGTTATTTGTGTATAGGGACAAATGTTTTTGAAACTGCATTTCTCATGCATGTTAAAATATTATGTTTTCCAGATTTTACCATAATGTTTCCAAAGAAACTGCAGGATAGTAACAGATAATTGTAATTCTTCCACTTACTTTTTCACTATATACACTATCAGAACCAAGAAAATAAAATGTGACTCTGGTACTTCTACAGACCCACCGGAGAAATTGCTGAGGTAAACATAAAACAAAATTTTTGCATCCTTTTGTTCACAAGGACAATTTAGCTAGAATACCCATATATGCAGTAGAACAGCTTTGAAAGAAAGATTATTATAATAGCTATCAAGATATGAAACAAGTGGTGAAAATCTGAAATATCAACCATTCATTAAAATGAACAGAATGCAAACTTTTAAATAAAAAAGTTGTAATTAAATATATTCATACATCAATCAGCACAATTTGGTATAACTGATGTACTGTCACTTAATTTTTTCCCCCAGGTCTTGCATAATTTTAATTCTATAATTAAATGAATAGGCTAAATTAATTCCTAAATTTTGCAGATTAATGTCTTTCTTAACAAACCTGTCTTCTTGGAAGACATTAGAATATATTGTGTAGACTTGTAATTTTCTGGTAGATGTACACAGTAAATTTACTAAAACCTACAGGATTTATGAGGTTTCTGTGGCTATGATAATCCACAGAATAAAAGAAAAATCAAAGGTTATTGCCCCAATAATTACACCCCCCAAGAATTACCACCTGGTTAAGATTATGGCAGCAGGTTGTTTAATAAGGAAACCTGATTGCCTGATGAATATGCTAAGCACCAGTATCCTCCACTCAAATAATAGCAGTTATCTCAAAATTGCCAATTCACACCAAGGACCAAATAGACTCTGTGAATTATTGAAGCAATTAAAACACAAAATAAACACATCTGAATGAGCATTAGCTATACTTATGTCATTTAAAACTGAAATGAAACTAGGAGCATGTTCTGTAGCATACCACTGTTTCTGTTACCATGGCATTTACAACACCAGACAAATAGCTATGTTTAATATAAATATATAAATATTCAAAAATAAAATATATTTTTGAAATAGTATTTTTTTTTAAACAAAACTTTGTGACAACATCCTGCTGTAAACCGTTCGCAAGAAAGGGTTTACCATTCAGGATTCTGAGATTGATAATAAAAACATCTATTACACTGATGCACATGCCTTTTATTTTCATGCAGAAAGTGAGTCTATATATAACTGTTTTACACAATAAGTAATAATTGCAATTGTTTTCTACATACAGAGAGATGAAAATGCAATGTGCTCTCAGCCAAATTAAGCAGTACACAAAAAAACATGTGTACACAAAAGTGATAAATACTGCATAAGGTATATAGAAAATGCTTCTAATCTAGAGCTCATTCATAGTACCCTCATGGAATCTCATTTCAAGGCAATAAAAAAAACACTACAGACTGCCAAGCTTCCACATCATTTCTACGAAAGCATCAAAGGTGAAGATTTCCAGATCAGTTCCCCAGTACAGATTTGGTGCTGACTGAAAGGCAAAGAAGAGATGAGAAGGACATTACCTGACTGGACTCTGTTCCAGCAACACTAAGATCTTGAATGGATCTGCGCCTCTGCTGTCCGTTTCCTGCTGGGAAAAAAACAAAACAAAAACAAACCAGTGAAATATATTCAGAACAAAATAAGAAGGGTGCGACTGTTGCAGAGGAGCTTGGAATTTGTACAAATCCACAGAGACAAAGTGAGAGAGGGGGAGAGAGAGACAGCTGCAGAATTTTAACTCAAAACATGCTGGCCTGTCAACAAAAAGTATACCCTAATACAATAACCACTCCTACCACATGAATAGCTGCTGCACTCTACTCCACCATCTTCTGTCACATGTATTTGGTCAGGCTTAGTACTTGGGGCAGGAGCTGATGACGACATCTATTTCAAGTGCGTTACGTTATGGGGATTTCTAAAAGCTAAACCGCGAAGATAACACGCTGCCAGCTTTAACCTGTTGCTCTTTGGCTTGCTCAAGGAACACAGCAAGGACTTCTGCCTGCGTGCTGCTCCCCTCAAGAAAAGTAAGAAGCAAAAGCGCTTCCTTCTGGTCTCCTGTCTCCTTCAGAGGAATGAAACTATGTCCTGTTCTCATGCTCTGAGAAGTGTGAAAAGGGGACTGTTCAGCTAAATCACATCTCACCATCAACCTACGAGGCACAATGCTGTAATCTTTTCCTCTTCTCCTTCCACCTGTTCGCAATTATCCACCAGTGACAGCTACATAAAACAGTTTAAATTTTAGCACTGACAAGCAATCAAAGGCATTTTCAGGAAACAAAATCTCCTTAAAAATAAAAGGAGATTATGCAACAGAATCTCCTTGGCTACTTTGATTTTTATTACAGTGATTGTTTATATTATCTCTTGAGAGCAGGTCAGCTGTCCAAAAGGAAACACCAAAATGTCCTGAGTAACAGCTGACAATGCTCAAAATTCTTGCTCGTAGCTCTGCATTACGTAACCCTGCTACTGAAGGGGAGGGAGCATCTGAAACATGTACTGCAGCCGTGGCAGCCCCTCGCCCAGTGGCCCCGCGCTCAGCCACCAACACAGCTCGCTCGAAGCCCTGCAAAAGGCATCACATTGCTGACCTTTTAGATACCTCTCATTCAGCATCATTCCCACGGCTCCAAGCCTATCCTGACACGTGTTTTGAATTGCAACAGTTACTACAAAAATGTTAAGACTATATTGATTGATATATTAATAAGTCTTTAAGTTTTAAAATATATGTATTATTTCATGTAGGAACACACTACCACAAAACAGCAACACAAAATGTTTAGTGTCACTTTATCAATTTGTCACGACGTTTAAAAATTGTTAGAAGATATTATAAGAAACAAGCATATAAGAAAGTCAAGTAGGATTTTAAAACAGGAATACACTTTTTGCTCTGACTACAAATGGATTTGAATTGCAACTGTTCTGTGGTCTTGATATTTTGCCTCTGAAATTGAGGGAAAGTATATACTTACCTACGCAACACGGCTAAGTTTGCTTAATACTTTGATACTAGGGATCTTGTGAATGACAAATCTTTGTCAAAATGTCCGAACTTGTTCTTTTGCAGTGAACTTTTTCACTACGTAATCGTTTAACAAACAAGGTTATAGATTTAATAGAATTCTGTGCTATGGATACTTCATCTGGCTACCACAGCTCATCTCAATATTCAACATATGTGCAATCCACCCACGACCGATACAAAATTATGTGCACATTTCATTCAACAACATTGTTATAAAATTAGCTCAGCTGAAATAGGATTGCAAAAATATCTGAAATTCTCATTTCAGATTAGCAACATTTGTGAATTTAAAGAACCCAGCACATGTGTTGCTGAAATATTAGAACATGGCTGCCAAAATGTTAAAATAATCAGGGTGGGGTGCAATAAAGAAAAGAAAATGCCTTGCAGGAAGTGAAGGGGTGAGGAGAAAAGAGGGGCCAAAACTACTGTTGTAAAAAATGAACACCTTTAAATGAAATATCTTCATGTTAGTAGCATGAGGGAAGAGCAAGCTCTACTAGGCAATGCCATTTTAATTAGTATAATACTGCAGACATCTGGCAAATAGCTTCAACAAGGCAGAAACAGACTACAAATCAACAAATACTTATTGCTCCAGATTCAAGACAAATTTCACTTGGAAAATATACTATACAACACTACAAAAAATATTTATTTTAAAAGATCGTGGGTACTTTATGCTTTCCTCTCCTAGTTTTGATCTTGTTCTTACGTCTACATCCATTTAAAAATGTTTTTTCGTCATTATAAAAACTAAGAGATTTGTACATGGACAGAGGTTAATCCATAGTAACTTGATGCACAGTGTCAGGCTTTTAGTGGTTTACAGGATTTTAAGATTAAAAAGCAGAAGTCACAAACATACTTCATGATTTCAGAAAAACCAATTTCACATAGTGCTGTTTATTTTCTAAAATTAAATTCTAAAGGAACAGGAAACTTCCATCATGTCCTGCCCGACATACTCTAGGCAAAAATAAATTGTGCAACTTATTAAGCTTTTGATCACCACCCCCACCCAGCCGCCAAATATCCACACCAGCTATGAGGTCCTCTGCCTGCCCTTTAGCAGACACTTGCACCTCCTTTTACACTTTCTAATTTACTCCCAGTCCTCTCACGTCCTTACACAACTACAGGGCTCAAGCCTCTCTCACAGTGCAGGATGATCAGTGACTGTAACAGTGCTACAAGACATTTTGGAGAATTTAAAACATTGATCTGAATTCTAGAAAAAAGAAGTGATCTGGGAAGTCAAGGGTGGGATTTCTGGTCTACATTGATTTTAAAAGTAGATAGAAAAACTACAGACCCACAGTATCCGTAATTCTTATCCACCTTCTAAAGACCCTCCACAAAAATGTCTATCTTGAGTAATCATTTATGCAGTGTCAATGATATGAAAATTATAATGCCGAAGGCAGTTTTAGATGACAAAATTACAAAGCCAAATGCACGCATGCTAAATGCATGAGATGTCTAACATTGCCAGAAGAGAAGGCTGTACTTGTTGGTATTTTTGCTAGATGCTGTTTGAATAGTTTCCATCAAAAAAGTATACAAACTAGAGTTCAGATTTTTTTTTAAACATACAAAGTTTATACTTACTAGAGTTTTTATTTTTATATATAAATATGTATATAAAAATAAAGTTTATAACCCGTATCATACATACTGTAAATAAAGAAAAGAATTGATATGTCACTGGGCTATCTGGTTGCAGGATATCACCACTGCAAACTCATTTGCTAACTTGTTACACAAGGGAGGAATTACTTGACCCATTTTTCACATTTAAAGTTTTGTAAGCTAGTAACACAAAATAGCATCTTAAATGAACAAACAGTTCCATTCACCCTTATTGTATTTATTTAGGAAGAAGAGCAAATATATTCTAAAAATTTCCCCTTCTGCCAATATTCTACCTTCAATTGATAAAAGAATGCATTTTACGACCTTGGAAGCATAATCAGCTCATGGACGACATGCAGTTGAGGCAAGGCATTACGAAAACCCCCAATGATAGCAGATGTAGTACTCATACTTCCAAAATAGCCCTGCCCAAAGCAGCTGACTCACGGTAACATGCCTGCCTGGTGCTTCCCCTCTCCGGGCAGCAGCTGCCCTACCATGTGCTCAGCACAACTCCAGGCAGCAGCACAGACCAGCACTTGTGCGGCTCCAAGGACAGGGACGAGCTGCTCGGCCCACCGAGGGACAGGGACATGCCCAGGGAAGTCTGGAGGAGCTGGGTCTGTGGCAGAAGTAGTATGGAACATAACCGGGTGGGATTGAGATGGTGGTGACAGTTTGGGGGGGTCTTTGAAGTTTAGAGGTCTAGAAAGTGAAAAGTGTGTTCAGAGGCCAGAACTGAGAGCCTTGAGAGAGTAAAGAAAAGAATGAGAAATATACAGATGACTATAATTAGTTTACTGGGCAGACGATCACATTCTGTCATGTAATGTTTAATCTCAGTTTTTTCTGGCTTTGGGATTACTACTGGAAAGTTGTTCTGACCAGTAGAAAACTTTTGATATAAAGCCCAGATTTATTTGCAGACAATTTACATATTTTTTCTGTTTTATTTATACTGTCTTTTAGCTTAAGTAGCTCTCTCTTCCTAGGTTTTAGCTGCAGATTCATCTATACAGAACAATTATTCATTCTCAGCTTTCATTTTATGGGCTAAAAAAAGCCATGCTTTCAGATTTGTTTTTATACTCTCTATACCCCTCTTATCCTAGTAACTCTTCTTATTATTATTTGAGTGCATGTATTTTTCTTTTTTATGGCTGACCAGAACAGACCAGAATCAATTCCTGATTCAATCTCAACAAGGGCCAGTAACAGTGCCCGCACTTCTTTATCTTTCCTGGAAATGAAAGTTAAGATTCCACAGTTTTTCACATTAGATTTGTGGCTCATACTAACTGGGATTAATTTACATGCATGTGCTATGTTCCAATGTCATCGTAGTAACAGAAATTACTAGTGCATGACTCTGGATTTTACCCTATTTCTATTCAGTCACAGCAAAATTCTCCCTGTGTGATACTCTAACCTTCTTCTTAATGAATAGTTGCTTCTGATAAAGCGTTAACAGGAAATTTTATTATTGCTCATTTGACTTAAATACCTTAGGAGTAAAGTTTGAGAAAACTCATTAATAGGCTTGCTCCAACCCTATACCTTTTTTTTTTTTTTTAAATTTTTACAGGTTTCTATTTCTTTCATATGTATTCCAAATTGTCTTGAAATTCCAATCCTGGTCAAGTTCAACTAAAACAGACCAGGTGAAGAATTTTTAATGACTGCCTCTGCCTAACTAAGAAACCAATGGACTGGTACTATCTGTTTTGTAAAAACAACATGGTATTTGATTTCACTGATTTCTTCATTATTGCCTAAAAGTTGCAAGGTTTCTTGGAAGCCTCGGTGTTGTTATGGGCAGAAAGGGTACAGAAAAAAGGGGCACTCATTAGCTTCTAGAGCTTATTTACCAGGCCCTCACCATGCATTAACACTGAAACAGAACAGATGTCTTCACTTGTGTTTCCTTTGCTTTCTCAGGATTTCATTTATGTCAGTGCAGACCAGGACCACTTAAAACTTAGTGTGGAAAGCTACTCTAGTAAAGTTTTTTGCCAATTTGTTCGCCTCAATGCCAAAGAGGGGTTTTTTTATGAGTGCTATTGCTCTTTGGAATCTAACTTTTTTGTATTCCATATTTTTACTGTAACTTTCAATAAAGTTATTTGAAAGAAACTTTTGTACAAAATTATCTTTTGCATTCAACTTTATACTTAACAATATCAAGATTTACTGAAACTTCCTCAGATGACAAAGATTCAGAATAGGAGTGCCACAGTTTTCAGTGGATTTCTAGATACTATTACCTGTATTTCCTTCCCCTGACATATCATTTTGAAGTGATTTGCATATTGTTAATGGTATGCCTATCACAGTTTGGGACTGATTATACTTATCTTTAGTCTTTGAGAAGTATGGAATGAAATAAAGAAAAACATCACGTTGCTTACTAAAAAAAGACTTGGGATACATAAGGATTATTCATTAAAGTCCCAAATAATATTCCCATCCATGGTGCTGATTATATTAATTTTTTTCCTAACAGAAGCCTCTACTAGTAATTTTAGTCTGCATTAACTTAAACACAACAATACCTCATGCACACACACTTCAGCCCTGGAAAAGTGTAGTCAAATATAAGAATTACACAGACTAAGTGTTAATGTTTTAATCACAAACATCACACGGATTTAAATTTCTGTGTATAATTTATCTTAGAACTTAATTGTTCTGCTATTAACTGACTAAAAATGGTAGCCTAAACACAACTAAGATCAGGGCAAAACAATTATCTATACAGGAATTTCTCAACTTAGATCCACCAAACAAGGTACTGTAATACAAGAGCATATATAGTTTTCCTCTATAAGAAGACTCTGAACATCAAGACCGTAAGGGAAAAAGTCCTTTATCAGTAGAAGGAAATTTGAATTAGAAGACTGAATAATTTACAGCTAAAAGTAAGCTTGTAATAAAATATTATGCTCTTCTTTACTGAAGCACCATGAGAAAAATTCGTGGGATAATTTCTGGGCCTGTCCTAAAGCAACTGGAGCAAGAAGTATTTTAGCAGTCTGATCATTATTCCGGCATCTTAACCAATTGACCCGTTCACCTGGTCTGCGATACCTGGTATGATGATCTCAGGGACATCCAGAATGTTGCCAAATGAAGCAGTTTTACGATGGCCTCGTTTAGGCTTGGAATAGGCTGAAAAAATACACATATACAATACACATGCAAAACACTAAAACGGCAAGAGCAAAATTATTAAATTCCTAATACTGCATTGTTCATATACTCGGTTAAACTAGAGTTCATGCAATAATGTGTCATGCAGAATAAACTGCATTGCCTTCCACTCATGCTTACACGTAGTAAAGCAACTGTTAAAAAGCAAAAAATGCAGAACTAGCCGTCATTACAACACGGTGTAATTAGTTATAGTTAGCAACACAAAAGTCAAACACAGAAAGCAGCATGGCAACACAGAAGGGAAAACCAAATGTAATTATCCAAACAGAAAACAAATTAAATTATTTCAGTTCACCTGTACATTCAGAAAAAGACCTTGATTGCCTGAACTTAATGAGCATTTTCTCTTTAATGTTTGGTATAAACTATTTTCTAGAAAAGTCTAATAGCTAGGTACTTCTGTTTCTTTAAATCACCTGCTTTCAAAGCAAATCTCATCTATCTGTTAAAAATTGCTTACTTTTATCATACCTGACAATCATTCTTGCCAGTTACTCTTTTGTCCTCCTAGTGAAGATTTTTTGTTTTGAAGACTGGATATAACTACCAGCTTGAAAATTTTTAAATAATGTTCAAGAAACATTATACACTTTGAAATAAAATCTAATCACACTTAAAAAACCTATTTTTCCACTTCTGTAGTTTAAGTTAAATAGTTCCTATTTAGAGAAAAATCTGAATATATCTCCCAAAGGTAGAACATGATAGCATACTCATCTTAGTAAATAATGGTGTTGTGTATTACATGAGTAACTCTTACATTTAATCTAGAGGATGATGGAACAAGATTAAATAATTTTCAACCTGATTTAACAACAGCCCAATCCTCACCCAGCCATGCAATTTTTTTTCAGGTTCACAGCATATTATTTCTGTCACACAGTTAACTTTATTAAAAAAAGAAACTTAAACAAATACTGTGCTGTTTCACCTCATTTTTAAAAAGTTATGGTCAGATGTGCTTGACCTCATTTCTGATAGTCCACTACTGCATGAAGTGATTTCGCAAAAAAATACCCAAAGAACCCCAAACCAAAAATAGTATGTTCAATATATAATTTTATTTCAAGAAATAGAAACCCTAGAGTTAGAACAAATAAAATAAAAAAAACAAAACCAAAACAAAAAAGCAACCACACCAACAAGCCCTTAGATTATTCTGAATAGTAATTACTATTTTAGAGCAATGTACTTATAGAAGACAACGTAGGAAAATTAAGAACTCATACAAGGGAGGGCCAGGTTATCTCTGCTACTGCCAGAAAGTTACACTAAGAATGTCAGTGACCAAAGTGAGTCCTGACATGTTTTAAAATAAAACCAGTATGGCATTATTACCAGATAAGTACACAGTTGCCTTCTGTGTTAAGGAACCTTTAGAGATACTCAGGGTGAGATGTGCTACACAGTCATCCAGTCAAAGACTGACAATACAAAAGACAGATTTTGGAATAAGGCTTTAAAATAAAAACATGAAAGTAAAAAGAATTTAGGGCAGGATAAATATTATTTCAGTACCTCTGTATTTAGTAAAACAAGCTCCTGGAGTAATCGTAACACAATGAAGAACAAAAATGAAATAGCCATGGTGCACAAGAAAGCCAGAATTTTGATGTGTAATTCCTTATTAATTGCAGCTACTCGACCCTAAGTTTCATATTGGTAGAAAAATACTCAAACAGCTAAATAACTCTGAACTAACCAAAGCAATTTTGTTTAATTATTTAAATCTGTGGTTATATACCATAACACAAAACACTTTCACATACGAAACTTAAAACCTAAAGTTTGCATATATTAACCAACAATATCTTTGATGAAGAAAAGAGACAAGAAAGTGTTTGCCAAGTACACATTTTTATTAATTCTCTTCATTAATTCACTTTTATTAACTCTTCTGAGTTAAATCAAGATTGCTTTCACCATAAAATTATGTACTTATACTTACAGATAAATTCTGACTCTTTCAAAGATTTAAGGTTTAGAAATGACAGTTTATATCTGAAGGAAACCTGGCAAAACACCTGTAGCTTGTTTCTAAACAAAAGCCAATGCTTTTTTAACCTGAATAAAATCTAATTACATTTCTCATTCTGAAATCTGTCAAAGTGGATTTTTAAACTTATTTGGTAACATGCTGAACTTTAAACCTACCTCTTAATTTCAAAAGTACTACAGAGATAACCCTGAAGAAAATGTTACTATACAAATAATTACACTAGCAGAGATGTAATAACACTCTTTCAGATAAAAAAAGAGAAAGTTGTGCATTTGGAATAGGACTGATATTTAGAAGTCTCATAATGAATTTTTTAAAAAGATAAACATCTAATTCTCCAAAATCTCTAAAACCTTTAAAATATGCAATTAAAATACTCAGTCTTGCCGAGTGTATAACCATAAAAAAAGGCATTTCCACCCCCCAATTAAGAAAGGACAATCAAGACTACAGGAATAACTTAAGAATTTTCATATGGCTACTGTTGTCAACTTTCTGTAAGACTATGCATTTTTTTTACATTTTCCTTCTTCCTTTATTTCTTTCCAGTTCCTTAGTCTACTCCCCAAACAGCATCAAATTTTACCTGTGATGGAAGCTATTCTTGCTTCTATTTCAGACATGTCAGCACTCATCCTTTTTGCTTCTCCGGACACGAGGGCTGACGGTGGTCGTGCGCGAACATCTGACAAGCTCTCAACACTGCTCCCACGAGATGGGGGCAAACTCAAACGGCCAGGGTCACCCTGTTTAACAGTCACATTTTGTGGAAAAAAAAAAAGAAAAAAAATTCTGCAGAAGCCTCTCCATAATATGCACTGGTAGCATGTTCAAAGTGACAAGATTTAAAATTTATAACACAAAAAATGGCAATAATTTTACTATTATTGTTATATACAAATGAAATATCTGCAGCTTTGAAAATTATCTAACTTCACACAGATAAAGTCAGCAGAATTAGGCCATTAACAGAATTAGTCAACAGAATTAGGCCAAATATTGTCATAAGAGGATCTTTGTACTTTTGCACTCTACTTGAAATACACTATTTTCAAAATTCACCTAAACATGTAATTCCTTCATTTTATGCTAATATTTTGGTTCTAAATTAGCACAGCAATTTTCAAATATATTATTTGAATCTAATAAATCCCTTTAAATACAATGAACTATTTTTAACATTTCTTTGGAGATCTTATTAGAGCCTTCCCATTTTCCTTTTTGGAACCATACATTATTTTTCTGTGCCTTTTCATACTCTTCTCCTATAACAAACTGGATTGAATTTTACACTATTTTGAATGAGGACACGTGTTTCCAGAGCAGATACAACACTTAGGTCTACCCATGTCCATTTTGTTTCTATGGTTCAAAATTGCACACATTGGCTTACCGGCTGCTTGGCTGTATTTTTGATTTGCTGTGCCAATTTTGATTCTAAACGTTTAATAGTGTCATTGGTAGATGCTCCTTGGAAGTCACTTGGTTCCATGTTAGCATCACTCTTGTTACTTGTGTTTGTAGAAGTGATGTCCATGAATGAACCTAGAAACCAGTAACAAGGAAAGGCTTTTGAGAATGTCCACTAAAAATACTGAAGCACATGTGGAAAAAGGAAAGATCTCAGAAGTCTAATTTGGCTTTAAAGGCAACACTTTTGAAAACTTTTAATGAAAGACAAGTTGCAAGACTGCTATTAATCAATTCATATAAGAAGCAAGAGGAGTGAAAAAAGAGAATGTAACTAAATACTATGATAACATTCTGAAGTCAATCTTTACCTCTCTTTGAAATTGTTAGGGTAGCTATTATATTAACAACACTACAGCAACCTCATTCACAATTAATGACAAAGATCATAATTAACCACAGAGGAGCACAAATACCTGAAAAATATCAGCCAATATACATTCACAGTTTGGAGTGATAAATTATGTGTTAAAATCATGTGCTGAGAGGTGGAGAAAAACTAGTGAAATTATATACTAAAGCTGCAAAGATTTTTGTAAATATAAAGGTCACTAAGCTACAAAGTAGCCAGTGAAGCTTTATCCAAAATAGCAGCAATTTCTTCGGAGACAGAAAATAATCCAAACAAGCAGAGGAAGCTGAAGACATGTCAGATTTAAAACTACTTCAGTGGAAAAAATGTAGTCTAAACAGTGAGGTAACTAAATTTTTTTTTACTATTATTAAAAGGATATTTTCGAGTGCAAAGCTACCTGAAAGTCTAGCCCACATTTTGCTCCATCCACCTTTCTAGTGATTTTTCTTGCATTTATTTTAAATTACTGTATTTACTGCAACTTATCATAAAACGAATGTAGGTTTAAATTTTGGAGATTGCAACTTAAAGCAGTTGCAGATTTCAAGATAGTGGATAATTTTAAATTGACAACTCCTAAACATTACATATGAGTAAAAGGGTGTCATTTGCTAGTAACATTCATGGGGAAAAAAATGGAGACATTAAACCTGAGCATTTGGAGACAGCTTTTATTATAAGCTTTTTCTTCATTACACGTACACTTCAGCAAAATCATTTGACTGAGAACACTAAATATGATGCAGTATGAGGTATAAACAAAATAAATAGGGTCTGCTGATGCTTAAGATTTTGGAAAGCTTTTCCACTTTGTGTCCAAAATCAATGTAAGAATGTGCTTTATAATCTGTCTGCATCATTTCATGTTGCTGTTCTTTTTCTCCAACTTAAATAAATATACCTGTGCTAGTGGCAGAGTTGCTTTGGCCTTCATCTGAATACTGGCAAGGATACTGCAGAGGTTCATCAGCTCCTGGAAAGTACTGTGAAAAAGCAGTAATTATTTGATAAAAAAGTAATTAGCAATTGTTCTTAAATGATTTAAATAGTGCCTCATAATTTATAAGTGTAAATTATATATTACATTCTTAATAATTTATTTAGAAGATAAATGAATGCAATTATTTTTAATAATTTAATACATTAGATACACCTATGACTTTATTTTCTCAAATCTATTATGAGTTATACCCTTCCGAAGAGGGCATATAAATAAATAAATAAATAAATAAAAAGAAATATTATTCCACTTCCATAATTTTGGTATTTTTGTCGAAAAGAGAGAAGCAAAAGAAAACATGCAACCCAACTTCTGGAGTGTGATGAAAGGCATACCTTTTGTAAAACATTTTCCCAGCTTAACAGTTTATGAAATGATTAGAATACTCAAATAAATTTTTATACCCGCATCAAGTGTGTCATTATTTTAACAATTTCCTCCATGGATGGCCGTTGTGAGGGATCCTTGGACCAACAACGGGTCATTAAACTCTCAATTGGTTTAGGTAAATTTTTGATCAGTGGTGGCCGAGTACCTGCAATTGAAATTAGAAAACACCCTTGAATTTTTTAAACAGACGCTAAAACAACTGAGAGTATCTGATATCTCTCCAGTATTTTGCTAAATAAATAAAGGAAAATGCAGAGTTAATTGTAATCTGGATGAACTGGCATGTACTTAATTTTCTCTCTTACAAACAAAAACTGACAAGAAAACTTCCTCTGCACTGCATAGCAGCAGTAGAAAAAGAAATTAAACTTTCCCTTCAGTACAGGTTTAAATACATTCACTGACTGACCAAATATAGAATATTATAGAAGCTAATGAAATGTTACTTCTTTCTGAAAAATAAAGTTCTAGGCCAAACTAGGAAGCAAGTAATAACAGTCTTTTGTTCCTAATGCTATTTCAGAAGGAAAAATAAAAAAACCCAAAAAACGAAATAACTCAAAAGACTCAAAGTATTTTTGAAAGCTGATTTTGCTCCTAAGAACATCCTGAAAAATTAATAGGCACTGGAATACCAAATTCATGTCAGTTTTTCATGGCCTATGCTGATTTTTAATAAGTTCAACTTCGAGTTTTACTTCCACTATGGTATAACTCCTCAGCTGGTTTTTGTTCCAAGTTCCTCCTCTTACTACAATTTCAGTAAGAACAATTAATGGACAACCAGTTGTGTTTGATATATGAGACACAGTGATGGCTTGCAAAGAAAGCAGTAATTATTTAAGAATATATAAAAAAAACCCCAAGTAATATATGAAAAAGAATGCCACAATTATTTTAAATGAGATGCAGTGCACTAACTCTTCCTTCTTAAGAAGAAGGGAAAAGAAAATGGAAACAAATAAAAAAGATAAAATTTTAGAGCAAAAGTAGATACAAATAGGGAATTCTAAAATATACTCCCACACCTTATTGAAGCTTCCTGATTTACTACTACATTTATACTTGGTTTTACAGTCAATGATTTTATACAAGGCACTTATCACTTCTAATCTCAATGTCCAGTGTTCTTGAAAAACTGGATAATCTTTCTTCATTTAAAAATGTCAGTTGTAAACATCTCTCTTTGTGCATTATGAAGACTAAAATATTCACTGATTCTCTCACTGCCTACTCCATTCTCTTCTTTGAATAGGATATGCCTGTGCTCACCTTATGCTTCTATCATTTACTACTGAAGCAATGACACTCAGGCAGAGTATCAGCCTTCACTGCTTGTTATTTTTTTCTTCCAAAAGATTTGCGCTTGCTTTGATGTCTCTCACAAATGGCAGAAACTCTTTGCAGACATTCACTGAACTACTTCACTATCCTTACTTTAGTACTCAAAAAACTCTGTTTTGCCATGGTACCTAAAAACAGTAAAGCAGTAAAAAAGTTACACCTCTAGCATGAAGATACTACAGTCTACTCTACTACCCACTGTTACACCACTGCTTTAAAGACAGCAGTCCATTTGAACACAATCACTGTGTCCTAGTCATAGTCTAAGCTCCTGAAAATCTATTCTGTATAGTACCTAGCACAGTAGAGTGCTGCTCTGTGAGTGCAGGTACCTAGGCATAAAGTAAAACCATTCAAACAGCAGAATAAAAAAAACCAATAAAAAAACGAACCCCAAAACACCACAGATGAAAAACAAAAGTAACCTTTTTAATGCCTAATGGTCCAGGAGGAGGTTTCATAGTTTCTAACATTTCTAAACACAGGTTAAGTTACTTAAAGTTACACATTTCTTGTAGATGTCCTATTAGAAAGAAAAGATAAAAGAAAGACTATGTAGCTAACAAAACCATCATTCAGCCAGGTAAGAGGTTTTCCTCAGATCACTTTTAAAATGGAGTGTTGCAGTAAGGAGGGCATTACTCTTAATGCTTCCTTGCTCATACACCAATTACACGTAGCAAGCACTGCAGGAGCCAAGTCAAAACCCGCACTGACACACACAAGTGGCAGTGTCTAACTATTTAGTCATTGTGACAAAAATGGATATTGAATGAAGCACAAAATGGAAACACTAATAATTTAAAGCTGTACAGTTAAGAGTGTTTGGCAAATTTAAAGGTCATATACACAACTTCATTTGCAATAAAGTATTTTCAACTCACCATTGTGAACTGCCCACATTATTCGGAAAGCTGGACCACCAATCTCATCGAAAGGTTTCCTACGGGTGATTACCTCCCAGAGAATAATACCCCAACTGAAAACGTCGCATTTTTCACTGTAATTGCTACCTGGAAGAAAGCCATTGATATAATTTGACTCTTTTCTAAGCAACACAACAAAAAGAAATACAGTTTGAGCAGATCATAGAATCAGACTGGAAAAGAGCTCCAAGACCACTGAATCCAACCTTAAACTAAACACCACAATTGTCAGCTAAACTACAGCACTAAGTGCAATGCTGAGTCACTTCTTCAATGCTTCCAGGAATGGTGACTCCAATACTCCTCAGCTGGGCAGCTTGTTCCAATAAACAAATAGCTTTACATACTTTCTTTCACTTCACATTTATTTTGCTGAGAAAAATCAGTTTTCTAAAGCTGACTGATTCATGCCAACTTAAGTCTGAAATCACTTGACAATATAACTGCTAAGAATGCCCCTCTCTGGGAATCAATCCTTTTCATTTGGAGTCATTTTGAAATGATAAAATGCTCAGTTTTCCTATATAATATAAACCACAATTTATTAAGTTTAAAAAATCACTTGCATTCAGGGTTTAATTGATTATGTTTGCTTCCTCTAATTATCCTTCAATTCACTTCTTCCAACCTCAGTCACAATATGTCAGCCAATAACATCTGCCATATCCATTATTCTTAATTAATTACAGGTCTTCAGAAGAACTACTAAGTTACCATATGAACAAAACAGGAGACTCCTCAATTCCTCACCATCTTATTTCCTCCTTGTTTAATAATCTTATTATTTTTGTAATGTCATTACTTAATTAAAATTCTTTGACCATAAGTTCAATATTTCTAAGACTCCTAAGATGCTGAAGATAGGTAGGTGACATAGAATAATATATAAAAATGTCCAGAGGCTACAAAGAAAGAATGTATGCTTTGTAACCATAACTCATGAAACACTAATAAGAAATGTGAATGGCTAATGACATGAGAATACATGTGTGATTATATATTTTATAAGAGATTAGCTCATTTATCTTCAAACAAGAATTAAAATTGGCATATAGTGGCCAAGAGATTTTTTTGCTTATACCTAAACAGAAAGCATTATTTAGACAAATCATTTCAGTAACGATGGAATTTAAGAAGTCTAGTTTCATGTGAATACAAGATATATATATATATATAGCAACAGTTGTAAAAGGCTCCATCCACTACCTGTGAGCCAACTTTCTCTGTTCCCATACCTCTGACAAACTGTGCAAGGCAAACAGCCTATTTTCTGGCCAGTCCTTCCAGTCCAGCCAGTTTGCAAAGACAAACACAAGAAACAGCCTGCAGCATGAACCACAAGCCCTCTTTAAGCGGAAGGCATTAATCTGGATTTTACAA
>VWZN01004514.1:324670-334835 GCA_013396955.1 Regulus satrapa | reverse complement strand
GCACCGTGCCCGCCCTGAGGGCGCCGCCGCAGCGCTGGCCGCTGCCCCCCGGGGTCGCCGCCGGCCGCGGGGGCTGAGCAGCCCCGGAGGGCGAGGCCAGAGTCTCAAACCCAGCCCGAGCAGCGCCTGTCTCGCTCCGAGACCCGAGTGTGAATGCCAGTCCTTCCACGATCTGTGTGCTACTCGTATAAATTTCCATGACCTCTGTGTTTCCTCGTGTAATTACTCCTTCTGGAATCTCATTGCTTCCCTGAGCAAACACCCCGAGCCAGCGTTTCCTCCTTTTGTCTATTGTGCGCAGAATAGCCAAACAACTTTTGTGTCGCTTCCTAGATAATCTCACCCCATGTTGTGGTCAAAGGGCTTTTCTGTTGAATCAGCTGGAGCACGATTTGCATTGTAAACCATTCACTCTTTTGCTGGTAACATTCTTCCTCATTCCAGGATGATTCAGTGAGAGAAACCAAGCGGAGGGGATTTGCCAGAGCGCAGGGTGGGTCTCGCTGTGCAGAGCAGGGCTGTGCTCCAGGAGCCCTCTCCAAGCTCTGTCCCTGTCCTGTGTGCCAGTGGAGCAGCCCTGAGCCGTGCTGCCCCGCAAAGTGGGATCTCCTTCCCGCCAGCTTTGCTACATGCTCTGTCTTGTTTCGTTTGTGTTCAAGGGATAAGTGCATGTGGCTCTTGGAGCCCTGATCGATTGGGTGGTGATCAGTCAAAGGTTGGATTTGATGATCTCAGAGGTCTTTTCCTAAATCGTTGTATGGTTCTGTAGCCCAATGCTGTGGGGGCTGTGTTGGTGCCTCCGGAGGATGTTGTGCTGGTGTCTCTCAACACGTCCTGCAGGCTGTGGTTGTGTCCCCTCAGTGTGACTCTCCTGCTGGAGTTGTCGGATCAGCAGTGACCACACTGGGCTCCCATGGAAGCCTGGAGTGGCTGTGGGAGCTGAGGCTGCTGGCTCATGGGCTCGCATGCTGGAAGAAGCTCCTTTGTCCCCTTCCTGCTGCTTTGGCCAGGGCTGCACCAGCCCGGGGTAACCTTTGGGCTGTTAAACAAATCCAGTGGCAGATGTGGGGCCAACGAGGTCACCATCAACATCGACATAACTTCATTATCACCAGCACTGAGCTGCTTGTGTGCTTATTTTGGACAACTTTTGTTACTCCAAGTTGTCAGCAACAAAAACTGGACATTGCCCAGAGGAGAGAAAGAATAACTGTGGCTGTAAGAACCCCCAGGAAAAGTGAGGAGAGTGATACTGTTAATCTGTGAGACCGGTTTGTGCTCTGTACCCACCCTGATGGACAAGTGGTTCCTTGTGTTTATTTAAATCAAGTGAGGCTCGGATCAGATCTTTGGAGCAGTTTTCCAATTAACAAGAAGACTTAAATCCTGGAATAAATTGTCAATGATGGAGTCGCCGCTTTTGCAGGGAGAGGGATATCTTTCCAAGAGCATGTCAGAAAAACAGCTGTTAGGGATCAGCTAAATCTAATTGATGTGATACCTTATTTGTGCCTCCTCCACACCCTGGTTTTTAGTGGTAATTTTTCCATGGATCTGTGTAGTAGGTGCATGTCAGCCAGACATGAACACCTGGTTTCCAGCTGAGGTTACCCATCTTCCCGTTTGATTCTCAGGGAGACTTTGGACAAGTCCCTCTGATCCTCAGTATCCTCAGGCGTTTATTTCATCAAAGCAATTTGCTTGTCAGACATTCTCCTCCATTAGTTCCCTAAATATTATCCAGGATGATGGTCTGCTGAAACAGAAATGCGCCGAAATTATGGCATTGTTCCCAAAAGGAGGAACCACTAGGCAAGCAGGGCGGTCAGCAGCAGTGCTGAGCTCTCTGTCGCGGAACTCCTGAGGTTGGAAGGAGCCCTGCGATCCCTCAGGTTGTTCCAGATGGTTTGCCAGGTGCGTGGAAGGGAGGGGGCACTGCTGACACGGGCTGGGCAGCACTGCCCGCTCCGGGGTGTCCGGCTGGGTGGGGAGCAGCAGCCGCAGAAACGCGCGGTCAGCACCGGGCCGGCGGGTTCCGCCCGGCACCCGCCAGGTGTGCAGCACCAGACCTCTGCTGGACATGGGTGGTTCGTGGAGGAATTGCATCCACCTTGAGTCACAGCAGGAGGAGGAGAAGGATAAACCTGTACTTAAAGCATTTTTCTTGCCGTGAGCCCTCTTCCCACCCAGATTTTTGGGGATTTGTGGAGAGCTCTGCTCCTTCCCTTGCACTGTCCCTGCATCGTCTTGGTGGGATGTTGATGGAAAGTTCTTTGAGTGTGACTTTGCTTTTCCTGTCAAATGCCAGCTTAGATTTGTAGTAATAATGCCAATCTCAAACCAATTAATTTCACTCACGCCACAGTTGCAAATTTAAACTTTGTCCATTATCCAGAATCCCCAACCCATTTGTGCTTGGTGCTGATGTGTCCTGGGCAGACCAGTCCTTAAGTTCTCCTATCCTATTGATTGCACTTTGATTTGCATGTAATTCAGGAAGAAATAATTAAATAGAGAGGAAAAAAGTTGGAAAATTAGAATTAGAAAAAATGGTAAATTAGATTCCAGCTTTTCTCTCCTGGGTGACTGGAGAATAACTTAGTGTGAATGGGTTAGCACTCATGGAATTTAATCTTAATTAAGCTTAATCTGCTGTCTCAAACATATTAAATATGTCTTTACCCTGAGATCACATGCAGAGGAAAGGGAAGGCAATGTGGCAGTGTATCTAATTTTCATTTACTCTGACTGTGGGTCTCTGGTGAAGGCCACCAGTTTGGCTGGCAGTTTGCAGACAGGTTGCTGTGCTCTCCTCAGCTTGGGTGAGCTCTTGTGCTTGAAGTCCCAAGACCTTTTCCTCCAGAGAAGTCCATTTTAGTGCAGCACTGTTTGATTGGAGCAGATGTGTGTTTGGACAGTAACTAATCTGGTGTTTGTGCATGCAGTAACCATGCACTCCCATATCAAAGTCAGGTGGTTATTGAATGCTTGTATGTAAATTAATAGGGCTCTGATGCATGGACACCAAATCCTGCAATTCTTGTTCAGGAGTTCCCAAAAGCTGCATGGAGGCCACATTGATGGAGTCTGGTGTGTCTGGGGGAAGGACACGCTGAGCTCTGGCTTTGCCCAGAGTGTGCTGAGCTGCGTGGGCTGTCCTGTGATAAGGGGGGTTCTGGGGAGGCCACGAAGCAGGAGGACCATGGGGGACAGCATTGCTCAGGAGACTCTGAGCTCATTTGAGTGCCCAAACCTGGCAACTGACAGGAACATTGAAAGAGCTGGAGCACTCTGCTTGGGAATGGGATGGTTCAGAGCCAGGTGCTCAAATGAAGCCTTGAATATTTGACCTACAAAAATCTGCAAAGAGTCTCACAAGTGAAACAGTAGCCTTGAATGAAGGGCATTTTGCATGTGGAAGGAGGCAGCTCCTGGTGCTGCTGCCAGGTGCTCTTGCCCTGCTCCTGTTCCATCCGGGATGGCAGGGCCAGGACAGGCTCCAGCCCGCAGCAGAGCCCAGCACTGGGGCACAGCCCGGCGCTGGGGTCACTGCTGCTGATAAAGGTCATCGTAGGGGGTCCTGCTGAGAGCAGCAGTGAAGGATCTGCCTCTGTGCAGTCGTGGTTTCCCCCTCCATCCTCCGGTCCCTCTGCTGTCCTCCTTGGAGCGCCGCCAAGGCTGGATCCTGCTCCTGCCTTGGCTGTGGGTGGAGCTGGAGCAGCCCTTCGGTAAACAGAATTAGAGGCAAATGTGGGAGGTTCCTAAAGTCACCTGTGGCCAGCCTCCTCCCATTTCTGGACCCGGGCTGCCTGCGAGGCACTTTAAATTGCCAGTTGGCACAGCCCTGGACACAGACTGCATCAGCATGGCACGAAGCATCCTCCTGCTGGGGCTCCTCACCCTGGGGGCGCAGCTGCAGGCAGCACCCTTTGCAGGCAAGTGTGGGTGGGTGGGAAGAATATTTAAGACTATTTTTTCCTTATTTTCATATAATCACAGGTGTTCTGCAGGTGCTGGCAGGTGCCAGGTGGCTGCCTTGTGAGGGCCAGGGAAGCCGTGGTGGGAGTGGGGTGGGGTGAGCCCGGGCGATGTGGGGCTCACCTCAGTGCCACACTGAGCTGTGTGTGGCACGGTGCCATCTCTCCCTGCCTCCCCAGCGCAGCCAGAGCCATGTGTGGCTGCTGGCCCCAGGGCAGAGGTGCCCAGGAGGGCCCCTCAGGCACCAGCTCCACCTGACACTGCCATGAGCTGGGATGTATGGCCTTGGGCTGAGTCACCTCAGCCTTGAGGGCAGCAGGGGGCAGGCAGAGCCCTGAGAGCCCACCAGGAAAAGCTGCAGAGGAGAAGACAGCACGGCGTGGTGGTAAACTGGGCTGCTGGGTGGGAGGGCAGCGTGCTGGGGCTGAGGCTGCTGCTTTCTGCTCTCCTACAGACTTCCATGGAGTAGCTCCGGCTGGGTGGCCGCCACCAGGGCAGCTGGGAAGTGCCCTGAGCCTTGAGCCTGAGAAAGAGCCCAGCATGGTGCATGACAATGGTGATGGCGATGGTGACAATGACAACAACAGCTCCAATGGCAGTGAAACTGGTGAGCCCAATGGCAGTGAAACTGGTGATGATGGCAACAATGCCAAGGCCTATGATGGTGATGATGGTAATAAAAATCAGCTTTGTGATGGCAATGATCATGATCATGGTGACATTGACAGTGATGATGGTGACGATGGTGTAAACGGTGACGATTCCAGTAGCGATGAAGATGGTGATGATGGTGATAAAAGTGACCTTTCTGATGGTGACAATGACAGTGATGATGATGGCAATGATGATGGTGATGATGGCATCAGTGATGAAGATTCCAGTAGCAATGAAGATGGTGATCACGGCATCAACAGTGACAGTTCCAATAGCAGTGAAGATGGTGACTCCAATGACAATGAATATTATCACTCCAATACCAATGAGAATGGTGTTGATTATGGGGGCTGGAGATTTTAGATTGTAAGGCTGTAATTGTCCCAGGATTTTCAGAGATTTCTGGGCTCCTCTTTTGTGGCACCCAGCCCAGGCTACCAGATTTCATGATTGATCTGCACCAATAAATGTATCTAGTGAACATGAGAGCCTAGTGTCAAAATTTTTCTTTTACAGCTTGGCATCCCAAATGGGGCACTTGGTCACTTGCCTGTTTTCTTCTGAGCACCAGATATCCAAATTTGCAGCAGTGGGTGGTTTCACCCAGGAGCTCGTAGTGTGTCAAATCTGTGAAGGAGGTTCAAGTCCTGCCTTCTACAAGTTTGAGTTTCATGGGTTTTGGGAAAGATGAGCAATGTACTTGGCATAAAGAAGGGGATGCCCTTAGCTGAGGTACTGCAGAACTGGGAGAACATAGTTGGCCCTGCTAAGTGATCCCTAAAGCTCACAGTGATATTATGCCAGGAGGAATGGCATAATATATTATATTATATTATAATGGCATGTATTACTTGCCATAACCTGCAGAAAAGTGTGGCCCACACAGGAGGTTTCAAAGAGACTGTTTGATTTGCCTTCAGCATAGATTACAGGACCAATACACAGGGCTATTGATATTTGTGGGATAACTGAGCTTGGGAAAAGCAGCAGCTCAGGAGTGGGGTTGGTACATGATATCCTGAGGTAAGTTCTAGCCCAGACCTTGCTCCTGCCTGTGCCCACTGAAAAAGATTTCCCCCTGTCTGTTCCTGTTCCTGCTCCTGTTGCTTTGCTTTCTATTCTCACTGCTGCTTCTGCCCCAATCCAATCTGGACAAACTGAGTGAGGGCTATTATTAATGGGGAGCCAACAATTGTTTTAACTTATATCCATTGACCCTGGACTACGGGAGATATACTGTTGTGGGCTCCTAACATGGCAAGGCTGAGGGAAGATACAGAGCAATGTGCTCAGTGATTTTCGTTCAAATTTGTGCTCCACATGATGAAAACTGACATGATTGGAAAGCTGTGGAAGAAAAGCTAAAGGTATCCAGGGACTGTATAAAAGATGAAAAGAGCAAAGAAATTTTTTGTAAGGTATTAGACACCTGCACAGAAGCTGCCTGTTAGGCAGAGAGAAACAAGATCTGAGAGAGAAATAGAAAGCTGAAAAGAAGCTGTATTATTGTCTTTGAAAACTGAGAAGCTGCATAAACAAGAAGAAAAGCTACAGGAAGAAATGTATAAAAATAAAAGTCAGAAGAAAAGATTGAAGTTATATTTATGTGGACTCCCTGTTCCCCGACCTTGTATAGATTAGAAAACTAACTGTTATCCCCTGAAGAATGAGCTTGGAAACATTTGGGTTAGCCATGACCATAGTGAACTCGGAGAAGATGATTCTTTGTTTCCTTCAAATCCCCCTGAATATGAAACCCAACTCATTACAGAAACAGGAGAAACCAGTGGACCTTGGGATAGAGTGGGAAATTATACTCCAAACCACCCCCGTTTGATTTGATTTAGATGACTGATTTGCAAGAGCTCTGTGGCTGTAAGCCAGGCCAGACTGAAATCTGGCAGGTGAAATCCTATTAATGCAGACATAAAAACGGTCCAGACAATTCTGATGCTATTGGACCTCATAAAAAATTAATGCAATTTTTAACAGACACGGGAGCACAAGATTCAGTTGTAACACAACAGAATGTTGTTGGGTGTTCAACCTGGGCAGCAAAGAGTTAATGTTATCGGAGGAAACACAGCAAGTGCCAAATGCCAAACTACCCAGGTTAATTCATGGCCCCTGGGCAAGAAGCAGTGCTGGCATGAAGTCTGTGTCAGCCACTCGCTCTGCAGTTAGAGACTGAAATGAAAACATTTGGGTTTTGATGTTCTAAAAGGCCGAGCCTGGTGTCTGCTGTTCAGCGGGGTAGGGTCCTTCAGCTCAAATGCCAGCCCTAACCCTGAAATCAGGAGGCTGCAGTGTGTGCTCTGTGCAGCGCCTGCGCTCCCTGGTCTGACAGTCACCTGTGCGCCACGATACCCAACTTCTGCTGCAGCACAAAATGGGATTTCTGTAGCCACACACCCGTGGATGGCAGCAGTGGATATGAAAGATGTGTTCTTTGTAGCCCCCTTATTAGAGGAGAAAACTGAAATTGGCATTTCCTTGAGAAGGGATGATATACCTTTAACAAACTCCTACTGGGGTGTAAATACTTGATGAATGCTCATAGTAATTCCCCTGGCAAGGAACCCAGTTAAGGGAAAGAAACCCCAGAATGTGAAGGAAGACTGCCTAGAGAAAATAAAATCTAGAGGTTGTAGCAAAGCTGGAGACTAGAGAGGAGCTGGAGACTGGTGGAAAGCTGGCACCTGGGGAGAGATCTGTGCTGGGGGAGAAGCCAGAGACTGAGGGAAGCCAGAGAAGCCTGGGGAGGGAAAGAATCCATGGATCTGACCATCTGACAGGGAGGCAGATGATGGCAATGAGCGGAATGACAGTGATGGTGATGGTGATGACAACGGTGTTGATAACTGTTGGTGATCATGACTGTTGGAATGTTTCTGTTATTTGAAAGAAGCTGAGTCCTTGTTTGATATCAGGAACTGGACCTGTTAGGTGCAAGTTGAACTTTATCTGAACCATATTGGGTGTGTTGTAAAAGACAGAGTAGTGAAACTCAGGGCTGACAATCTGAACATTAATACGGGAATACACGCAGCTGTAGCTTAAATGTTACTTAAAAATGCATATCTGGAGTGGACAGCCCATAGATCGTGGTGCATGAACTGTAACAACTGTATTGTAACATGGACCACAGGACTGAGTGAGCCCCCCACCACAACTCAGAGGGTTTTGACCTCAGAGGGTGCAAAAATTACCACGTGGCAACCACTTGATAGCAAAACAGGGAGGCAATGAAGAGTGAGATGACCTCAGAGCCTATCTGTACTCTTGATCTGGACTGTCATGTGAGGGATGGGCAGTTTACATTACAAGGGTGTAATTGCCCAGAGTTTTCTTTATTTGGGGTCCTCCTTTTGGGGCTGCAGCTCAAGCTACCAGATTTCATGATTGATCTGTGCCAATAAATCTATCTGATGGAGATGAGAGCTGGTGACAAAAATGTCTTTAACACTGGTAAGATGGTGGTGGTTACAGTGATGGTGACAGGGATTACACTCGCTGACTGATGCCACAAGGTGTACGAGGACCATGTGAGGTGACCCTGCAGTAAGTGGGTGCAGAGGCCTCTGCCTCATTCTACCCAGAGTAGAGAAGGTCCTGGGCACCAGCAATGTTTTGGGCAGGACCTTCTCTTTCCTAATAAACCCCACACTGGCCACTGGCTGGGTGTGACTGTCCTTGGCCAGTAGTGCCTGGCACGGCCAGGTCATTGTGGCTGTCCCAGCCCTGTCCATGCACAGGGACCCTCTGGTGCTGCTCCTGCCCAGGGTGGGCTCAGCAGGGCCCTTTACACAGCAAATTGCTTCTGTTCCCTGTGAGAGCCCCAGAGCCAGCCCCAGGCACGCACCCACCCAGGACCCACAGAGCATCTCTAGGCCAGAGGAATCCTCCCCATAGTGTCTGTGGCCCCTGAGCCTGCCCAAACATCCTCCAAAAGCTTCACCAGGAGCCACGAGGACAGGGACCCCATCCCTCCCACTGAAGGTCTCTCAGAAGCTGGTGGGGGCTCACCAGGAGACAGATGCAGCAGGAACCAGACATTGTTCATCACAGGCAGGGTTTACTGGGGGTGGGGGGCACAGACACCCCATGGTAAGCACAGAGCTGAGGGTGCTGAGGTGGGATCAGGAGGCTGGGTGATTATCCAGCAGCTGATGGAGCCCTCCATGGCTGGCTGTCTGGCTGTCCAGCTGTTATCTGGCTGTCTGGTGTGGGTTGGCTGCACAGACTGGGTCCAGGTCCAGGTCCAGGTGGGGGCTAGGTGAGTTCTGGGAAAGACAGGAATCCATGCCCAGGCTGTCGCTCTGTAGCATGACTGGGTCATCTGTCAGCCCCACAGTGGGACCCTGGGGGTGAGGGCTCCTAAGACCCCAGAGAGCTCTCCCAGGGAGGGTTTGGTGGTCATTTCTGCAGCATGCAAAGATGTAGGGGAGCACAGGAGGATGCAGCCCTCCCAGCCATGGTCACAGTGGTCTCTGTGCCCATGGCCGCACATCCTCCTGCAGCACCGTTCCACTGGCTCCTGCATCCCCCTGTGCCCACCGGTGCCCACCCACACTCACCTGGGGAGACCAGCTGGGCCCAGAGGCAGCAGAGCCCCAGGAGCAGGAGCAGCGACAGCAGCCGCATGGCGTGGATGGGCAGCGTGGGGGCTGCCTCTGGGCACAGGCAGGGGTTTAAATCCTCCCGGGGCAGAAGGTTGGCGCCCATGACCCGGCCCATGGCCCAGCACCTGACACGCTCCATCCGAGCGTGAACCCTCCCGTCCCCTCCTTCCCACGGGCAGCTGCTGCTGGACAAGCCTCAGGGGAGGCAGGAAGGTGCTGGGCTCTGTGCAGCCTCAAGAGAGCCATGCCGTGCCGCAAGACAAGAGCAGCCAGCGCAACTTCCCCCGCAGGAGACAGGTACGGGGCATGCAGCAGCAAAGGGCCGGGGGATCCCACCCGGGGCTGGCCTGGGGAAACAGTGGAGGAGGCTCTCTGGGCCGGGTGCTGTGGAGCAGCCCGTGGTGCCCTGGCAGCTCTCCGGGCATTGTTCTCCCTCTGGAAACAATTGCTGGTTCCTGAGGGACGTCCTGTGACCGGACACGGTCCACAGCCCCACGCTGCCACCGGCCCCTCAGCCCTGCATCTCTTGGCCGGCCGCTGCCCAGCTGGGCCAACACCTGGAGACGAGTCCAGGGCATGGAGTCCTGCGGCTGGGGACAGGGGGTGAGGGCTCTGCGTGGGCACCAGGACTGCAGGGCCGGAGAAACAGGTCCCGTGTCCTTGCCAGAGGCCGGGTGGCTGCTCAGATCCCCGTCACACGGTGCTCAAGCTGCCTCTGCCTCTTCCATGGCACGGCACTGGACACAGCAGAGCGTTGCAAGGAGGGAACCGGAGCTTTGGGGGCTTTCCCTGACAGTCCCTTCTGGAGTTCCTGTTCCCGGGAGAGGCGGGAGGGTTCACGCACTCTGAGCGTGGAGCCAGGTGTGGACACGTGTGTGTGTGTGTGTGTGTGTGTGTGTGTGTGTGTGTGT
>VWZN01004514.1:308936-319154 GCA_013396955.1 Regulus satrapa | reverse complement strand
ACCTTGCAGAGAGGCTGGCGTGCAGACGTGGCCACAGCCGTTACTGCAGCACTTGTGGCCCCAGGGACACTCCTCGTCAAAGTTGCACAGGTCCAAGCACGTGCCCCCCTCCCTGGGAATGGGGCACACTCCCACTCTGCCTGCAAGGTAATCACCCAGCTGGGGGACACCTGGCCTGGGGCACCTCACCATGGGGCACGCCAGGGCAGCCACACGTGGCTCCTGGAGGGCCTGGCTGGTTCTCACCTCCAGGGATGTCCATGCAGACGTGGCCACAGCCGACGCTGGTGCACCTCTGTCCCCGGGGACACTGTGAATCAACCTGGCACTCCTCCCCACACCGGCCATCGGCTTTGTCCCCGCTGTCTGCAGGGGCACCAACTTGCTGTCGCCTGGCTGCCATTTGGGGGGCTGGGGCCAGCTCCCCCTGAACAGGCTGTGCCCTCTACCTCTGGGCACGGCCACGCACTCCCAGCCGCAGCCGGTGTCACAGCACTTCTCCTCTCGCCGGCAGACGCTGTCATCCAGGCACCGGCTCCCGCGCCGCCGCCGCGGGTCCCAGCACGGCTCTGCCCGGGGGCACTCTCCGGGGTGCTCTGCCCACAGGGAGGGGACCCTGGTGAGGGTGGAGGTCCCAGCCCTGCTCTCACATCGCTTCCCTGTGCTGGCGGCCGGGCTGCCACGCTCACCTCGGGCAGGGCGGGTGCAGCGCATGGCGCAGCCAGAGAAGCAGCACTTCTCCTGCCGGGAGCAGTCCCTGTCGTGCGTGCAGGAGTCCATCTCCGTGCACGGCTCCGATGTGTGTCGTGGCCTCACCTTTGGGCACTCCCCGGGTTTGTCTGAGAGGGGCAGAATGAGACAGCAGGAGGAGGGGCCACTCTGTGTGCAGGCACCTCCTTTTCTGCAGCCCGGGGAGCTGAGTGCCTGCCCTAGGGCAGCGCCATCCCACATCCTGCGCCCAGGAGCTTTGACAGCATTCCCGGTGGAATCGTTGTTCTAGCGACCATCTCACCTGGTTCAGGGGCTGAGCACACGTAGCCACATCTGCTGCTGCTGCAGCACTTCTCAGCCCCCGGGCACTGCCAGTCCTTGGTGCAGGCGGTGCCACAAGGGCCCAGCGGAGCCTCCTCAGCCAGCGGGCAGATGCCTGGTTTCTCTGGGGGCAGGAGGCAAGGTTCCTCAGGGCTGGGAGCGCAAGCAGCAACAGCAACAACTCCCCACCCAGCGTCACAGTCCCTGGAGCTGGGGCACTGCCCTGGATGTATCTGGCACCTCGGGACGGGGGCAAGCAGACATAGTCACAGCCACGGAGGCAGCACTTCTCCTCGAGGGGACACTCGCCATCGTGCCAGCACCAGGCTCTGCAGTCGTAACTGGGGAACAGCCCGGCCCAGACTGGGCAGAATCCGTCCTTCCCTACAGGAATGGTGTGGGGTAGGGCAGTGCCACTACCTGGAGACACAGCCGTGGGGACCGGGGCACATGGGGCTCTCGAACCCTTGGGGTGGCTCCCGGCTCGCTCACCTTGGCTGTGTGGCTCACAGTGCCTGCTGCACAGCTGGTGACAGCACACGTAGGATGGGGGACAGTCCTGGTCCTTGAGGCATCCCCACCGGTGCTGCAGTGGCCTTTGAGTGACTGGGGCAGGGCTGGCCTCCTCTGCACCGTGGAGCAGGGTGAGAGCATGATGGTGATCGCACTGTCCCCTTCCCTCCCCACTCCAGCGCCCACCTGAGGACTGTGCAGTGTGTCCCCACCCCAGAGAGCCGGCAGAGCCCACCCTGGCGAGCATGGGGTGAGTGGTCCCGTTTGTGCCACGGTAGCCGCTGCCCACGGCATCGCTCCCGGTGTCAGAGCCGCGTCCCGCCCCCGCTGCCCGTCCTGTGCCATCCTGACTCACGGGCCGGCTCTCCCGGCAGGCACGGGGGGCCGCAGCTGCTGTTGCAGCATTTCTGAGCGTCGGGGCAGTCGCTGTCGCCTCGGCACCGCTCCGGGAATGGTCCTGGCCGCACCGCGGGGCCCTCGCTGGGCTTGGGCTGGTCTGACAGAGCAGAAGGGGTGTGACGATCCAGCATCCCCCCTGGCCGCCCTGCCTGCCCCGGGGGTCTCTGGTTCCTGCCATGACCCCGCGCACTCCTGGTGCCTTGCGGCTGCATCCCAGCGTTGGGTTTTCCCGGCAGCTGTCAGGAGCTGCCGGTGCAGGGAAAGCTGAGTGTGCTGCCCCTGGGGCCAGGGCGTCAGGGAGACAACTATGGCACACAGGGTCCCTGGGGTGGGCCAGGGCTCCCTGCCGAGTCCTTACCCTGCGCCGGCTCCAGGCAGGCAGAGCCGCAGCCCAGCGGGCAGCACTTCTGCGCTCCCAGGCAGTCCTTGTCGTCCAGGCAGGGGAAGGAGCAGGGGGCAATGAGCCCCTCGGGGGCTGCTGCCGGGCAGGCACCGGGCTTCTCTGCAGCGCCGAGGGGCCGAGAGGTGAGGCTGCACTGCAGCGTCCTAGGGCAGCACCAGGAAAGCTGCCCCTGCCAGACCCCTCTGTCTCGCCCTGGCTGCACCCCTTCCTGTGTCCCAGCCCATCCACATATCCCAGTGGTGGTCAGGAGGCTGCTAGGAGCGCACAGGGAGCTGCTCCATAGCGGTGGGGATTGCACAGGGAATGGCACAGGGAGAAGGGTGGGTGCCCTGGGAGGACAGAGGTGGTGTCAGCGGCTGTAGAGCAGTGCTGTACCTTCTGCCGGGGGGATGCAGCGCAGCCGGCACTCCCAGTGGCAGCACTTGAGCCCGGCGGGGCAGCTGGAGTCATTGGCACAGAGTGGGGACTCCAGGCGCAGGCAGTACATGAAGTCCCGTGGACACTGCCCCGGTTTCTGGGAGTCACCTACATTGGGATGGCAATGTCAGGACAGTGCCAGAGCCCCTCATCCTCCATCCCTGGGGAAGCAGGATGTGGGTCTCTCTGCAGGGGCCAGGGAATTGGAGCAGGGACTGCAGCCCAGGGGCTGCTGGACTGACACACCAAGAGCTGAATGGCACAGCACAGTGTGGCACAGTGCACCGTGACATGTCATGCCCATGTGTGCCCTCGCAAGTGCCACGAGGAGTGTCACTCGCCCTGTCAGGGTGAAGCCAGCACCAGCTGGAGGTCAGGATCTATTCCTGAGCATCCTGCTGCCACGGGCATCCTCACTGCAAGCAGCACACTCCTCACTGCTGCGGTCTCCTTCTCTTCCTTGTCCTCCTCCTCTTGGCACCCTGTGCTCTTCTTGGCCACGTTGGGAAACTTGGGACAGCCCTGCCTCAGGTACAGGTGAGCTCCAGCCGGTGCCTGTGCCCGGCTCCTGCTGCCAGCTGGGGCTGTGGCAGGAGCCGCCTGTGCCAACAGCCCGTCCGGTGTTTGGGCTGCAAACAGACGCTGCCGGAGTTTCACTGCAAACAGCAGCTGCTTGCTTCAAACAAAGAGGCTCCGGCTGTGGTCTCGGTGTGGGCAGAGCCACGCCGCAGCTGGGCACCACCGCCCCAGGCACTGTCCCACGGTGGGGGGGGCTGGCAGCAGGGCTTTGTGCCCAGGATGCAGCACAGACCCTGCTGCACGTGGTGCTGCTGGGAGCTGGCAGCTGCTGTGCCCGTGGGGTGCAGGGGGTGCCCACGGGGCTGAGGGCATGCTCGCACGCCCCTGCACCCTGGGGTGGGGGCAGGGTCCCCCAGGCAGCAGGTGCTGCAGCCAGCTGGGACATGGTCCCTGTCATCACATGCTGGGCAGGCACAGAGGGGACACGGCAGGGACACGGGGGCCGGGATGCAAGGAGCTGCTCCCAGGGTGCCTGTGCCTGGCAGCTGCTGGGTTTCACTCCTGGTACTCACCACTCTTCTCTGGTGTTACGCTCGGCTCTGCTCTGAGGATGAGGATGCTCAGGAGGAGGAAAACTCCTGGGCTCACGGTGCTGCCAGGGATGTTCATGTCTGGAGCTGAGCTGGGGCTTGGTTTACAGTCTGCGGCAAGGGTGCCTGAAGTACCAGGGCAGCTGTAGCTGAGCTGCCTGCTGTGGCAGCTGGTTGTGCTGTGGGCAGGAGGGGCAGGAGGAGGGGCAGTTCCCAGAACCCGCCGGCGCCCTGCCAGCCATCCCGCTTATCTCTGCCCAGGCCCTGCTTTGGGGTCAGAGTGACCTGTGGGGCTGGGAAGGCCAGATGGGGTCAGGCACTGCTGTCCCTCATGTTGCACCACCCCATCCTTGCTGGAGCTGGCTCCCACTCCCTCTCTGGGTTTCCTTCCAGCCCCACTCACCCCTCTACTCCCAGGAGTGGGGGCTGTGGATAGACCCCATGACATGGCAGTGGGAGCAACACGGGGGGTTCTAACAGCTCTGCTGCCATGGTGCTGCTCCTCAGCCAAGTGTAGCTTCCCTGCATGGGACTGCTTGGGATCCAGCACCATGAATAAGCAGGTCCTGCCGTGGTCCCTGGCACATGGGTGATGCTCCCTGCCCCCTTCCAGGTGCTCCATCTGTCCTGACCTGTGACTGCTCTTCCCACCCGGTTTTCCCACTCTGGGATGCAAATGAGCCCTTCCTTGGCACAAGGAATCTGAGGGAACTGGTTTTCCAGTCCATGACTGCTGAGGGGACATCATGCAGCCTCCAGGCCCAGCAGGATGGTTACCATGGAACGATGATGGCTGGAAGTCACCTGCATAGGACTGGGACCCTCTCCCTGCCCTGGGGCAGTGCCTGCGTGCCGGGATGGCTGCCCTCAGCTCCCTGCCTGCACGCAGCCCAGGCTGCCAGCGCCTCTGGGAGCCAGAGCACAGAACAGGGACAGTGAGCCAGAGCAGAGGTGGCTGTGGGATGGTTTATTCTGTCTCAGTGCTGTGGAGCAGCTGGGGGCATTGCGCATGCAGGGTTTTGCCTCGTGAGGGGTCGCTAGGAATTTTGGCCATGGGTAGTGCAAGCAGCATGCAGCCCTTCATGGCACGGCTGGGGGTGCCAGAGACCCTGACCAGAAGCATCAGAGTCAGTGCTGGTGCCATCCTGCCAGTGCAGAGCGTCCAGCAGAGGGAGAGGTGTGGGACACAGCAGCTGCTCTGCTGAGTCCGCGGGTGCAATGGCAGTGGGGTGGAGGATGACCCTGAAATGGCAGCTCCTGGTGCAGCCCTTCCTGGCCGTGGCTACGCTGTACCTGGAAGAGGCAAGTGAGGTGGTCAGGGAAGATGCCTCAGTGCTCCTTCTCTGAGGGATGGGGGGGCCTGTGGTGTTCCCACCCTGGGCCCCTCTCTGTCCCCTCCAGGCTGGACCCAGGAGGCAGCAGTCTGGGCACTGTCCCACGGTGAGTGGGCAGGTACAGACCCAGCTGCAGCCCTGCAGGCAGCACTTCTGGCCAAGGGGACATTCTTTGTCCTGCAGAAGGACAAGGAAGGAGGCTGCCCGATCACCCTCGGCTGCAGGGGGACAGATACCTGGCCACGCTGGCATTGCAGAGAGGGAGAGCGGTGAGGGGCTCAGAGCACCCCTCCAGGGTGGGGGAGCTGCCCTGCCTGCAGGGGTGAGCTCCTCAATGAGCTCCTGCCCCACTGGACAGCAGCTCAGTCCCCAGCTTCCCATTGCTCCCCCCGGGTCACAGTGACAGGTAAGGAGGGGGCACAGGGGTCTTGGCCCCACAGGGTGCCAATGGTTTACCCTTGGTGGGTGGTTTGCAGATGTGGCCACAGCCAGTGGTGCAGCACTTGTCATCCCCAGTGCAGTCACTGTCGGTGTCACACAGCTCCAGGCAGGGCCCCAAGGAGCCCCGCAGCACCACGGGGCACACGCCAGGCTTCGCTGAGGCACGGTGGCTCCCTGCTGACAGTGAGGAGCATGGCTGTGCAGGGTTCTGTCCTGTCCCTCTCCTGGCACAGCCTCGCTCTCCAACCCGTCCCTCTCCTGTGCCTCACATTTCCTTCCCAGAGCACCATGATGACCTCAGCGACCAGCCTGACACCCACACCAGTCTCGCCCAGTGAGACCAGTCACCACTCAATATGGGATGCCAGCTGGTAGCTGCAGTGGTGAAGGACAACCCTGGCTCTGGCTGCAGCAGCACATGGTCTGAGGGGGTGCAGGAGGGAGAGTCAGGAGCGGGTTCAGCCTTTCACACACTTGGAGTCAACTCCCACCCATCATGGAGGAGCTGGACATGGGGATCCCTTCCCACAGCCCCCTGAGGGCCAGCTCTTGGCAAGGGGCTCCTGAGGGCTGGGGCCGTGCCCGGGGCAGGCGTGTGGCAGTGGGAGCAGCAGCCAGCAGCACACGCTCCCTGGGGCCTGGATGGATGCCACCAGCTGCACACTTGGCCGGGCACAGCCGCTGTGGATTGTCCAGCAGTACGGCCAGGCACACGCTGGGCTCTGCCAGGGGGGAGCTGGGCTAGCACCAGTACAGTGCTGTGCTGGATGTGGGGATCGGAGCAGGCTGGCAGGGCTGTACCTGTGTCCGGAGGGGTGCAGGCCAACCCACAACCAGAGAAGCAGCACTTGTGCTCCCCAGGGCAGTCCCGGTCATCGGCGCAGTGGTTGGGGCAGGCAGCAGCTCTCCTCTGGGCACGCTTCCGTGGGCAGAACCCAGGTTTGGCTGGAGGGAAGGTTCAGGGTTTTGCATGCAGCCAGCCTGGCCCCACTGCTCACGACTCTCCTACAGTGCGATGTAGGGGCTGCAAACCCTTGGGACTGCTTCTTCAGCTGGGCATGGGGATCTCCAGGACACCTCACCTGGCTCAGCAAGCACGCAGCGGGTGCAGCAGCCACGGGTGCAGCACTTCTCCCCCGAGTGGCACGTGGTGTCGTTGTGACATCTTGTCCCGCAGCTTGGCCCGATGGCACTGCCAGCACGGGGGCAGTAGCCCGGGCTCTCTGCAGAGGGAGACGCTCCATGCAGCCGTGCAGGGCTTGCTCCAGGAACACCAACACAGCCTCCAGCCCACATCCCACCCATGCCCGGTGCTCACGCTGGCATCCCTTGGAGTAAACAGCAGTACCTGTAGCGGGCAGGAGGCAGGTCCAGACCTTCCCGATCTGGCAGCACTTCTCAGCACCAGGGCAGCCACGGTTGGAGAGGCAGTACAGCCTGGGGGGCCAAGGGGCTCCGCTCGCCCCCACCGGGCACTCACCCACCTTGGGGGAGCCAGTGGGGGTCCAGCGTCCCTGCAGAGCCCCGTGTGGGGATGCGGTGAAGGTGAGGGCAGTGCCCCGGTCCCTGGGGCTGTGCTGCTGGGCCAGGGCCAGCAGTGCCAGGAGCACCAGAAGAAGGGTGCGGTGGCCCAGCATCGCGCTGCAATCGATGTGCTTCTGGACAACGGGCTGGGATTTAAACCCTGCTGGAGTGGGGGCTGGCCAAGACAAGCTGCTCCTTCTCATGGCAACACAGTTTCTGAACTGTGGGAGTGCTGGGCATGAACAATTCAGCTTGGGGGAGACTCCTGGGCAGTGCTGGGCTCGTAGCCCATGGCTGACACATCTGCAGCTCCCTTTCCAGGTCACTGGTGACCTGTGAGCAGCTGGGCCATGGGCTGAGCAGCACTCCCAGAGCCACAGCATTGTGAGCACGGATGGGACACAGGAGCAGTGTCCAGTCCCAATCTTCAGTGTCCACTGCATCCCTCCTGGCACACGTGGAGCAGGGAGAGCTGCTGTGGAGCTGTGGTGCTGGCACAACCTGCACCTGCACTGCAGAGAGAGGGGGGGCCAGCACCAGACACTGGGCAGTGCTGGGCAAGGTGGGGGGCTCACTCAGTCCCAGGGAATGGCTCTGCTCTGTCCCCTGCCAAGGATGGGGGCTCTGGGGTGCCAGCCCCTCTCAGGCAGGAGGGACATGCTCCAATCCTAGGGGCTGGGGGCAGGGGCAGGCAGGTATGGGAGGAACAGAGCCCCTGGAGACCTGTGGAGAGCAGGAAGTGCCAGAGGAAGGCAGGACAGGAGCAGGAGCCCAGCCTGTGGGGAAGGATGTGGCAGAGGCAGGCGTGGGACTGGGGCGTGTGGGCTGCACTGCCAAAAGCTCCTTCAGGCTTCTGCTGTGGGCAAGGTGCCCTGGCCAGGCTGGGAGGGCAGAGGTAGGGAGGAGTTTGGGTGATGCTCATGCATAAACAGGCACACGCTACAACTTGTTTGTGTCCTGGCCATTGTAGAGCAGGGAGCAGAGAGCACCTCTGCTCTGATGGGACACGGACACATCTGTACCTCCAGAGCTGTGCTCTGAGCATGGTGGAGGAGCCAGTGTGCAGGGACAGCTGGGGCCATGGACCCATGGGACAGCCCCAGGCAGGGCACAGGCTGGGAACCCTTGGACGTGACAGAGTCAGTCAATGCTGCTGCTTGTGTGAAGCCCTTCCAGGCATCCCTGGCATGGGATGGAGAGGCAGCCATGGCTCGTGAGGGAGATGTGGCCACAGCACGGAACAGAGAGGCAGCCATGGTGTGGGATGGAGAGGCAGCCACAGCATGACAGGGAGAAGCTGCTTTATTGATGAGAGTGCAGGGGGCTTGCCCTGAGCAGAGAACCCCAGGGAGAAAACTGAGGCTGAAGGCTCCAAGCCAAGGGGATGGTGCAGGGCCATGGCCAGGGCGGGTGGGATGGGCGTCAGGCAGCAGCTTCCCTGTGGCTGGGCTGGCAGGAGGCGGCTGCACCTGCAAAGGAGCAGAGGCTGTGAACGGGATGGGTGCACAGGTAGCCGTGCCTGTGGGATCCCTGGGGTTGGAATGCACCCGACTGACCTCAGTGGACGGGTGTCACACAGGAGACCTTGCCGCAGCCATTCCTGCAGCACTTCTGGATCCCGGAGCAGTTGGCGTCGCTCTTGCACTGGTTGACGCAGACGCCCAGCATGGGGATGCCCGGGATGACGGGTGGGCAGGTGCCAGGCTTCTCTGGAAGGCAAAGGAACATGGCTGAGACCTGCTGGGGCCTGGCATGCGGGGCAGGCCCATCCTGCAGCTCCCAAAGCTGTGGGCATGGCCCTGGCCCCTATCTGCCATGGAGGAGGGAGCACCACGGTACCCAGCTTTTCCCCCATCCCACAGCTCTGCTTCTCGGCATACCTTGCCAGCTGGACCCGATGGGGACACATCAGGGAGGCCACATGACATAGCGGTCCCAAACAGTCCCTATGCCCAGCGTTCCCCCTCAGGGACACATGGCTGGCACAGGACACACAGGTGAAACACGCAGACACGACCGAGGCCTTGGCCCTGGAGTCCTCTACAGCTACCGTGGATGGCCCTGGCTGTTTGTTCACAGCATGGGGCTGCAGCCTAGGCCTCCGCCAGGATCACATGCCTCCCAAACAGCCTTTGCCTGGCAGTGTGGGGCCTCTGCCCCACTGCCTGCCACTGGCATTGAGCTCTGGCTCTGCACCATCCTGCCCTCCACTGTGGTACAGCCAAACCAGCGCTGTCCTGCAGGCAGCCATGGAGGCACTGGAGCCTCCAGGCCATATCCATCTGTCTGTAGCTGTGGATTCCAACTCCTGCACCCATCTCCTTGGGTCACTCTCCAGAAGGACCGTTGTGACGAGCAACAGAACGGTGCCCACATCCTGGGCTGGCAGCTGCCCGCAAGGCTGAGCAGGCAACAAGGGCTGCAGCGGGGAACGGCGCAGACCCCATCCTCCACCCAAGCCCCACAATCTTTCGGGGGTGTCCACTCCGCCCCTGCACCGCTGACAGGAGGAAGATGTGAGCGTGGCCCGGCAGGAGCACACTCCGAGCCTGCTGGGCTTCCATGCAGCCCCCAATTCCTGAACACACATCGGGCACCCAGGCCTGTGGCCAGCGCTGCACCCTGGAGCAGCAGCACTGCCGGCTGGGACGGGCCGCCGGCTCAGGCAGCGGCTCTGGGCAGCGCGGCCAGAGCAGCAGGGAGTGTTACCGTCAGGCTTCTGGCAGGCCTTGCCGCAGGCTGCCGGGCAGCACTTGAGGGTGCTCTCGCAGTCGCCATCGGACTGGCACCCCA
Organism: Regulus satrapa; assembly: GCA_013396955.1. Taxonomy (NCBI): domain Eukaryota; kingdom Metazoa; phylum Chordata; class Aves; order Passeriformes; family Regulidae; genus Regulus; species Regulus satrapa. Next base: position 309,189 of record VWZN01004514.1, on the reverse strand, counting down.
CCGTGCAGTTCACCGCATCCATCGCCGCGCTCGGGCACACGCCAGCTTTTGCTGCAAGGCAAACGTGGGGCCGTGGGCAGGCGCGGGGCGGCCGGCGCCGGGCAGGGCGAGGGCTGCGTCCCTTTCCGGGAGATGCTGCCCCGGCCCCGGGGCCCGGCTCCAGGGATGCTGCCCAGCCTGGCCGTGCCGGGCACGGGCCGGTGCTGGCCCCGGCCCCCACGCCGGCTGCCCTGGGGCTGGGAGGGAGGGAGGG
>VWZN01004514.1:240440-294619 GCA_013396955.1 Regulus satrapa | reverse complement strand
CCCCGCTTGCGGCGGCAGCGATGCTGCTCCATCTCCCGTGCGGCCGCGGGGCTGGGGCGGCCGCCGTGCGGGGCCTGCGCGGCCGCGGGCTCCGGTTAAAGTGCCGCCAACTTTCGGGGCGCTTTCCCCCTCTCGGGAACAGCGGTTCCGGCAGGGTGCTGCCCGCCTGAGCTCGTCCCATGGCTCTCCTAGCATGTCTTCTGCTCCGTGCTTCGCGGCAAAACCCATTTAATTTTCGTTTTTAATCAAAACACTTAAAAAAAAAAAATATTTCCTTGTGCAGGTTTTCCTTTGGGCGGTGCTTGGCCTGCCGTGTGCAGCCGTGGGGTGTGCTGTGTCCCCGAGGCTGTTGGCTGCACTCACATTGCTCGCCTTGCCAGCTCTCCCGAGGCCTTAGCAGTGAATAATGATTCCTTACCGCCGGCTGTATGTATTATTATAGTATAATATATACTATAATATATACTATAATACTGGCTCTGCCCCTGAGCGCGGAGGGGCTCAGGGCCAGCCTGGCGTGTCCCACCCCGCAGGGCACAGCGGTGAAGGGGGCTCTCGCTGCTCGCTCCGTGTCTGGGAGCGTGTGCTTTGGAGCTGCTCGGGGGAAAAGGGAAGGGTGCTCCAGGCTTTGAGGAGTTTCTCAGCGGTTTTCCCGGGGGTTTTGAAGTGTCTGGGGCATGGCTGTGGGAGGAGGCTGTCTGAGAGCTCCCCTGGATTCCTCCTCGCTCATCTCCAGGATGCTTTTTCTGCCTTGCACATCCTGCTGCACCCAACAGCCTTGTTGGCCAGCAGCTCTGAGATCTGCTTCGCTTCTGTGTTTCTCTAGCCTTTTAAAATGCCATTTCTCAATGTGCAATTAAGAGTTTTCATGTCTTATGCTCCTTTGATTCTTTGGTCTTCTCCACCCCCTCTGGGGGTCAGCAATATCCTCCCTTCCGTGGGTGAGATTTCAGAGAGGTAAACCCGAATGAACTTTGTAATTTTTTAACCGAGTTCCAGTTTGGGGTTTTTATTGGTTCTATATTCTCTTGCTGTCAGAATGTGAACTTCCCCAGGATTCCCTCCCCTCTGGAGGGAACTGTCCATCCGTTTTGCTTTGCTCCCTTGGATTTTGTGCAGCTTTCCCTTGGATGAGCTTTCGACGTGGCGAGGGGGTGATTGCTTGTGACAGCAGGGGCTGTGGAGGTAAAGAAATGCTGCTTAGCTGCAGGGTACCTAAATCTTAGTTTCGTTTCTTGCTGCTGAAATTGTTCTTAGCTGTGGGGAAAAGTATTCTGCGGTTTTCAACCAACTGCTGAAACCGTTCCTGAAGGATTTGTCCTGGCTCTGTGCTCTCCTGGGCTCTCACCTGAGCGCAGGTGGCTCTTGTGCCATCGCCTGAGGTGGTGCTTTAGTGAGCGTTGGAAGTCGGTGGTGCCGAATCCAGACCTCCAGAACTGGCTGCAGTGGGGAGCACAGGTGAAAGGAGGAGCAGAGGGCAGGCAAATGGCTCAGCTTCTGAGAAAATGAGATTCCCTTCTGTGAGGGCATTGCTGGCTGAGAGGTGAGGAAAAACAGTTGGAGACAGCAGATTTCACTGCCTCCCGTGCTGTGGGTCAGGCTCTGCTTTCGGGGAGGGTGGCCTGGCAGCTGGCCCAGCAGCTCCTGGCTCACTCCAGCCTGGGATTTGGGATCCTCCCGGCTCTGGGCTGAGCTGGGGGCCGGCTCAAGGTCTCCTTGGATGTCCTGGTGGCAGGGATGGTACCGCTGTCGGGGAGGTGGTGCGGTGCCTCAGCTCTCTGATTTTAATCTCTTGCTGCAAATGAGTTGGTCTCCTCAACCTCCCTGAGCACAACCCAAAATAATTGCTTTCCTCTTAACGCTGTTTTGAATTAACTCCTCTAAATGTGGAATCCGTGCCCTTGCTTCAGTGAGGATGATGTTCTTCTCCCTGCGAGCCAAACTTGGCGTGGAAGGCTGCAGGCACCGTGCCACCAATTCAGCACCAAGTGTCTGCCAGCACGGGAAAAGAAACCTCTCGCAACAAAAAAATACAATTAGACAGCACCTGGCCGTTTATACAGAGCTCAGGAACCCATAAACTTGACGTGTTGCTGCAAAACAGTTGCAGATGGTCTAAAGTGCTGATTAAATATTGCTGCTGTTTGCCCAGATCCTCCGTGTTTGGTCTCTGATTACAGAGGGTAATTAAGAGGACAAAGCCAACTCCGGGGCTATCCGGAGTCTTCTTCCTGTCATCTTGGGAGGGAATAAGGGAGATTATTTGGATTCTCATTCATGGCAGATTTCATCACCTGAGTGATCGTTACCAACTGCTGATTTTTTTTGGTGGAACGCGAGTAAAATCAAGCAGCAGAAAGAGTGGTTGGGGTGAGATCTGTCTGGGCCATCTCCCCGCTGTCTGTGGGGGTTGAGCGCGGGGCGGGCGGGGATGGATCTCTGCACATCATCGTTTCTGCTGCTGCTACGGATAATTCCCTGTCAATTCGCACTGTAATGGATGCATCTGACGGCAGGGGCAGCTCAGCTGGGCTGGTTGTTGGCCGCTTACAGCGTTCCTGCCCCGGTAGCTCCTCTCCTGCCCACAGTTAAAACAAGGAGCCGACCTTGGCTCAGCTGTCTGCTTCCTCCCTTGGCTCTGCTCCTGGCAGCGCTGCCCCACGCTGCCAGAGCTGTCTTGGTGCTCTCGCAGGGTGAGAGCTCTAGACCACCAAACCTGAGGGTGTCAGGAAAGATCCCTGTCCTGCGCCTTCCTGAAGTGCTCCTTGGGTGGTTCAGAGCTTCACAAGGGAGGCTGGAGGGCACGGGAGTTCATTCCCTCTGGAATTAATAATCTGTATCCTTGTGGGTACTGTGTGTTCCTGTCATTGCGTTTGCCTCAGTTTGTGTGATTTTGGAGCCCTTGGGTCTCTCAGATTTCAGATTTTCCCGGGGTACCAGTTTTTAGCACTCGGATCCTGCACCGTTTAGAAGTGCTGTGTGTCATGCCTCAGGAAGAAAAAGCCTGGAAAAGTGAGATTGATAGTAGCCTGGTTTATTACAAACATTGGAAACAAAATTAGGAAGTCATTGAAGATTCCTCTGGAGATTAGGATCCCAAACTGACAGCTGCTGTGCTGCTTTCTGAGTGGCTCTTCGGAGCAAGCTGGGATGTGGGCACAGAAGCTGCATCATTTATGAAGATTTATTTCAGATTTCATTAACAAAAAAATTTCGGAGCTTCACAGTAACGAGGTTACTTACAAAACAGATACCTTAGTAACATGAAACTCCTGAGTATTTCCTGGGTAATATGAAACTACCGAGACCTCTCTAAACCTTCCTCATGTTTGGCGAAGGCTGAAGCAATCAGGATTCTGAGAAATGTGTGGGGTATTTAGCCCTGATATTAATGTGCAATCACTGCTGGGAGGGAGCCCAGGGGCGCTGGCAGGTTATTGTGCTTTGATTTAGGGCCTCGTTTCCCCGTCCCTCCTGGCACACCTGGTGGGTGCTGCTCCACACCGAGGGCAGGCTGGGCCTTACCTGGCTGTGCAGGAACCAGGAGCTGTGTCAGGTGTGTCTGGGAACCAGGAGCTGTGTCTGGGGAAAGTCTGACCCCAAGGGCTCGGCCCCAGGGAGTGTCAGCTCAGGGTGTGTCAGCTCCCAGACACAACCAGTGCAGGAGGGCGACAAGAGAAAGGGAAAGATAACTCTCCCGTTCCCAATTACCAGCTTCTGTTTACTTTATCATATTTTATAAACAGTAGCTTTTTTTAAACCCTTTTGTATTCATTGGTTTTTGTATGGTGCTATCAGTGTTAGATTTAAATGAAAATGCCTACTGAATAAATTACTGTGAATGCCCTGCATTCAACAGGAACAGAATTAAGCTTAGCTAACAAAACAATTGAAAAATGCTTTTCTTGTGCATTTTCTAATGAATTCCAACTTCTTGCCAGATTCATCTTACCACAACTAAGTAAAAACCCCCACATTTTGCTTATCAAATGATTAACTTTCTCTTTTTCTACCAGAAAGGCAGAACTTGTGCAGATGTCTGTGAAGCTGTGGAATCAGTTAAATAAATGTGTTTGGACACAATCTGTGTGTTTGCTGAGCAAAATGCTGCGGTGCAGCAACCTACGGGCTTAATTCTTGCTAGCTGCTAGCAGTCCTTTGCAAAACACAAACGCAAACCCAAGATGAAAATCAATGAAGAGAAAGTAACGCCCGCCTTAAATCAGTTGTTCATGACCGCGCATCTCTTGTGGAACGAGCAGGACCCAGGTGTTCCACTTGGGCCTTGGTTTCGTGGCTTTAATAATTGCTAGTTGGGAACAGCAATGTTCTTAGCGAGGTTTTGCATAACATCAATAAGGAGAGGCAAAGCCTTAATGCCTGCTTAATAGCGTTTGCCCAGAATTCAATTACTGCCTATTGCCAGGCTGCTGGCAGCGTTAATGATCGCACGCGGGGCACTGCCATGATTTATCATAATGATTCTGGTGTGTGCTAGAGACGCCTCCCCCAGCCACGCATCCATACCAAAAAAGGGTAGAATAATTGAGAGAGAAGCGAGGGTGTAAATTGTGATCTTGAGGATTGCGTGCTCGGAGGACGGGGGGGGAGGGTTTAATGATGGAGTTTTAATTTAGGTTTTGTTCTGGGATGCCGTCGCTCCCCGTGGTACATTACCCAGACCCCCAGCTCCCACAGCCGCTCCTTACACCTCAGGCTTGCCAAGGGCTTTGCTCCTTTTTCATGTGGAGAAATGAGATTCCAGTTCCAAATTAGAAACATCCATGGCAAATCTTGTTGAGATTTAGATGTAAATTTCAGGATTTGTGTCACTAATTACTGTGTCTGTGTTTGTGACATTAATCTGTCAAAGATGGTTTAGGATTAATAGGGCATTACCAGGGAGTGAATGAAAGGACGTAAGAAGGGCAGGGCCCCTTGTGACATCAAGGACATTGAGTAAGGAGTATGGATTTACTGGAGTTTTTCCTTGGATGATGTCATTTAGAAGAGCACCTTTTCCTTACTCTTTTTATGGGGTTGCTGGTTGCTCAGGGAGTGTTTGAATTATTAGTTGTTGTCAATGACACGTTTGTTTCCAAATGGATCTATGTGAAATTATATTTTAATGTACCTGGAAGATAAGTAATAGGAATCTGCTTTAAAAAAAAAAAAGCCCCAATCCACAAAACCCTCCAAGCAAATAAATTTTTCATTTCACAGAATCTCTGGGTATGCTTCCACGTCATGGCTATTGAATTATGAGCTGAGTAACTGCTTTAAAAGTGCATGGAGGCACTTTAGAAGGGTTTTAAGTCAGGAATGCGCCATCCTTAATGGAAATGGCAGGGAAGATATAGGGAGAAAGGAGGCAGATAACAGAGCTTGAACAGGTCTGCCTGGGAGCGAGCAGATACAGCTCTGATTTGTGCTAATGTGTTGTCTGGGAAACTTGATTCTGCATCTTCCCTAAAGTGGTGACAAGGTGGTAACCCTGAAAACAAGGTGATCCCAGCCAGGCTGCTGTCTGCCCTGCTTCTGAACTATAATTAACTCTTCATGTGCTTTTCGGGGCCAGCTTGGGGGAGCTTTCTTTATTTCTCATCTCCTGAAAGCAGTATTTTCTTCAGAGCAGATAATTTACCAGCTTGCTATTGGTGCTGGGCTGTGCCACGGGTGCAGCACGTGGCAGAGCTGGAAGCACAGCTGGATTCTCTTAGGAGCCTGGAAGGTTTATTACCCTGTGCAGCCCAAGAGTTCCTAACCTGCCAGGGAGCTGGAAATTCCCATCTTGGTGCTCACACTAGTGCCAGACCTGGCAGGAGAACTTAATAAGGGACGCTGTCACTTATTTCCTTTGCACCTTTCTCTGGATCAAACACGAGAAGGATCTCAGTCTGAGATCAAGCAGGACCTATGTTCATGGAAGCCTGGTGTGACTTCTGCCATTTTAGACAAAGGTCCCACAGAGCAGAAGAGTGGGGGCTGTCTGCCAGGTGGTGTTTTATAAATTAAGATGGGCGCGTTAGACCTAACGAGGTTACAAAATCACTGACCAGGTGATCTGAGCAGTGATGTAAAGTAAAAGTATTTTTGTTATTTTATAATTCGTGATTTATACGCTCCTTTTAAATAGTAAAGAATTAAGCTTTGTTTTGCTGTAGTTATAGAGCATGGAGTACTCCTGTTCCAGCTTGGTTGTCCTTCAAAAATGTGAGAGACCAAATTTAATGTCCTTGTAGTTTTTGAGAGGAAAGTTTTTCCTTGCGAATGCTTTTATCCCTTTCTGCCTGAATGAAAACATGAGGTTAGGATTAATGGATTTCTTCTTGTCCTTGGCAAATTACCTTTAATTTTTACAATCAACTAGAAATAGTGAAATAAAATAATAGGTTGTTCTAAGCAAACCACGAGGGTTTGGGCGCTGTTTAATCCAGTGCCAAGCCCCTGCAGAGCTGCAGCGAGCAGCAGTCCTCCCTGTCCTGCCTACTCTGAGTTGGGCTGATTCTGCTTTTACTTGTCAGCAAACTTCACACAGAAGAATGGGGGTGAAATGGGATGTACACGGGAATTCAATATAAACTTGTACACGTTGTGGGTAAAAAATGATCTTTCCCTGCTGTCTGCTGGCTGTGAAATGTGGGCTTGTCTCAGCTGAGTCAGCAGTCTGGGGTTCCTTGATGGCAGCTGTGCCCCACTGAGCAGGGCTGTTCGGCCACTCCTTGTCTGTGCACTCCTCGTCCTTGCCCTCTATGAAGATATTTTCCCGTGGATTGTGTTCATAGATCAAAGAAGGTAGGGTGTTGACACAGCTCTTGGCAGAGGCATTCATCTACTCATGTGATGTTCCACTTCACTAAATTAATTTCCTTTCCAGTTTTCAGAGTTGTTAAGTGTCGTGTAAGCAAATCTTTTAAACAACTTGTAAGAGTTTCCTCAGTATCGCTTGTAATATTGGTATTCTGATTTGCAGGGGTCACTAAACACTTGTATTCATTCACCTTTCGTTTCTCTGACTTCAGCCTAACAGAGGGACAAAAAGACCCCGTGATGAAGAGGAAGAGGAAATCAAAGCACGTCGGAAACAAGCCAGTGCCCGAGAGCATGGCCGTCACAGGGAAGAGGAGTCTGCTGCTCTGGAAGAAACTGATGACGAGAAGAAGAAACTCCTTCAGATAATTGAGAGGGATGGGGAAGAGGAAGATGAAGAAGTAAGTCCTCTGGGAAAGGAGAGGCAGTGAAAATAGCCAAACACCAATCCCCTTCTCTGTTATTTCCATTTCTTACCATGTAGGTGGTGAGGCTTAATGTGATTTTCCTGTGCTCCTACAGGTTCAGTTTGTGGGTTTGCTTTCCTGCTCTGTGGGGTGTTCATGAATTTAAAATTTCTCAAATGTATCAGCTGAAGAATTAAAGTGGGGGCAAAAGGTCTAATCTCTGTTTGATCTGAGAATACCCAAATGACCTTCTAAAGTATATTTTTAGGAAACAGTTTCTGTGTTCTAACCAATTTCCTGATATTGTTCTCATCAGTTCCCCCAACCATGCAGCTTCTCCCCTTCCTTCTAGCTGTGCAGCAGCATCAGCAAATAAACAAACATTCTTCTGTACAAGAAAGGTCTTGGGTCAGAGGGAGGGGGGTGGCAGCTGTCAAGGGTAAATGATTTCAAGCCTTGGAGACAGAAATCCAATGCTGCATTGGCCTTTCTGCCAAGGGCCAGGGAAAAGATCACTTTATAAATGTGACACATGGATTGGTATAAATCTAGAAGATATTTGCTTCCTGCTGCCCGTGTCCTGTTTGATAAAAGCACAAGTGATATTCACCACTGCAGAATCATGTAGCTTTGTAAAATATCATTGTCCTTTGTATACAGCATTGCCAGCATCCATCTTTGAGAATCTCCCTCGTTTTTTCTATGTTGAGCTATTGCCATGACAGTTGTTGCTGATAGCAGAGAAAGATAATGCAGGATTTCTGTAGCATTTCAGCTCCAGGGAGGATGGATCGAGAGAAGAGTCCTCCTGACTGGCAAGAGTCTTGTGGATTCCTGCAGTGTGCCAGTCCCTCATCTCTGTCAAGTGGAGTCCTCCCAGCCAGACATTTTAAAGGGTGAAAGTCCAGGCTTTCTTTAGAACTCAAATCTCTTGTTTATTACTTTGGACTGCAGTTAATATAAGTGCCATTAAAATGTGCTTTGTCCCAGTAAATTTGATGTGAAGAAGCTAATCTGTAGGACACTGCAATACTGAATGCAAATTCAATACAAGATATAAAGCAGATCCTAGTGGAGATAACATAGTGCTATGTGTTAGAGGAAGCAAAGAATCAAAGGGAACAGAGGGAAGCAGTGTCAGCATGTGTGGGTTGAAATCCCACTGCAAGAAGAATGTGCTTTGGGCACTGTACTATTGATTGGCTGACTGGGGTGGTGACATGAGTGGGATGGCAATGAGACAGGTTGGGCAAAGCAGTGGAAGAAATCCAGTAATAACTGAAGGCTGGGGCTGGTGTTATTGTAATGGAGTTTGCAGAAGAAATGGAGGTTTTCTCTCTCATACCAGATAGCTGCTTAGTCACTGACCAAAGAATCCGCAACACCAGCAGCAACTCTTGATTGAATCCTGAGCAGGGGATGGGCACAAAACTTGGCACGAGATGGGAGGGTGTCTGGTTTGGTTTTTGTTTTGAGAGCTTCTCTTAAATAGGGCTTATAACACAGTCAAACAGAGGAGAGGGAAGAGGTTACACAGGGAAATCTATATCATCAATTTTTTAATAAAAGAAGTGCATTAAAATCATAAACTAAGGAAAATGTTTGTAGGTGTCAGGGAGGCAGCCGAGGTTGCATTGCTGCTGTACAGTAAATATGCAACTCCAGCTGAGAAACACCTTAGGAGCATTTACAAAATAAAGAAAAAATACTAGAGTAGAGTATTGATTTATTTTCTTTAGGAAAAGGCTTTAAGATAGCAGTGAAAGCTTATCCAAGTGAGGAAAATGCAGAAGAACATAAATTCAGGGCAGTTAAATGTAGACTGACAAATAGCAATGGCACAAGAGACTTCTGCAGAGAGGGACTCCGTGGGCACAGGCTGTGAGTGCAGGTTTGCTCTGTGTGAGAAGCAAAAAAGCCTCGATATGTACTGGTCTGCAGGTTATAACAGGTGTAAAAGAACAGCTCAAGGTCCGAGCTGGAGTGGGTAGTGATGGTGTGTGAGGTCTTTGGCAGCTCTCTGCAGTGAGTGAGATTCCAGAGCTGGCTGGAATTCCAAGGGCTCTGGGCCTGGCTGCAGTCCCACCACGTTGCTGGTATTTCTCCTGCCATCCAAAGCTCACTTTTCTGCCTTTTCTCTTTTGGTCAGGAAGAACCTTTGGATGAAAGTTCAGTGAAGAAGATGATTCTCACCTTTGAGAAGAGATCCTACAAAAACCAGGAGCTGCGGATCAAGTTTCCTGATAATCCAGAGAAGTAAGACTATGCTTAACTTTTTTTCCTTTGATTTTAGGTTAAGCCTAAATCAATTGCTGGAATACAGAGATGTTTTCAGTTACATAAGGCTTATATAACAGTATTTATTGCCTTGTAGTTCTTCTAAATATTATTTGAAACTGACTTTGTTAATTAAAAATGGCTTTGTAGAGACTCTGATGGGGCCAATATATGGCTGAAAGCACAAAAACCATCATAAGCAATAATTAAAGGTTTAATCCCATCATTTGATGTGGAGGTGTGTGCTTGCATACCAGCCAGAGGTCTGTGTGGGGAGGAAATAATTTAATGTTACCCATGCTGGGCTGAGCAGAATGGCTGGATGGGCTCAGAGAGCCAGATGTGGTGTTTGTGTTCTAGAAACCTCTTCCTCCTTTCATAGTGTTCTGTTATTCACATTAAAGGGATTTCTTCCTACAGTTCAATGCCATTATTTTTTGTCCAGTTTGCTGTTCTTTCCCCTACCCAGATTATTTTTATGGACTTCAGACTGGTACAACCCACATACTAATATGTGCTAGCTAGGGAAGGTGCAGCACTCTGCAGAATTTATTTTATAAGCAGGCGTTTTTATGTGTGGCTGCAGCATCCTGACTTTAATTTTTTCCTGAAATTCTAGAACTGAGTTACAGAATTGGAACAAATCTGCTTATTTACTCTATGTAAATTATACAGTAGAAATGTTTATGCTGCTGCAGGATTAAACTTCAAGGGGCAGGCGTAGAACAGGGAGGAAATGAAATGCTGGTGCCATGTGCACCTGGGGTGACCAAGTCCTACCTGGTGTCTCCTGGAAGGTATTGGTCTCTTCTTTCCTTTTTATTGCCCTTTTTTGTCTTGCCTCAGGTTTATGGAGTCAGAACTGGATTTAAATGACATCATTCAGGAAATGCACGTGATCGCGACGATGCCCGGCCTGTATCACCTGCTGGTGGAGCTGAACGCTGTGCAGTCTCTGCTCGGGCTGCTGGGACATGACAACACAGATATCCTTCACTTGTTAAAGCAGCTCTCATGGGAGAGCCTTTATACAGACTTCTCTGTAATCTCTCATATCCTCTTTCCCAGGCTCCTGTAGATGTTTTTCTCCTCTTCCCACCACACTGAATTTATGTGTTGGTTTTTTGTTTTTTTCCCAGTGAGATCCCTCTGTGTTCAAGTGATATTGATTCTGAATTTTTTTTCAGTGCTGTTATTCTCCTTTCTTGTTTTACGACCCTTTCATCTATTTTTGAGTGGCAGTGTTAGAATGTGAGCAGATGAGCAGCAGAGGAGGAGTGGAGTCCTGGGCTTAGCAGGGATAATCTCAGAACGTGCAAACTTTGTCTGGAATAGCCCCAGTGAAGAGGAAACTGTTTTACCCCTTCTTGCTGAGAGCTGAGCTGTCAGGCTGTCAGCTCTTTGTCATGGGTTAGCTCACTGCATGCTTCACCTTAGTTTATAAATGTGCCCTCTTCACGTGCCCGTTCCTTTAGTTTGGTGTGCACAGAGCTTAAGGCTGCGGGGAGACCCTCTGGTTAATTACATATTCAGGGACAATTCCATTTCCATGCTCAGTGAGGTCCAGTGCTACTGACTCTGATCCTACCTGGCTCTTGTACCTCTGAAACTCTGAGGGCATCTGAGAAAGAGCTTCCTATTTTGCTGGTGTTGATCAAAAACAGTGCCATTTTTTGAGTGTCCTGGTACCTTGATGCTTAGCTGTCAGCTGAGAACTGGCACTGTGCCCAGCTCCCCACTGTGCAGTCTGTAAAAGCAGACCTCAGCCCGCTTGGCTTGTAAAATATTCTACAAGCAGATTAAGCTGAAAAATCGTTACATTGAGAAATTGGGGGTGTGTGTGCTGAAAATATCACTGAGTGGAGGGAGCACTGAAGCCCCATGGAAAGGGCACTGGGTGTCGACTTGGGCCTCAGGCAGTCCTTTTCCCATTTTTATTGATCTGTGGCCTCAGGAAGGTAATTTATTCTTTGCTTCTTTATGTGTAAAGCAGGAGATAACACCAGCTTTCCTGAGGTGTTTTGGAATATACAATGTGAAAAGGCCTGTTAGTGCTGTATGTTGTGTTCTGATGCACAGATCTTGGTTTTCTTTTTTAGCACTTTTCTTTATAGCACCATCTATTGAGAATTCATAATTCATTCTTTCTAAGTGGGTGCAGTGATCAGAAGCTAAAACCAAAACATAAATATTTTATTGCATGCCAGTTTATATTAGAAAGCACCGTGTTTGGGTATTTTGACTTGCATCAGGGCAGAGCTTGATATAGTGAATGCTGGTCCCTGCAAAACAGTAAACCCCACAGCTTCCCTTTTCCAAGATCTGCAAGGAAATGGCTCTCAAATAACTGTTAACAATTTATGTTGTACAGGGGGAAGCTCCTCCCATGCAAATTCAATTTCATGGTTACTGTAGTTTAATTATTTATTTTATACCACAGACTCCACCGCCTTGTTTGTACTATGCACTTTTAATTTCTCATTCATAGGGAAAGCGGGAGCTGTGGAAATATTGACTGGGGTAGCAGAGCTGTTTTCCAGGTGAAGTGCCCTGGAGTACAGCTTGCTTTGTCCTGTGAGCCATGGAAGGCTTTGTTCTGGGGTCACTGCTGCTGTCAAAGACTTGTCAGGGTTTCCACTGTGAATTCTTTTTATTTGGTTTGCAACTTGCCTGTCAGTGAATTTACGGGTAGGAATTTGGCCTGAGAGCTGCAATTTTGGGAAAAGTGTATTTCTTGTTATAAAACTGCTGAAGTGTTTTGAGCTCCATTGGAAGCAGAGGCTGCTGCTGCTCACTCACGTACAGGGTAGAAGCACTATTAAAGTGAAGCAGCTAGACATAAAGCTGAATTGATACAGCTGGGTTTTCTAATGATGCTTTGTTAAAACAAATGGGAAAATATTTTTTAAAATGAGTTCTTCAAGGAGAGAACTAAACAATGGCTCTTCAGATGTGATTTAAATGTGGTGTCTTGAGGGACTAATGCAAGGAGACAAAAGCAATGTCCAGGGGGAGCAAATAATCTGCTGAATGATTCATACAGTTTTACACAAAACATGTGAATGAAAGATGATCACCAACAGGATTTTATTAATGAAAGCTTCAAGCAGGGCTTTGCTTTACTATCTCCTAAATTTCATAGGACAGCTGATACTGCACGCCTCAACAGAAGCTTCTCAGACAGGAATGCCCTGCATGATGAACTCAGCTGAGTTCTTTGCTGTGCACTCTCAAAAGAACCTGCTTCAGTTATCTTTGTAGCACCCAGGAGACAGCAGAAATCTTCACCTGATTCCTCCCTGAGCTTTCTCTCCCATGCATTGATGAAACTCCATTCTCTCAATTTGTCCTCATCCATCATGTATTAACCCCCAGACCACCTCAGTGATCCTCTGCTCTCCCATGCCCAGTATGTCAAGGTCTCTCTTTTATTGGGGAAGCCCACAACGGAACAAAATATTCTCCAGATTGCCCCATGAATGCCCAGGAGAACATAAGAATTCCTTCTGTTGACTTGCTGGTTTTGCTCTTGCTGGTGCAGTGCAGTGTGTGGTCAGCCTTTGTCACTGCAGTGACACCCTGCTGAGGTGACACTTGGCTGAGGTGACACGCTGGTGACTCGTCCAGCTGAAGGTCCGGGGCTCTCTCTTGCAGAGTTCACCTCCCCAGCACACGGCTGAACCTCGCTAAGAAAAGACAGATGAAAATACTTTTCCTGTTGCTGCTTGCGTGTCTTGAGCAAATGTACAAATAGGAGACCTGGGAGCCGGTTTGTCAGCCTGGGCACTTGAGAGAGATCCATCACAGAGTGGTTATTTAGGACATGCAGAAAACCGCGTCTCCCGCTCTGCCCCTGGGACGCGGGCAGGATTGATCAGTGTGTCTGAGAGAATAGGGAAGTGGGTCTAATGAGCTGGAATACGTCTTGTCGTACAGGGGAGCTGTGCAGCAGGCTGTGTGTTATGCAGCTCAGAGTTAATGAGTGAAAATTGGGCTGGCAGAAGCTCTGCTGTTCCTGTGAGGGCTGGGGTTTGAGGAGTGTGCTACCCTAATTGGGCTGGGCAGAAGGGGGTGATGCTCCTGCTGCTGGCAGTGCCCTTGTTAGGGGTGTGTATCAGGTTAGCAGGGCTATCACTGAGAGCAGAATACCCAAATCACATTATTATAACTCATTTCTTTTTGCTCGTGTTCAGTCTCGACAATGCAAGTCAGTGCCTTGTTAGACCAGCTCCAGAATGTTTGATTTGAAAAAAAAATAAGTAACTACCATGAAGAAACAGTAAAATTGCCTGATACCGTAAGCACAGAATCACATTTGTTTTTGTCATTCCTAATTGTTTCAGATTCCCTAATTTTAGTGCTTCTGGGGAAGGTCTGCTGCAGTAGTCTGTTTGCTCTTGTGTCTGCTATTCTGTGCCCTGCTGCTGTGATTGTAATGCATTGTATCACCTCACTGGTAATGTATTGCCAGTTGCTTTGGGTTCGTGTCATGAACACACTGGCCTAAGAGCCATCTGCTGTTGATACTAAATGTATTTGCCTCCTTGTTGGTTGTCCTTAACACCCAGCACATGTTTCCATAGCTGTGGTTGACTTGCTGCAGGAGCTGACTGATATTGATACTCTCCATGAGAGTGAAGAAGGAGCTGAAGTCCTCATAGATGCTCTTGTAAGTAAGAAACCCCAGATTATTTCTGTGCTTCAGCATCTGCCTCAACCCAGTAATGATCTCTGTCCCACCCTGCTTTCTGCAGCTCCGGCTGTCTTTGCTGCCAACATCATGATGGAGATAGCCAGGAGAAGCCTGTTCTGAACCTGAGTCCACAGTGGCTGTTTTTGATGAAATGCTAGAGTTTGGGGAGTGGGTGGTTGCACCATTTGCACTTTGTTGCACCACTTATTTTTTGGAAGAAACACTGTCGTGTTGCAAAATTTGTGTGGACTGGGAGATTTTTTTGGTGCAGGGAGGGAGAACAAAGTCGTAATATTTGACACTTGGACAGTGTCCCATTGAAAGCAGGAGCTTTGTTTGCATTTCCCTTCTGTCCTGTGGAAAAGGGTGACCTGGGTTCAGTCATGGAAAACTGGAGTTTGTGGCAGGGACTGTTACCCAAAGGACAGTGATGCTGCTGTGATCTTTAAGCCTCACCTCTTGCACAGGAGTCTGGTTGTCTTCTACCCAGTAACTCTTGTTTCAGGCCCAAAAATCTGGGCTTGAACTGGAGCATCTGTCTGTGACAGTGGGATTTTTTTCTTAACAAGAAGTAAAAACTTGAAAGTTTTCATGTAGCGGAGCAAATGAAGTGAAAGGGTGGAGGAGGGTCCAGAAGTAAGGAGCCCTTCTGGAATAGAGAGTGAACCCCAGAAAATAACCTAGGTGGGGAGGAGATGCATTGGTTGGTATTAAGTGTTCCCTGCACAGTAAACTCTCTGAGTACGTCTTGGCCTCTGTGGGGGTGAATTTCCCCTTTTCCTGGTGTTTTTGCTGGATGCCTCCTGCTCCCTGACTGCAAAAGGGGAATACCAAACCCTCCAGAGAGGTGATGCCCAGCCAAACATGAGTTTTACAGGTCTGTCCTATCTTGGAGCTGGTGAATTGCTGCCTGTGAGGGTCTCTATGGCCGTGCCTGTGTCTGGTTCTGTAACTATTGTGTTGAATTTGGAAGACAGGGAATTACAAGTTTTCTTTTGTTTGCTTTGTTTGGCTGCTCTGTTTTCTCCTACAATCCTTCTTGTCCAGGCACTATAATGTTACCTTCCAAAGGTTAATGACAGTGCCCAGAGCCCAGTTCCTCTAGCTGGCCTCTGCGCTGTTGTTAATTACTCTGCTTTGGTGGGGAGATTGCTGGGTGAATGAAATGCGAGAGAGGAGCTGCTAGAGAAGATGTTTTCTATAAAATATGTGGAGAGGCAGTAAATCAAGTGAAATTCTTTCTCTGTTTTCATTGTCACCAGCCAACTGATAATAGCCATGTTTAGAGGATTCATTGTCCTGCTTGAAAGAAACAGGTCAGGCCTATCTTGGGAGAAATGTTTAGATACCTGCTTTTTAGATTACTTTTTTTTTTAAGAAAGTAGGTAAAAGGTTGTAGGGTATGTGAAGATTGTTGCATTGTTTTCTGCAGCAGCCCATATATGTGTTTTTTCACATATTTACTCTGCCCAAAGCTGGTTTAGGGTGTTTGAATTGGTAATGTTATTTTGTTTAACTGTTCCAAGCTCATGTCCACAAGGGAAAGTTTGCCAGAGTCAAGCTGGACTCTTTCCAGTTCCAATTTTAAAGGCATATTTTGGGTGTGAGCTCTGTGATTCAGGCACTCCCCCGTGCTTCTCTGGTTTTCCTTAACTCCCTGAAGTCAACTTGGTGCATTCATCTTGAGAGGATTTAATGGCAAGACTTCTGGTTGCTGATGTTTCAGCTGCTGATGGTTCTTGGGTTTGGCTCTGTGGGTGTGAGCGTTGTTCTGTCAGCTTTCTGTACCTGTTAGGTGGAAGGTCCAGCAGCAGTGGAGGCAGGAGCAGTGACCAGCTGGGAGTGCAGCTGCTCACAGAGCTGAC
Organism: Regulus satrapa; assembly: GCA_013396955.1. NCBI lineage: Eukaryota > Metazoa > Chordata > Aves > Passeriformes > Regulidae > Regulus > Regulus satrapa. Next base: position 278,567 of record VWZN01004514.1, on the reverse strand, counting down.
AGTTCTCCCATCTGCACTGGTTTGTGAGCCTCGTGCTTCAGAATTTGGAGGGATTATAAATCAGTCAGGCTGGTTCAGGAAATAAGACCGTGACAAGGTGCATGTTTACCTCCTGATGCTGTTCTGTTTAATCTGAAACACAGAACTCGTTTCATTAATTAGGAAAAACACAGTGACAGATTTACATGATGATTCCTTCACTTCCTCTGAGATTTTACAGCAAGGTTGTTCGTGCCTTCTCATCATGTCTGGCAGGGTGTTTCCTTCATCTTCTTTTCAGTCTTGTTTCTTGTCTTTTTATCTTTTCCATGACCCTGGGGATTGAGGTGGAGGGTCAGGTCGTGGCCTTGTTGGTCCAGAATTTAGAGCGCCTGGATGAAAGTGTGAAAGAGGAGGCTGATGGTGTCCACAACACCCTGGGTAAGTGGCTGCTGCACAGCTCCCTGCTTCTTTCTGTGGTTTGAACCAAACACAAAAAAAGTGGGTTTTGAGTTATCCCTTCCTTTCCCCCTCCTCTTTTTCCTTTGGACTGCCAGCACTGCTGTGCAGGATCTGGTACAGCTTTTATTCTAGCACAGCTTGGAATCACTCATCTGTGGAGCCAGAGTTTGTCCTTTGTCCCATGGCTGCATGAAAGGTGCCTCTTCCCAAACCAGTTGTGTTGGGAGGTGCAGATACATGGAGCACTGCACCAGAGGCAGTCACAGAACTGTTTAGGTTGGTGGAGCTCTCTAAGACCACAGAGTCCAGCTCTTAATCCAGCACTGCACTAAACCGTGTCCCGAAGTACCACATCTACAAAGCTTTCAAAAACCTCTCAAAAGTGCTCCATTGTCCATGTATTTACTATGGACATAGTAAATGCATTAATTTATCTGTGAGCTATACTTTATTTCTGTCTTAACAATATAGATTTAACTTTCAGGTAGTAAAACACTTGCAGTTCGTGGAAGGACATAACTGCCTCTCTGCTCCCTGATCTTTGCACAGCACAGAACCATTGCAGGGTGGTGCCACTGCTGGCAGTCAGACCATCACCCCACTCCTTGCATTCCTTCAGGATTGTAATCTCTCAGGACTGTAAGAATGAGAGAGACTGGAAACATGAGGTTTGTAATTTTTGGTGGGGAAAACCATCTATTTTCTTTGTCTTTCTTCCCAGGAATTGTAGAGAACATGGCAGAGTTCCGGCCAGAGATGTGCACGGAGGCTGCACAGCAGGGCCTCATGCAGTGGCTGCTCAAGAGGCTGAAGGTGAGCTGGTTTCTCACTTTCCTTCCACAGACCATTTAGCACAAAACCGAGTAGCTTAAAAAAAAGCCACTTGTGCTTGTGTGTGTTGTAAAAGCCTAGTTAAGGACAAAAAGTTGTAGTTCAGGGTCTGTGTCCTCAGCAGTTTTAGTTTAAAGAGACATGCTTTGGTCTTGTCTTTATAAATGTCTCGCAGTAGAAATTGTCTCTTTTATCTTTTCCTATGATTCACATATGTTGAATTTCCATGTGTGAGATCTGTAGAACTATAAAAGCTGACCAGTGAGAGGGGATGCTAATATTAACGATTTAATGGCCTTTACTTCCCATGTTTCTAACACTTTTGAGTTTTAAGTGGTACCTGTGTTTAAATACTGCTGGGGATAGTTTTTGCTTTGAACTCGACTAATTATGTTTTAAATTAAAAGCTGCTTTTCATACACTGTATCCTGTGACAGTGAGTTACACACTTTATCTCGTGTGAGAAGATGTCTAAACATTCACTGGAAAATGCTGTAGAAAAATAATGGATAATTCAGCCCTCTCACAGAAATAGTAAAGGAAATATAGCACAGAAATCGTGGCTGTTCTCTAACCTGTCAGTAAGGCATTAGCACTTCCATGCTTAAATGTCTGCATGATTAGAAAGCCTCTGAATTCCAGAAATTCTCCATCAGCTGTGTAAGTGCATGTACCCCTCTGTGCACTTCACATCCTTGTTAGCAGAAGCAATCTGTAATTTCTCACTACAGGTAGTAGCATAATTATGTCCTTTGCTTAAAAAGAAGAAGTGAAGTTAATTTTAGTCTTGGCAGGTAGGTACTGCTGCCTGCCTTGGAATTGCTGTGGCAGCTGTAAGACTGAGAAATTTAGGAAAGCAAAATAATCCCAACTAGGATTCCCCTGCTTGGTGCCACAGAACATGAATAGTCAGTAGTGGCACTCCAACCTTGTGTAGGGTGTTTCTGGTGTGTTCCCTGGCTGTTCCATTCCCTGGATTTGGAATGTGGGATCAGGCAAGGCTTTTATCTTGCCTGCACTGGGTTGTGGGGAGCTAATGAACCCCTCTCCAGGTGCTTTGGCTCTTGGCAGCGCTTGGTCTTGAATCTCTCGCCCTGACAGATGTGTTTGGGATTAACCCAGGATCTCAGCAGCTGGGATGAGCTGCTGTGGAATGTCTGTGGGATAAGTTTTAAGATCAGGGTTCTGTCTGGGCAGTGATGAGGACATCTGGCGCACAGCACAGGGCATGAATTTCTGTTTCCTGACAACATTTCAGGTCTTATTATTGTGTTGTGGCTGTCGTAGCTGCCTCAGAAAGCTCAGGTGGAGAGCTCATAGCTCCCTTCTGCAAACACAAGCAGGGTTTGATGATGTGTGCAGTCTTGGGAGATCAGAATGTTGTTTCCCAGGATTTGTTGCAGGGCAGCAGTTGGTCACCCCATGGCAGAAGCTGGCAGGGCTCTACAGCACCGAGCACCTTCCCCTCTCCTCCATGGTCTGCCTAGAGGTGTCAGCTGGCTGCTGTAAATACCATCCTCTGCAGAGTGGCTGGGGATCATTTGGAATGAAGAGCTTTATTTAAAATCAATACTTGGCGGTGTTTGGGGTCTTCTGCTTTCCATGTGTCCGTGTGTTGCATGGTGCTTGCACACCGTGCTCTGTTCCGTGGCAGCAGGGTGGGATGATTGGCCCAGCAGCCCTGCACAGGCAGGACTGTCCATCCTGCTGCAGGGAGTTGTGTGTTTGGGGAAAAAACTGGATGATAAATGCTATATTTTAAGCATAGGACTTCTTCTTTTTTCCCTTCTTGAACACTGGAATATAAATAGCTGGTAACTGATGATTTTTAAATTTGTTTTATTTTATGAATCTTTCAGTACACCAGGTTGTGTTATTATCTGATTGGTTAATGTTCAGTCTGTTTCTGTAGATGAAGCAGCTTTGGCAGCATGCAAAAACATTGGATCCAGTTCAGAATCCACTCTAGGGAATTTCTGGGTTCAAATTCAGCATTTTCATTTCATTATGACTTCTTTAGCATATTTGAGGATGGAGGGAATATCTGAAGTGGAAGTTATATGGTTGTGCAGGCAAAATCCATCTCGTGTTCTCCTGACTGTGAGACTCTGATCCTCACAGGAAACTCTGGCAGTTACTATATAATGTTATTGTGATGTATGTTCTGAAATTCTGGTTTTGCTGACAGGCATGGACTTCCAGAGCAGAGATAAGTGCCACACACCCACGTAACATTTTGGAAAATATATCACAGGAAAGAGATTCTGTGTGGCAAACAACTGGAGACTGTTCTTAGGGGTTTTGAGCCAGCTTGGCCAAACCTGCTGATGGAAGGCCATGTGAAGAATCACAGTGGACCTTTGACATGTGTGCATGAGCCCGCACACACCTCCCATCACCCCTAAAGCTGAACTGTTACTGTTCTGTCACTGAGGAAAACTGCAGAATTACTGCAGTTGTGTTTCCATTTTAAGTGCTGCTCATACATTTGGTGATTTGATTAATGTGTTCTTCAAATCAGCGAGGTGCTGGGGGCCGTGCCCTCATGGGTCTCTTGTTCCTTCCCCCACAGGCTAAGATGCCTTTTGATGCCAACAAGCTGTACTGCAGTGAGGTGCTGGCGATTCTGCTCCAGAATAATGATGGTGAGCCATGCCTGCCATATCTCTGTCAGTGAGGGCAGAATCCAGGCTTCTCTCACATCACAGCAGCTCTTTTCTGCCTCCAGCTCCCCTTTGCTGGCTTAACTCTCCTCCATGTGCTCCCTCGCCTCCCCTCTCTCTTTCTCTGCAGCTTTTGTGCTCTGTCAAGCTGTATTGATTTTGTTTGCTGATGTATCAGTGTTAGATGGCTGTAAAATCTGACAGTTAGCTTCATTTTTCTCTCTCTTTTCCCCCTTCCCCCCACCTCCGTCTAGACAACAGAGAATTGCTTGGGGAGCTGGATGGGATCGATGTGCTGCTTCAGCAGTTATCTGTGAGTAATTCCCACATGCCTCCTCTTCCACTGGGAGACTGGGTGGGAGGAGTGGAAAATATCCAGGGTGTCCCAGCAGTGCTTCATATTTGGTGGGGCACAGTCCCTGAATACCTTCCGTGTGGTGTGTCCTCTGTGGTCAGTGAGATGAATCCCTTTTGGAAAGATGTTAATGCTGAGCTACACGGAAGTGAAATAATTCCATTTTAATTTCATGGCAAGTTGGAGGTAGGCAGGGTTGGAATTGATCCATCTTCAGCATGCTCCACTTCACAGGGCTGCCTGTGTTTGAGCTGGCTGAAGGTAGTGTGTTCATAGCTCACCTATATTCCTTCAGGCAGTGCAGCCTGCAGCACCCTCAGGTATAAATTGTGTAGAAATCTGTGGTAATCAGCTTATCCACATGCCTGAGTGTGAATTTGCCCTTCCCCTTCCAGGCCCTGTGTATTATCCTTTAAATCCTGCACCAGGCTGCTGCACATTTGTGGGTGCACATCAGGGCAGCAGCTACAGAGGATGCAGCAGTGACCTGTGTGATCACTGGCTGGCATCTGCCAGGTGCTGGAGCTTTTGGTGCAAACTCTTCATGTGTGTTCTGCAGCAGCACAGCCCAGCATTTGGGGGTAAATTTGCTTGCTTTGTCATTCAGGTGTTTAAACGGCACAATCCAAGTACAGCAGAGGAACAGGAAATGATGGAGAACCTGTTTGACTCCCTTTGCTCCTGCCTAATGCTCAGCTCCAACCGTGATCGCTTCCTGAAGGGTGAGGGGCTGCAGCTGATGAACCTGATGCTCAGGTACTGCATTAGCACTGGGATTTCCTTCCTGCTTTTGATGGGCCAACACATGTTCTGGCTAGATATTTGTGGTTTTATTTTAAAGCTTCTGTCTTGGGATATTTGTCTGTCTTCTCTTTCTTTTTTTTTTTTTTTCCAGCTGGTAAGTTGGGTTTTCTCAGACATGGAATCTCCACTCTTTGTCTTTAACTTTCTTGCATAAGAACTGAGGCTGCCACACTGGCTGCTAGAAAGTGGCAGATCTTTCATCTAGGTGTCTGCCACAGAGAATGCTGTAGGTCAGTAAACCCTCTGAGGATTTAAATGACCTCTATTGAGGGCAGGAGAGGACCTTTGGATATCTCTCAGGAAAACATTTTTCCCTTTGTTCTCCAGTTCAGGCTTCACCGTGTTGTGTAACCTCTGAGGTGCTGAATTTTTGTGGATGCTGATACAAAAATTACTCTTCTGGATGGGGCATAAGTTTGCATTTCTTGTGCATTTCTTTGTCACACCCTGAACCTCTGGGGCTTCTCTCTCTTCACTTTTCCTTGCTGGCCTGGCACGGAGTTGTGTCTGCTGGGCTGTCTGGCTCCCCAGAGCTGCGGGAGGGCACAGCAGGCTCTGTCTGGCTGTCCCCAGAGTGCCAGGCTGTGTGCTGGCGGGTTAGCAAACACCAGCCAGGAGTGCTGAGCTCCTGCAGCTCAGGGCTGGGGAATGTGCGGCAGCAGGGAACTGAATAAATAACCCAACACGGATTATTCAAATAGGAACACTGGGTTTTCTTGAGGCTAATTAAGGAAAAGCTCCAAAACTAAGAACGGGAGGGAGGCCTCCCTCTGCCTGGAGTCCTAAGCTGCTAAACCAGCCTTGCAGAACTAATTAGTTGGAGTTCTTCTGCCATGTGGGTGGGATTCAGTGTTTGGATTTTTAAGAGCTTTTTACCCATTTTTTGACTCTGCTGTTTACTACTCTCTGCACCAGGATCCCAGCTGGAAAATTATGACAAGAGGAAAATTTCTCCTTGGCTGCCTTTTGCCCCCCACAGTAGTTACAAAGGGGTTGGGAGGGACAGAGTGTGATGGATCTGTCAGCAGCAACTCTGATGGATAGAGTTTTCAAGGCCTCAATCTGTGGATTCTACAGTTTGACTGGGATAGGTAAAGTGAGAGTGGGAAAAAAAACTAGCAATTCACAGAATTTGTTCTAGAAGCTTCTGTCACTACTGTCCACAGGCACGTACTATACTGACAGCTGATTATTTTGTATCTTTTTAAACTCTTCTGATCTAGTTCCAGTGCTTAGAAACTGTCACAGGTGCTCAGATTTTCTGGGACAGAGCAACTTAGGTGACCACAATCCATTGTAAATAGGGAGTGAATGTGGATAGCTGTGGTCTGGAGCTGTACATCTGTATCTTCTTGATACCTTCATGATAAACAGCAGAGAGCAGACATGCCGTTTAGTTGTGATTGACCACCTTGCCCACAAACAAGGCAGAGTATTTTTCTCTCCTGTTGGTGTCCTCTGAAGGCCGGGGGCAGAGATCTGTTATTTTTTGGTTTTACTTTGGAGGTGCTTAATCACTGTACCACAGCCTGTGCCGATGGAAGGACAAATAGACAAAGTTGAAAGTGTATTGACATGATGTGAGATAGATAAGCTGTGTGAAAATAAAGGTATCAGGCTTGAATCTCCATTAGTGTCGTAGGGAACAGAGCATTCTGTGTCTGCTGCTGCCCGATCCATCCAGCCAAGTCGTTCCATTATTGATGGCTGTGCACACAGACCTGCAGAGAGCTGCAGCAGCTTTCGATGAGTATTTAATGTGCTCATGATATTCCTACAGATAGTCATGAGAACAGGGTGGTTTCTGCTGTGCTGAGCCTTCAGATTTGTGGCCAACGACCACACTAAAGGTGATGTTGTATCATGTGAACTTCTCCTGGTTTATGGGGGGGCAGTGGTGATGGCTGAAAATGAGCCCAGTGTGGCTGATGTGCCTTATGTGCATGACCCTGGCCAGATGGGTCCTGGGCTCGTGCTGTGATCTGGGACTTGCAGTTGGCCCTGAAGGAATTGGGGCTTCACCAAGCGGGTACATGGGAGGTGAGCAGAGGGTCTGGGAGAAGAACAGGTTGAGAGGGATGCAGCTGGTGATAGCAGGAGTGAAGGAGGAAGTTTGGAAGTAGAATGAGAGCATATATATAATTAAATAATTATATGTAATTATTTATTTTACATCTCTGCACCCAGGGAAGTTTGATTATTTTATGTCACTTCTTTATCAAAACCAAGATGGTTTATCAAGGTAGTAGCCACCAGCAGAAAGTTTAGAAATGTCCCTTAGAATTAAACAAAATTTTCTCTTTAGGTCAGGAAGTACTTCCTGGCGCTCAGTGCCTCATTCTTGCCTTAGTAACCTAACTGCAGTTAATCCAAAAGGGAGGAAAGCAGCTGTTTGTTTGTCCTGTCAGCTCCCTGGTGCACACTGACAGGCAGCTTATTGCTCGGGCTGTAGAGCTGTGTGGGGTTTGAGGAGATGCAGCTCCCGGGAGATGTGTCAGGGAGATTCTCTGTTACTCAGGGAAAATGACGTGTGGCTTTCCCAGCTACAAACTGAGGAGCTGTGTGTATGCACAGGGACAGATACAGCCCAGGGTGCTCACGGGGGCTTCTGTCACTTGGGCCACAAAATCTGCCCTGCAGCTATGCTGGGACTTTTCTTGACTGTCAATAAAAGCTTTTGTCTCCTCTACAGCAAAACAAGGTGAAACCAGACAACTCTATATGGCTCCCCAAAGCTTCTCTGTAGCTGTTTCAGGGTATATTTTTTATGGTTATTAAAATATTTTTATGTTTTCTTGTCCTGCTGTTCCTGATGACCCCTGGAAACAATAAACTGTCTTTACGAAATCTTCTGGTTAATTAAATGGAACCATTTTGTGCTCACTTTCCCAGGAAATCTAGTGTTCTGCTTGTACTGGTATTTTGGGAAGTTAAAGACTATGTTCTGATAATGTGGAAAGTACAAATAATATCAACACCTCTTTTCTTTTAAATAATAGATATATCAGAGGATTTGTCTCGGATGTTAATGTGTTAAAAGGAGGAAAACAATGGTCAGTGAATAAAGTTGTAATTCAGGGTTTCCATGAACTCTGAGGCCCCTCAGCATTTGGTGATTCTCACATTTGCTTGTCCGTGAATTAGTGTTCAGCTAAAAGTTCCCTCAATGAGCACAGATGAGACTAAGATAAACTGCTTGCCCTCTGGCAGAATAAATATTTCAAATAAAATCAACTCCAGACAGTCCAGGCAAGCAGCTATTGATCTCTAAAAGCCTGAACTTAAACCCAATGAATATTCCAGAGCTCAGCCCTGAACAGCCTTCCTAAATGCTGATCAATATGCAATTACTTCCCCTGAAAACATTTCTGGTGTCATCTGGTCTAAGGAGTACTTTATTTTTAGCTGTCTGTAGTGGGGATGTGGGGGTGCCAAGGCATCCTCCTGCACAGCCCTTGGCTGGTGGGGGGAGCTCAGAGTCCAGCTCCACACGCTGCCCTCTCTCCACGGGGTCAGAAGTGCCTGTGGCTGCACTGAGCAGGGTCCCTTTCTTTCAGGGGTGTTCATTTGTGGGTATTTTAGTTTTCCTGTTGTTTAGGGGCTCATCAGGTTGGGTCTCTGCAGGGAAGTTGTTTTCCACAGCTCTCTGAAGGCCTTGAGGAGCCCCTGCTGATGGGCACGGGGTCCTGATGGCTCAGTCTGCAGCCAGGCAGAGTTGGAGGAGATGGGTATGTGCTTGGGGTGAAGGGTGCTGAGCCTTGTGACAGTCCTGTCCTGGAGGGAATGTCCTAGGCTGGCCTTTGGGGACACTGCTGGCTTAGGTTCTCCAAGCTCATGTTGGCTCCTGCTGATGTTCACTTGGTCTGGCCTGTATTATTAACCAGTTTTTCAGTTCAGTTTTTCCCCTGGATGCATTGTAATTTCCTCTGGTTTGGTTTGTGAGCTACAGGGTAGCTGGAGATCATTTTCAGGACATCCTTGTGTTATTGGTGTGAGTTACCACCATCAACATTCTGAAGTGGCATTAAGGCAGAACAACCCAGACTCTGTCTGCCTCCTTCCATTGTGTGGTTCCTTATAACTGACCCGGCTATGCTCACCAAACTTACTCCTTTATTAAATTAAACTATTGTTAGATCAAAATCCTGATCTTTTTGGCATGATAATATTTGCCTTTTGTATCCAACCCAGCCTCCCCTTCTATTTTTGTGCCAGTGTTTGTAAAGGAGAGAAAAAAAATCTTCTTCAGTAGCCAAGAAATAAGCATATAAAACCATGACAATAAAATACATAAAATGAAATAAAAATAGAAAATAAAAAGAAATAAAAGACATTAAAAAAGAGATAACCAAGACAATATTCTCAGCCACAGTTTTGAAGAGTTACTGTTGATAACAATATTTTGGCTTCTAGAAGAGAAATCTTGCTTAGAGCTTGTGCTCAGACTCTTCATCTTGTCCTTGTCCTGTTTCTTTCCCTTGTCTCTTTAAAGTAGGGTGCTCCTCATGTCCCTGTACAATTTAATTTGCCTCTTTTCACAGAGAGAAGAAGATTTCCCGCAGCAGTGCCCTGAAGGTGCTGGACCATGCCATGATTGGACCAGAGGGCACAGACAACTGTCACAAGTTTGTGGACATCCTTGGGCTGAGAACCATCTTCCCTCTCTTCATGAAGTCACCCAAAAAGATAAAGAAAGTCGGAACAACTGAAAAGGAACACGAAGGTAGGTGTGCTTCCAGATCTTTCTTATTACCATGGAGGAGGGGAATGGACAGCCAGTGTCTGAGAAGTACCTGCAGGGAGGAGGGAAGGGCACAGCACCCATCTTGGCAGCTTTCAGGTCTGGGTGTCCAGCCTGCTGCTCCCTGCCACAGCTGGCTGTTGAGGGCACACTTGTCCTGCTTGTTTTGGTATCAGCAGCTCCTAGTGATTCCATTTCGTGTGCTGTTAATAAGTTATTTTACTCCTGTAGAGTCTGTTGTTTGAAGCTCTTACTCTGATGCAAAACTCTTTTGAAAAGAGTAATGAGGCAACTACAAATGTCACCTCAAAAGCAGTGTTTTCATGGCTCTGAGCACTGAAGTGTGACTGGATGAACATCAGGCATTGCAGAAATAAACTGCATTGCTTTTGAAGTTGGGGTTTTTTTTTCCTTTTTATATTTTTTAACTCTCTACCCTGGAAAACTGCTTTAACGGAGATCTGCTGTAGGATAGAACTATGATTACTGTGGGACCTTATACTGGGCTGAGTGATCAGTCCCTCCTGCTCCTGGTAACGCTGCCTTTCCCATTTTGTTGATCATGGACTGTGTCTTGGAAGAAACTTTAAATACTGCCAGTGATGCTTAAGGTTTTGTGCTAGTTCATTGCTCAGCTCAGTTCTACAGAGGGTGAATATTGTCAAAAGCTGAAGAGGTGTGGGTGGCTCTCATATGTGCCTAGGATCCATCCTGAGCTCCTGCAGTGAGCCAAGGGAAAGGGGAAGGAAATGGCAAAAACAGGGGAGCTCTGAAGCCAAATCCCCTGTTTTGGGACTGTCCTGACAGCTCAGGTGGGATTCGAGCATTCTCCCAAGGCCAGGAGGGAGGTGCTGTCCCTGCAGAGCTCTCTGGGTGCTGGCTGAGCCACTGGCTGGGACTGAGCAGCTCCTTCCTCTGGCAGAGCTGCTGAGCTGGGGACAGCTGCTTTTCCCCCCTCCTGAGGACAAGGAATGGGCAGTGGCATGGGCTGGGCACATGTGTGGCAGTGGCTGCTTTCCTGGCAGAGGTGGAGAGCAGGGGGTCCCTGTCCCCCAACCCCAGAGCAATTCACACAGCTGCTGGCAGTTCTGATCACTTTGTCTCTCTTGCTTGTCTTAGGTGGACAATGGTGAGCATTTCCCATGCTATTGTGTGGTCTGGGGTTTATTCAACAGACTTGCAGAGATAAGTTTGGTTTCTCTAGATTATGTAATGAAATTGCAGGTTTATATAATAAAATACACAGGTGTGCTTCAATGGATTTAGGGGATGCTTTGAAATTTTCATTTGCAGTGTGAAAGTGAGGTTTGTTTAATTCATCTTACTGAGAGAAAGCTTCAGCTGGAATAGGAAGTTCTGGGTAGAGATCTGAGTCTGTGGCTCATGCCATTGACTTAATTTTTCAGTTTTGGAAAGTGAGCTAATCTCTGTCTCATCTGCTTCTTCTGGAGACTGCAATTGATACCTGTGTGCAGTCCTGGCTGCTGTGAGGATTAGAATGGAAAGCCCTGACAGGGTCACTTCCTGACTATTTCTGTGGTAGCATGAAAAGCCAATCTGGCCTCAGGAAAATGAAGTGATCCGTGCAAACAGGCTTTGTGTCACACCTCCGTCTCATTATCATGCTGAAGAAATGGAGAACATTAAGATGAGTCCAGAAATCAGTTCTATTAAAATAAACTCGCCCTAAAAGGCTGTGGTAGTAAGTCCAATTTTCTTTGTTTTGCATCACTGGGCAGGTGAGTTACTGAATTTCTAACGACAGGAGGTAATAGAGATGTTCAACGGGGATCCCTGGAGCCTGTCACACCGTTGTCCTGACATGGTGTAAGCAGCACAGTGTGTGCTTTCACTCTGCTGAGTGTTGCCCCATGCATTGCTTTTGAAGTTGGGGTTGAGGAACATGGCACAGGCTCCTGGGTACCTCTGGCTTTAAGGGAAATGGTGCAGGTGTGGAATGATGGAACTGGTTCCCTCTGTGCTGGTCTGGTCTTAGGAACATGCTGCTTATCTCTTTGTTTATTGATCAAAAAGAATGCTCATGTTCAGTCAGTGCATATTTTCTCATAAGATGTTTATCCTGTGTTCAGTCTGTTTTAAGAAAATTAATTAGAACAGTCTTGTATTAGGAGAGCTTTCATGTGTATGCCAAATGGAAGAAGAGATTCCTTTAAAGGGTTCTTTGGGATGGCTTTGCAGCAGTGGCAATCAGTATTAATTTAAAGCAGCTCTGAGGAGCTGGGCTGGGCTTGCCCCCTCTGCATTGCTGCTGGGATGGTGTCGGGCTGGGCACCCCAGGCCGTGCTGTAAAACACTAAATCCTCAGTGGGCTCTGAAACCTGGGGCTTAATTACAGCTGCCTAAAGGCCAAATTGCTGAGATGCTCCAGGACTGGGTGAGGTACCAAACAGCTCTGCTGAAGGGCTTGTCCTGCCTGTCCCTCTGTCTGTCCGTGTGTGTGCAGTGGCTGAAGTGCCACCAGGCTGGGGGTCCTGGCACCCACTGTGGCTCCAGGTACTTCACCTCTCACATCCAATGCTCAATCTCTAGAGCACCAAATCTTCTGTATGTATCTGATGGTTGTAGGAAAATATCCCCTTGTCTTTGTTTTATAGCAGTGTTGCTATTAACATAAGAGATAGTCTATAAAACCATGTTTGTTTTATTGTCTCTAAGGCGGTGTTCTGAATGTGACAAAATAATAAATACCCTGGTAAAAAAAAGATCTCAATGTGACTTGCTGAGCTTTTATTTATTGCGGAGATTTATAATCCAAATTAAATTTGATAAAAGTAACTTCTCTGTAATGTATTTTTTCCTTTCTAAATGCTAGCATAAAGGTGTCAGTGCTGGTTAGCTACATTTTAAACACTGTCAGTGTTTAAAAATTATTTTACTCTAGGGAGCCTGCGAACAATTTAAATCCGAACTGCACGTATTTATGCTTTATGTACACTATGTAATTAGGAAAAAAGAAAGGGAAAATTTCTTAACCGTCTTTATGGATGATCTGAGCCTGAAGATTGGGCCTGTGGTGTCTAACTGAGTGCACATTATCTACACTTGAATTTTGCCTGTGTTTGTACAGATCATTATATTAGGATATTAGATTTGGGAGAAAAAACTCGTTGGAAGCAATTTCCCTTTTGCTGAGGCAGTGAAGCAACTCAAACCAGAAATATTTTGCAGCTGAAGACAGAAATGGCTTAGAGTTTTCCTATGTCTGTGGGGTTGCAATACTCATGTGAGTGCCCAGCTGGGTTGGACAGCCACAGAGAGAACCAGCCTGGCTGTGTAGGAGGTGCCGTGCTGTGGTTGTGTGTTGTGAGCTGCTTGAACAGCAGTGTCCCCTTAGTGTCCCTTAGCTTGAACAGCAGTGTCCCTTAGATTGCAGGGAATAGACAGAAATCTGCCTCTGCCTTGTTCTTGGCATAAATAGAGAGTAAGGTGTTAAACACTTCTGTGTTGTGACTTTGGAAATGTGGGGGGTTACTAAATGAGCATCTGCATTCCCAAAAGCTTCCTGATGCAGAGCTGAGGGTCAGGGTGTCCCTCTCTCTATGAGGGTGCAGTGGCTCCCAGCACAGTCGAATCACAGCGTTGGATGCTGGCTTGAAATTCTTGAACAGTCTCAGTGAACTAAAAATGGAGAAAACACAAATTTCTCCTGAATTAGAGAGTCTGTAGTGAAGCAATCATAGCTGACTCGACAGGCTGTATATCCTCCTGCTCTTTCTCAGGATGGTTATTTGCAGCTGAGTTTTGCTCACTTGGAGAGTGTAATGAACTATAAAAGGATGTTTGTCCAATTCATCTTCATTTAAAAGCCTTCTCTTGTCTTAGATGTCAGTTTTACTTAGGAATGCTTAATTTGATAACCTGAGAATTAGTTCAGCCAGTTTCCAAAGGAGAATTCCTATTGCTGGGGTGTTTTGCTTGTTTGCCCTCTGTCAATAACGAAGCCTCTTTTGGAAATCCTCAGCTACACCCTCCCTTTAAAACCAACAACAAAACCCATTTCTTAGTAAATATATTCTTACTCCTTTGTGACATGCACTAAAGGCAGCAGAGCCCTTGGGATGAATGTTTGCTGCAGAGCCAGGTTCCCGTAGCACAGGGAAGTGAAAAGGCAGCAGCAGAAACATGGCCTGAAAAGGAGTTATTGGTATTAACTGACCATCCTCTGCCAGCCAGCAGAAAGTGTTTTTCTTTTGGTGGTCTTGAGGAGTGAGCACCCTGGGAAGGCATCAGTCTGTTTAAGCAGAACTTTATTATGCCAATTTGTTATTTCACCGTCACCCTCCGACAGGAACCTGTGATTTGAGTGAGCCATGATGCTGAGAACAGAGTTAAATTTATCTCAATTAAAGCGAGCGTGCTCTTTTGCAAGAACATCAGAAAAATAAACTTTCTCAGTCAATAGAAAAAATTTTGTTTTACATTCAGCTTGATGGCTGGATCCGGCTCACCAGGGCTGTTGCATGTGGAGCTTTTCCGACCCTCCCAGGCCCCCCTTCACCCATCCATAAAATTGGTGTTTCTTTCTTGTTCTCGGGGTTTTAAGATAAGATTTTTCTTGGCAAAATGCAGTGCTACTCGAGTGGGTTACTCTTCTGAATTGTAGATTAATAATGCACGTGAAAACAAGTCAGGTTATCAGGTGCTGCACCACTGGAAGAGCATGTCCCTATGCCACATGTAATAGTGGCATGGGCCAGTGGCTTCATCCAGGTTTCCCTGAAGCCACAGAGCTGTGTGCTTAGGAGGGCTAGAAGTATCTCAAGGAGCTGGCTTGCTTTTTTTTTCTAGTATTTTCCTGTTTCTAATTAGAAACTACAATTTATCTTAAGCATTCTCTACAAGACAGAAGGCTCTGAAATGTGTTCTGCTGGGTTCACCGCATCATCCTGCTTGGCCTCCAACAGGCTGCTGTTCCCTGGCATCCAGAACTGCCTGCTGTCCCCTTCCTGAAGGATGATGCTTGCCTCCTCTTCCTCACTGTTGTGCTTCCTCCCCCTGCCAGGCAGATGTCCGTTATAATGAGATATAAAAATTTAAAAAAATAAAGCAGAGGGTGGGGATAATAAAGGCAGAGGAGTGTAATGTTACAGCTTGATTTGACAGGACCTCCTGCTGTTGCAGCTGCCAGTGCCAGCCATGGAATAGATTAATCTGTATTCCAACACGCCGAGCTGAAGTCAAGATCGATCTAATTAGGGTGTTTTAAACACTGCTTGCATGCTGAAGTCTCTGTGCCTGTCTGGAGAGGGAAAGGCTCCCAAGAGCTTGAGGTGATGCTGGGCTAAGCAGGGCCCTGGTGCTGCTGCGGGAAGCACATGGAATGTGACCTCCCAGAACCAGGGATGTGTCTGGGATGGTGCCCTGCAGGATTGGGATCGTGGGGTGTCAGGGCTTGCAGGTGAGCCGGCCATGGGGCAGCAGCAGTGCTACTGGCTGATGAGAGAGAAGCCTCCCATCTTCCCACATCCATGAATTTAGGGAATTTTGGGATGTTTGCATGAAAACAGTTGTTCTTGATGCATAGTAGCTGCCAATTGGTACCTGTTATTCCTGTTATTTCCGTGAAGGCACAAGCACCACGGCTCAGTTTGGTGTTTGCTTCTCAAAGGAATCACATTTAGTCATTCTTTGAAATAGGGCTCATTTGCAACCTCTGCCTCTGGCCTTGTTTGTGCCTTCCCTGGAAGTGATGCATTTAGTGCAGGTGCTGTGGACTTGGGCTGAGCGTTGCATTCCTCTGGAGAAGCTCCCAGAATGTTCTGTACCAGGGAGGCTGCCTGTGGCTGTGCCCCGGGGCAGTGCACAGCTCATGGCCTCTGTCTGCACTGAGATCAAAGCCAGGCAGCTGCAGCTGCTGGTTCTGTGTTCTGGGGACTCTGAACAGCATCAGCTACTCACCATTTCCCAAAGGAGATCCAACCCTGAGCAAATGTTGTGATTACACCTTTTTAAACGTTGTAGGTGTGAGATGGAGATTGGGTCGGTCCATGGTAGAATGGTGAGACCCCATCTGTGGATCTGTGGAAACCTGCACCCCAAGGTTAGTGTTTCTCCCTTCCCATGGCTGTGCAAACACTCGGATCCACTGAATCATGGACTCAGCCTCTCATTCCATCAGGCTTTGCCCTCGTTTTGGCTAGTCCTTGCTCATGGATGTTGGTATTTGTTGGGCCAGGACTTGCATTATCAGACATAACCTTGATTTTGGGGTGCAGCATAAAACACACTAGTGCATTATTTTTCAGAAAGCTGATAAAAAACCAAATTAATATTTCTGTAAAATAGTTCTTTGAACATTTTGACCAGGCAACTAAATATTTCCTGGATTTTCTGCAGTGATATGTTGAAAGAATAACCTTGTTCTCAAAACCTCTGTGTCAGCTCCTCTAGACTTGTCAGTAGTTTTAAAGATTTTATTGATAAAATGGATAAATATCTGCATATGACCACCAAAGCAAAAATTATGTCTAAAATACATTTCCTAGTAAAGGAATATTGGAAAAAAGCAGTGAAGACAGATCATTGGTGAGAATTCTGCTACTAAAATGCTGCATCAACACTTCCAAAAAAAGAAGATTGGGGAAAAAAATAGTGTGACATACAGAATGCTGACTTCTTCCTTAACCAGCCGAGCATATGTTGGCATATATGAGGAAAAAACCCCAAATCTTCATTTCTGTAGAATTTCTTTCTCTTTAAGAAAACGGGATCTTGCAAAAAACTTGAAGGTTTTGACGTTGCTTTTAATGCCAGCACTTAATTTGGTGTCGCTTTTTTAGTGGAGTAACAGTTTGTGAGCAGTGGGAGCGTGCACTGCCAGCCCCGGAGCCATCCTTCACCCCCGCGAGGCTGTCGGGATGACGGAGCAGCCACACGGTGTGGCCACCCGATAAACCTGTTATCTGCCTGCTCCTCCTGCCTGCAACGCTCCCAATCTCCTTGCAACATGAAAAATTGACACCACCTCGGGCAGAAATCTGTTTCGAAAAGGAAGCTCCATTTATAAGCAGCTAACGAAACGGGGTGTGTGTGTGGGGGGGGGGTGCGTGGTTGTGCAGCCTCTCCTCGTGGTGCCCTTGTGCAGGGTGCAGATAATTCCTGCAGCAGGGAGCACAGGCAGCCTGCATGCCTTCACCTTCCAGGTGGTTGGGAGCAGGAGCTCCCAGCAAACACGCTGGTGTTGCTCGTTCTAAATTTTGGATCAGGGCTGCTCGTGGCTCGGAGCTGGGGAAACGCGTGGTGGGACAGCAATGAGAGGGTGATTCCTCTCCTCTGCATGCTGGGTTTCTCCCTCTGAAAATATCAAATCTGGAGGGCCCCACTGCTTCCCACCACCATGGGTTAGGAAGTTTATGGCCATTAATTTTCATCAGTGTTAATCAGCAAGATTACAGTGAGGGTGTCTGGAGAAGCTAGGGTGGCTGAACCCCTAGGGGTGTGTTTAATTGCAGGTGGGAAGTAGTGCTGGCTGGTTTGGAAGGGGAAAGAAGTTCAAGCCCTTCTCCTTGGCTCTGCACCACCACATTTGGGCTTCGTGTGGCTCAGCTACCTCTCAGAGTGCTGGGACATTGACACAGGTGTCTCCTGTGTCCTTGCAGCCTTGATTTTTTTACTTGTCTCCTTGGTTTGTGCTGAAAAATACGACCCCAAAGTGCAATTGAGAGGACTGTAAACATGTTTATTTGGTTGTTTCTGGTTTGTTGTAGCCCATTTATATTCATTGATGGAATTTTCTGTAAATGAAAGTGGTTGGTTTGAGAATTTTTCCACTAGCTCATACCACTTCACTCTCTGCAAGAGCACACTTACTCTCTTTCTCCAGCTCTCTTGTTTCAGTAGCTGTCCCTGCTTTGGTGACCTGAATGTCATTGGGGTGACAATGCTGGCTTTGGCCAGGGCTCCTTTAGGCCCAAAAGAGGAGAAAACCAGAGTGGAACTTGCGCTCTATGTTAGGTGCTTTAGGTCCCAGAGGCAGAGGAGGAGGAGACCTCGCTGGCTGGGCTGGAACGAGGAGCTCCCTCAGTCTGTGCTCCCTGCAAACATGGCTTGTGGCCCTCTCTGCTGCTCTGTCTCCTCTCACCATGATGGGAAAGAGCCAGGGTTCTGCCTATCAACAGTTACACGCTGGAGTGTTAATAGTAAATTTAATGCCATGTTACAGAGAGAAATAAGCTCCTCTTCCTCATCTCAGCATGCACTTCTGATTTTGTATTTCTAGAACATGTCTGTTCCATCCTGGCCTCCCTTCTGCGAAACCTGAGAGGGCAGCAGAGGACACGGTTACTGAATAAATTCACAGAGAATGACAGTGAGAAGGTGAGTGCTGAATGCGTGTCTCAGTCTCTGGGCTGCCAGGTTGGGAGGGTTCTTGCTCAGGGTGCCTGGTGCTCTCACTGAGTTACAAAAGGCCATCCTTGTACCTGCCTGCAGAGGCTTCTGCTGTCACAGGCCTTTGTTCTCTCGTCCACGTTGTATCTACAAACTGCAAAGCTGGACATTTAGTGAGTGCATGGCCTGCACATCCCCTGTGCTCTTGTTTTCTGTTGCTCTTGCATATGGTAGTAGCAGTTCTGTCCTGGATAGTGTCTCTGCTGAAACCTGGCCATAGAAGACAATCTGTGGTATTACATTGTGCTGGTTCTGAGATCAGGACAGCATGGGAAGGCACCAGTGTGTCTGGTGAAGCTCTTTTGCAGAGAGTTTAGGAGTTGCTGTAGTACACATTTAACATTCCCCGCTCTTCTCCTAGAATGTTTCATTTTAGTGGTGTTTGCTCTGGGAAATTCTTCCCAAAATATTTACATGGTGGTGGATAGATCAAAGCTTTGCAGAGAAGAAATAGCTTTTGCAAACCAGGGATCTCAAGGGATTTGTAAATTCTGCCACTGGGAAAATATCGGTTCCTTAGTATTCCTCATTAGTGTGTTTTAAAGGTGTTTTTCATAACCTGTTCTACCAATAGTAGATAATTACTAGATAGGGTTTCAGCTGCCCTAACACAGTTCAGAGGAGGGTGGGAGAGCTGGAACATCCAGCAAAGATAGACAAGTCCATTGGGAGAACCAGGAGCCTGGGGGAGCAGAGCACAGAGAGTGAGCTGGGGACACGTGTGTGTTGCCGTTTATGTGGCACTGATGGGACCGTGTTCCCATGCAGGATGACATCCAAACGCCTGCAGCCCCAGCGTGCTCATCCAGCCAGCACTTGTACCCTCCTTCTGTAACATGTTCCTTCCCGCGAGGGACAGAGCTGCCTGTTGCTTTGTGAAGGCTGGAACTGAGAGGAAAACAAAGTTGCAGGAAGGATTAAAGATGATTGCATTGTTCTTTTTTCTTGCTCACGTCTCTCTTCTGCCCTTGCAGGTTGATAGGCTGATGGAACTGTATTTTAAGTACCTGGATGCAATGCAGGCAGCTGATAAGAAGATCGATGGGGAGAAACACGTATGTATTGGTTAAGTTTTGCCAGGTCATGTCTGTAACACCTCTGCACATCCGTGTGATCTGCATAGGACTTCTGGCTCAGCCAGTCACTCTTCTCAGGTGTGCCCTCATACGTGTGCTGTTGCCTCTTAACTCCCGTTGCCTCACTTTCCAAGTAGCCTCAGATAAAGTGGGCCAAAATTTTCTCTACAAGTGCTTCTGGCTGTCTCTTAGAGTGAATTTTACGAGGAGTACCTAACCTAAGTCCGTGCTTCAATTTGCCTTCACTTTTTACCCGGCTGCAATCCTGCTTGGTTTGCCAGATGGAGAGCAAGTGAAATGCAGAGAGACAATTACAAGATAACGTGCGAGGCCTCCTAGCCTGGTCTGCAGAGTTGTGCTCGGCGCCGAGAAAGCGTCTGTGTGGATGAGTTGGCTGAGGTGCAGCCAAGGGCTGTGTGCTCTCTGCACACCAGCAGTGAACGTTTGAGCGACGCGAGCCTCGCCACCGCGCAGCGCTTTCTTGGAACTGAAGCTGGAGCAGACCTTTGGAAAGGGAAGGAGCGGCTGGAGTCAGGAAGCGGCTTGCAGAGCTGTTAGCGAGCTTGGCCAGCTTCCCACAAGATGATCTGTATCAGCGCTGGGGAGGGCGTGAGATTGATTAGCACCGATGGAGAGCGGCGCCGCGCGCTCCGCGTGCCACGGGCCGGCAGCCCCCCGACAAACAGCTGCCTGCCCGCTGCCAAGGCTGCTTCTCCAGGCACTGCCAGGCATTCCGAGGGCATCGGAGCGCTGCTGCTGCTGCTCAGAGAGGCACGGGAGTGAGTGATGAATGGAGCTGCTTTTGCTGCCAGCGCTCAGGCTCCATATGGGCAGCGGCAGCGTCACCGCCGAGCCTGGAGGAAAACAGCGTTTACCCTTTGCTGCTTTCCTTCCGTGCTCTGTCCCTCCTCCTCAGAACATTAGGATGGAATTATTTATTCTTTACGTTTTGGTGTTGGCAGGTTGGGGGTTTAGAACTCAAAAACCAGAATGGATTATTTCAGCTGAAGCCTTGTAATGCGTTGAAGCTGCCTGTACAGGGCCCTAAAATACCACATACAGAGTGAGGGTATGTGCCCTTTACCTAGGAACACCCTGGAGCAGCCTGCAGATGTTCACATTTGTAGCAAACAGCCAGCACTCTAAAAGCAGGAGTGGAGGGAATTTGAGTGTGAAAAAGCTTTTGTGGAAGCTTTTCAATTAATAATATTAACCCATTCATGTCTACTAAATGCACAAGAGAAGTAAAACTAAGGAAAGTCAGATTTTCCTCCTCTATCCAAAATAAATGGACCTCAGTTTTTACCTTCTATTAGAACTAATAATAGGATTTGGCAGAAGCATCTCACGGGTGCAACATATTGGCTGCAACATGTATAAAATACGATGTTGAAGTTCATTCATTGAAATTTTGGAGCATTATCATTTGCTCTATTTTGTAGCATCATCAGATGGTCAGTGTCACATGGTCTCCTGAGATCTGAAGTGGCTCAAGTGTTTTCCCCACACAGAAACAGGCAAAAGCCATCATTCTGGCTGTCACATCACAGCGCTGTCTGGCTACAGGATTTATGGGGCACTTTAATGTTCCTTGTTGTGGCACATGAATCACCGAGGTGGATTGTATGAACGCTTTAGAAACTGTGCTCTGTCACTGGGGGGGGGCTTTTAACCTTCCCTTTGCAGTAGAGGACATAGTACCCCAAAAATCTGGTATACAGATTCTCGCCTTTCTCCCTGCCCCATGGAAAAATGGTACTTGGTGAGATTTTACAGGTTCAGCCTACACTGGCATGAGTGGGATCTGAGTCTGACGGACAGAGTATCCTGGTGTAAGTCTTGCATTACAAGGAGTGAAAAGCTGCTTACACAAGGAATGACTGAGTGCTTTATCTTTAGTAGTGCAGCTGGCATAAGGAGCTCCTGCTTTTGCAGTTCTCCTCCTTTTTATTTCTTTTAGCTTGGCTTATTTTAGTGATCTGGCTTATAGCCCTGCTTTTCAGCATGTGGCAGTGATGGTGGGGGAATAGTTGAGGGTGGAAGGGAGGGGAGGAATTTCTGAAACCAGCTGTTTTGAGGAGGAACAGTTGTAATAATCTGCACCCTAATCTGGACTGTGAAACCGGATGAGGTCATTGAGCCTCTTCTCAGTGTTACCCCCTTGTTTGCTTCAGTGGAATCTGTTCAGAAAAGGTTCAGAGGTGATAATTTGGTCATCATCCTAATTGCCATGGGAAACCCGGGAGCAAAGTCCATGAGAGCCTTGTCTCCCACACCTGATGCCTGTCTTAGCACTTTTCTCAGAGTTTTTAGTTAATGAAAATACCTTGTTCTCCTCTCGATTTCTTTAATTATTTCTGTAGGAAACGATGCAACATCCTGTGGCCTTTATCTCTCCTTAAAATGAGATATAATTATGGGTGGCAGCAATAGCCTTGATGATCTCTAAAGATGGTAGGAAATGACAAGAGATAGTTTAATATTTTTATAGTTCCACAGAAAATTATGCTCATCAGGTTTATTCAATAAAATATTCTCACCAGACACTTTGTGCTATAATGACTTACAAATTACATGCTAATTGTGCTACAGCTCAGCCACTCCATCCTTGAAAGGAAGAGGTGGAACTCCTAGGATAAGTGTGGTATCCACAGGTGGGGATAACAGGTGGGAGTTTGTGTCAGTCCATGCTTTCAGTTTGGTGTAGAAAGGCTGAATTGCTTAGAGCTGTGCTGAGGGCAGGACGTGATGGGTGTGAGCTCTAAGCTTGTGGTCTCAAGGCCCCTCCTGAGCATGTCTTGCATCCCTCAGCTCTCCCCAGTAATACAGACACAAAGTAGTAAGAGGAGAGACTCCATCCTTAGAGTGAGAGGCACGTTGTGGTGGTTGTTTTGGGGCATGGCATGCTCATTTCTGTCCACCCACATTGGCCTCACTGTTCCACGTGGTGAGGATGTAAAACCAGGATCCTGGAGGTGTTCTTTGTTCTTGATCAGTACCCATTCCTTTTGCTCTGCCCAGCTGTGCAGTACATGCTGGAAGATGAGTGATAGATGAGGAGGGAGGAGGATGCAGAAATCCCCTCCAGTGCCTGTGTGGAGCAATGTGATCTTTGGTACAGCACTGGCACATCCATTGCATCTTTAGGCTTGGAGTCTACTTGACACCTCGAGGTCTGTCAGTCCTGCCTCATTAGTGTGAGAGAAGCTCATTTTAGCTTCACAGAAGCCCATCTTATTGCTGTCTTCTCCCATCAGCAAGGGCCATCTCAGTACATATTGCTGGCAGATTAGAAATGGCACCTGAGCGCTCATTTGGAGGTTAGCGACTGACAGCTTGGGAAGAGAGACCGAGGGGGAAAGGGGCTGCTTGGTACTGTACTGGAGGCAGATTAGCACTGAAAGGGTGGCTGCATTTAAAAAAAAAAGGCACTCTGAAAAAGGCACCTTAAAACTGTACTTGTCTTCTAATTCATATCTCCTTAATTTACTGGCACAAAATAATCTTCTCTGCCGAGAGGTGCTGTTAGAGCTGCCAGTGCTGTGTAATCAAAACCACGGCTGCCTGGATCCAGCTCCTGTGATCGCCGTGCTCGGATCAGAATACAGAGCAGACCTGGCCTTTGTTTCTTGCTCTGGAGATTCAGAGTCCTGGCCTGTGGATGTTTTCCTGCTCAGGAATTTAGCACTGTTGAGCAGAGCAGCCAATGAGTCTGTGTGCAGTGCGGAGTGTGAGCGGTGGTGCAGGAATGAGTGTGTTGTCTTTCTTGAGTGTTGTTTTTCCATAATTCGGTCAGTGTTCAGTTCTCTCACTAGCCAGACTCATCATTGTTTAGCTTTAGAGACCAGATTTGAGCCATTTGGCATGGATTTAGGGTGAGGGAAGTCACTCTGCACAAAATTGGATTTTTCTATTTACTGGCAAGAGCTCACATGCAGGCTTTGCCCAGTCATGCCTGTGCCCATGATTTTGAGAATCTGGAGTAAATGACAGTCATGCGTGTGTTGGAGTCTTCAGGGTCTGATGCTAAAGCATCGCATCTGAATGCAGCCAAAGCAGTTGATTTCACAACACAATTAAGAAGGCACTGGCTTCTGAACTCGTTCTTTTACTGGCAGACTGGATTTCTTGGAGGAAAGGAGAAGCATTTCTCTACCTAAGCTTTCCTCTCCCCTTCAAGAGGAAGCGAGAATCAGCTGTCTAAGTCACTCCATCAAATCTCTATCCGCGGAGCATCTATTGCCCCCCTCCAGGGAGAGTTTCACAAGGCTCATTTTCCTTCTTCTGCCTAAAACCCTCAGCTCACCCTTAGGTGCGAGGGCTCGGCTTGACAGAGCAGCAAAATTTGGCAGCCTGTGTCGGCTTTGGTGCCGGTGCCCTTGCGTGCCTGGAGCTGGTGCCCCCGCGGGGCGTTACGGGCACGGAGCGCTCGCAGGTGATGGCTCTAATGAGGAAATATCACCCGCCAGACGGCTGCAGAATAAATCACAGAGCTGCAGCCAGCTCGCGGGGCTGACGAGCTGCTTCCTTTGTTTAAGAATGAAACCAGAAGACAAGCCCCAAAACGCAGAAGGTGGCGCGTGGAGCAGTTGTTTGGGGCTGTCGGCCCCCGTGGGGATGGAGCGCAGGCACGTCCCCAGGCCGCTCTCAGCTCGCTGCCAGGTGCCTCTCTTCTCTTTGGAAGAAGATGGGCTCTCTGGACATGAGGAATGGAATGGTCTCCTTCATTCTTCCTCTGGCCTCCCTCTGGGCAAGGCTGGCTGGTGAAACTCATGTGCACAGAGGAAGGATGGATGGTGGGTTATTCCCATGGGAGTCAGCGCTCTTTGGCTAAAAAACCCAGTCCCAGGTCTGCGCTGGCAGAACTCCTTAGAAACACAGCTGGAAGAGCCTGGCTGGGGACAGAAAGGTGTCCTTGTGCAGGATTTTCAGACATGTTTTCTCATCCATCAGTCAATAATGAAACTAGGATCCCAGTAGGTCATGGAGTGTGCTGGAGTCACGTTGTGCACTGCTGAACAGCACCCTCAGATGGCCAGTAAAAGAGCAGGTTTTGTTCCATTCTGACAAAGAACTTGTAAATCATGGATAGGTGGGTCTGTTCCACAGTCACACACTCTCACCCCTCAATGTAGAAATGTGATTTGTTATCTTAAAATTTTAATTTTAACTTGTAGATGGATATGCTTCATGACCAGCAAAGGCAAAACTTTAAAACGGAATGAAATGTTTCGTGAATTTAAATGAATTATTAAAAGATATTTATTTGGCGAGAAATATGTTCACCAAATATGATAATGTTCTTAATAAACCACACATTCCACCAACATTTTGTCACTCCTAATGGGAAGGGCTTTGAGAGAATCCTCACACCTTTCCTTTGTGTGGCTTTACAGGACATGGTGCGTCGAGGAGAGATCATAGACGATGACATGGAGGACGAATTCTATCTCCGTCGTCTGGATGCCGGGCTCTTTGTGCTGCAGCTCATCTGTTACATCATGGCAGAGATCTGTAATGCAAACGTTCCCCAGGTAAAGCTGTGTGCAAGCTTGGCAGATCATCTGTGTTTTCATTCATGGTGCAGACGAGGCTCTAAATCCTTGCAAATGCTGTGTTGAGTAATTGTTTCTCTAATTGCCTTTTGGGGAGGAAACCTCCTGTTTATTGCACTTGTGTCCATACAGCTCCATCAAGTTGTAGCAGACAGGAGGGCATTAGTGGGGCCAGCAACTGATTGTTGTCACTAAATTCATATAATCTGTGTGAGTGAGGTCAGGGTTTGAAATGGAAAGGCCGTGTTGATGCCATTGCAGTGGCAGCAGGGGAAAGGGACCTGCTCTCGGGAGGTCTCACGAGAGCACAGCTACAGCTTTTCTTGAGCTGTGCAAAACGCTGCATCTCTGCTTCCAGTGTGGATATATTGGGGTTTGTGAATTTATTCTGTGGCTTCTGATTTCTGTGCCATCATGGAGTGTGGGTGTTCCTGAGCAGATGCTGAGGGCTGCCAAGACTGAGTTGGTTTTTGTGGTGCTCAGATCTCTGCTTATCCCTCAAAGCGGGAAAAAGTAGGGCTGTGCTTGGACTTGTGTTGAAGATCTCTTTCTTCTCTGTCCTATTCCCCATCAGATTCGTCAGAGAGTCCACCAGATCCTGAACATGAGAGGCAGCTCCATTAAAATTGTTCGACACATCCTGAAGGGTGAGTAGAGATATCTTTGTGCAAGTGTCTCATCGCTACCAGGGACAGCTTGGTCATCGCTTTGCAGGATGAGCCTTCACATGTAATTCTCCTTGGCTTGCTGAGCATCTCCAGGCAGCAGCTGAGCAGTGTTCTGAGATCCTGGCAGGGCTGGAATCACCCTGATTAGTGGCATGCTTTGCTTTGCCTCCGAGTTAGGGCACTTGCTGTAGCTGCTGTCAGAGAACAGCACATCACTCCATGCTTCCATCAGCTCCAGCCTGGCTGGAATTCACTGCTGACATTAACGTGAGAGTAAATATTTAAGGGAAGTGTACACGCCTGCTAGAGGGAAGAATAGTGGAGTCTCATCTTTCATTAACATGGCCTTGCACTTTACCATCTGCACCATATTAGTACCCGTGGTGTATTTGTCTTGTTCTTAGTGTCAGATTAATATGGATTATAGCCTTAAAGTATCCTCCATAGATTTAAAATGTAGCTGTTGTGATTTGCAATCCCAGTTTTAAAGTACTGCTTGTTATTTTTAATGTTCATGGTGAATTAGAGCAATGCCTGTTTGAGCTGTGGCCTTCCTCTACAGCCTGCTGTCCTTCAGCAGCAGCAGCCAGTGGAGCTGGGAGAGGGGAGGGCAGGACTCAGCCTCTTCCCATGGCCCGTTGGAGTTGAGAGCCTTAGTGGGAGCAGCAGGGCTGCCCATGAAGATGCTTCCTTATGGAATGTGTCTGCTCCAAAGGGGTTGTCTTGTTTTCAGTGTAGAGTGAGGAGTCTATTTTTATTCTGGGAGGGCAAGGAAGTTTGGCAGCATTTCTGGGATACTGGGCTGTGGAATGTGTTTGGATGTTTCTGCTTTCTTTGGGAGCAACAGCGTCCTCCTGGGCTTTTCTTGCCCCACTTGAACAATGGCAGGTACACACAGCTTATTTCCTGCAAAACCTGTCGGTTTTCTCCCTTCTCATATGCAGGGAAAAAGGAGTCAGAAGGCTGGCTGGTATGACAGAATTAAGAGTGGTTTTCTGACAGTGTGAGATTACCTGCAGCTATAAGCAATCTCTTTGGCCCTTGTCCTTGGCCACAAAGTGCAAGTTAATGCGTGCTGGTGAGCAGGGGGGCTGCATAGGATGTCTTTTCTGATCTTAATTATGATACCTGAAAATTCCTGCCTCTATAAACTGCCCCTTTCCAACGTGGAGTACTGCACACACGGGTCTGCGTTCACATTCCCACACTTGCCCTGGGCCGTGTGTCCCTGAGGGAGTTGTGTGCACACCTCACCAGATTTGCACACCTCACAGTCACGGCTCTGGGTTGTTGACTTACATGCCAAGCTGAGTTGGAGGACAGCTGCATTAAAGTTTCATCTGATTCTTTCTTTCTTTCCCAGACAGTGACTCGCATTGTGAAACTTTCTCCGCGGTTCTATCGGGCGTTGCAAGCTCAGGGTCGTGCTGGGTTGGGTGCTCTCAGCAGCACCACGTTCCCTGCCTGAAGGGGCACGCTGGCTTGTTAATAATGCAGAGATGGGTACAGGGTTTGGGCTCTGGCTGCAGCTCTCCCCAACTCTTATACCGTTAGAGACTTCTAGAGACACTAGTCAAAACCTCGGCGATAAATTTCTTCGTGGGTTTTTGTGAAGTCCTGGAGCGGGACCCAGC
The DNA here is from genome assembly GCA_013396955.1 of Regulus satrapa. Classification (NCBI taxonomy): domain Eukaryota; kingdom Metazoa; phylum Chordata; class Aves; order Passeriformes; family Regulidae; genus Regulus; species Regulus satrapa. The sequence goes on along the minus strand of VWZN01004514.1, from coordinate 251,390 downwards.
AAGCAGGAGCAGCACTGGGCTCAGCTGCAGTCTGAGTTCTGAAATTTGAGCATTTCAGTAGTTACACACCCGTGTCCACATCCATGGGCAGCACAGATTCACCAGCCTGGAACAGCAGCATCACCAGGGACCTGCTTCTCTGAAGGAGTCAGTTCCCTGGACACAGCTTCCCAGGGAAGCAAAGGGTTTGGCACAGGGATTTGGGTGTGGACCCTGCAGTGTGCTGCTGGGATGTTGGGCCCAGCAAGGGGCTTCCAAAACTTCACTGGAGTCAACTGCACAAGACTCTATTGCAAGTGACTGAGAGATCAGGAGCTTGAACCTTGGCTGGAATGTTTTCAAGCTACTTCCCAACTTGCTCTCAGGATAGATGAGGACCGGTTTATTTTTACTTTTCGTTCAATGTTTTGCTCTTGTTCAGTTTTTATTTTCTATTTTTGCATACTAATTAGGTGCTCAGTTTTTAGTTTGATTTTTATGGCCTACATATTCTCCATGTTTCTCTGGCAACCTGACAGCTGATGGATCCCTTGGGGTGGCTCAGAATTACTTACGATGCAAGCAAGGAAGCGAGACTGTTTTCTTATGGTAAAGCTTTCAAGGGGGAGGAGTGGGCAGGGAATAACGGGAGGCTCATTAATGCATTTCTGCAGGCTGACCAGTCCTCCCACACTTCCTTTTTCTGGAAGATCAAGCATTTCTTGCAACAGGAAAGTTAGTTTATGCTTTGGAAGAAAACAACTGAGTGGTGTGTACCTTGGCTAGGGAGATGTTTCAGGGATGGAGGCTGGATTTGGGATGGCAGCAGTGTCTGTATCTTGGGGAGGTGCCTGGTCTCCATCTGTCATTGGGAATGGAGTGAGGCACAGGCCTCTCTGAAGTGATACTTGGCTCTGGAATGGCAAATCTCCCCGTTCCTCTCTGATGCAGAGGGACTAGCCATTGATCCTGGCTCCCTCAGGAGCTCTGTCAGAGCTGCTCCTGCTGAGGCCTTCCCCTCACACCTGGTGTCAGGTGAGCAGCACGGGGAGCTGGGCATGTGGAATGCCTGCTGCACATTCCAGCCCAAACCTGTTAGCACAGGTAAACACAAAGGAAGGGACAGTGTGCTCTGAGGACGGAGCTCAGTCCGGCTCATGGTGCCTCCATCTGTGCAGGCTCCAGAGCTTCCAATATCCATTACAAGCCTCAGTATTTCCCAATTGATTTTTACTGTTCTGTAACCATTGTATTTTGTCTAATGAAGCAGAAACCAATCTCGGGCCCTTTCCTTTTGTGTAGCTACAGCAGTGTGTAAGCTCTGGTTAACTGTTGGCAGGGGCAGCTTACATTTCTTTTTTTTTAGCAGTCTCAGTGAAGTGGTGGAATTTTAAATAAAAAAGTAAATACATAAAATCTTGGTTGGAGATTTACTTTTTTAAGCCTGGTTCTGGGGTTTTTATCTGGTGTCTTCAAGCTGCTAATGCTTCAAATGAGCATTAGCAGCTGTCATAGCCCAGTAAACATTCTGCCTTGGAGTCACGGGGTTTTTAGTCTTACAAAGCCTAGATGTTTAGGAAGAGAATTGCTGAGCTTTTGGACAAGATAAGAAGAATTTGTGTCTTGTTTTTGTTCGGATGATCTCCTGGAACAAAGGAAGGGCAGTGTCATTAGTGGCACTCAGCAGTTCCCTGCTTGAGCCCCAGTCCAAGCAGTCTGGCCATCCTTGCAGCTGGGGCCAGAGCTGCTGGCTGTGCCCAGCTTGGAGGCTGTGGCTGCTCCTCACCTGGGCTTGGAGAGGCCACTGCAGGTGGGAAGTGTTGCCCTTGGGCTGCAATAACCTCCAGCACTCACATCCACTGCTGGAGTGGCCGGGCTGCCTCGCAGCAATTGCTCCATACGCAGGGAGCTACAAGGAATCCGTCCTTGTAGGAGCTTTCTGCTGCTTTTAAGAGCTGGGGAGAGCAGCTCCTCCGTTGAGGGAAGGTGCCCTGAGCTGGTCCCTTTGCTGGGACAGTGCTCAGGTTCACCTGCAGCAGACCTTAGCATTGCCACCTGCTCGTGTTACAGGTGCTGGAGCAGTTTATAAATATTAAAAATATTTTTCCCAGAGGCTTGGCAAAGAACTCTCTTGATTTTACTTGGAGAGAGAGAGAGGGAGAGAGTACACACAGGAGGGAAGACTCCCACATCAGCTAACTTCTGCCTGTCCTCACTGCTTTCAGTGCTCCCGTAACAAAGGCTTTGATGGAGCTCAGAGACTGTAGCTGTGCTAAACGTATAAATATTAAAGGAAACTTTCTACAGCAACTTACCATTCAGTGCTGAATACAAGCTGTTCTGTTTGTTTGGAAGAAGGAAAAGAATGCAAGCAGGCGGAGGCAGGGAAGTGCTGTCTTAACCATCAGCCTGCTCCTGATTTCCTCAGATTTGTTCAGCTCCTTGCTTCTGCAGCTCAGAACCTGCTTTTCATTTTTTTCTTTTTAAACCGTCTTTGAAAATGCAGGTTCTGATTGCAGGAAGGAGGGAGCCTGGTAGAGGATGAGAGCTGCCAGCTCCAAATAAATATCGGGAAGGAGAGCTACAGAGGGTGTGTTTAGTTCTGTGGTGTTTGGCCATGTGCATGGATGGGCAAGACAGTGGTCAGGGTCTGGTGTCTTCTGCTTGATGGCAGAGTTTGGTTTGTAGTTAAATCTGAACTGGTGGCTTTTCTTCTGTGTGGTTAAAAGCACTGGCAGATGGAGGAATTGGGGTCTCCGCTGCAAAAATCCTTATTCAGGATACTTGGAGAGCAGGCAGGTTAAACCCAGGACTGGGAATGATTAACAGTTGTCAGAGACTCTGGCTGACCTTCCCTGGTGACACTCAGTGTCCAAAGGGACCCGGGAAGCTGGTGATCTGCACTGATTTATGGCACTGTTTGCATTTCTTGGGCATAATGCCATGATTCCCGTGCTGGGGAATGGGTGCTCCTGGGTGTTGGCATCTGCTGGGGCCAGAGCAGGGAATTCTCTGCCTGTGTCTGCCACAAAAGCTTTAATGAGTGGCAGCAGGTATTTGTTATGCAAAGCTTTAACCCTGGGGATGGGCAGGAAAACCATCCATGCTCCTTGCATTAATTCCCATTTGGCTGTGGGCGTGGATCCCGCTGTGGTGTCTGCGGGAGCTGTTGCCCTCTGTCTGTTCCTGTTGCACTCAAAGCCCGTGTCCCTCTGCTCTCTCCCTGCAGAGTATGCTGAGAACATCGGGGATGGCAAGAACCAGGAGTTTCGGGAGAGCGAGCAGAAGCGGATCCTGGATCTGCTGGAGAATTTCTGAGGACCTGGGAGACACCTCTGTGTCTGCCCACAAGGACGTGGCGCCAGTTCTCCCTCCTTCTGCCTCTCCTCCAGCCTCTATTGCACGATGAGAGTGATGTTTCTGTGAAACTGCTTCTAAATGGGATTTGGGAGATATTAAAGATAGTTTGCTTTTTTTTTTAAAGTTGCTGGTTTGTTATTGGAGCAGTGTCCTGTGAGCGGGGCTGCAGCTGCATACCCAGCACAAAGCCAGCATGAGGTTCCCATCTTTTTTTATCTTTTTCCCCCTTAATCAAGCTGCCGAGGATCAGTGTGAAATGATACAAATGTATGCCTGACAGGGAGGGCAGAGAGGAAGCCTGGATGGCTCGAGAGACTGTTTGCAGGTTATTCCAGCCTGATCCATTAATGAAAATGTACAACTCTTGCTCTGATGGGAACCAGGGAGGCTGAGGTGGCAGTGTGTGTCCAGTTCATCCCTTCTTCAGTGGCAAAAGAGATCCAGCAATTGGCCACATCAGCCATTCCTGTTAAATCTTCCCAAATGTGAGTGGGAATTGAAGGTAGGTTCTGTAATAGGCTGGTCACTGTTCCCTCCTGAAGAGGGAAAAGAGGGAATGAGTCCATTGGGCTTTTACCCAGAACTAACAGTGAGGGGAAGTAAACAGTGCCCAAATTCCATCACCTTCCTTTTGCAGTCAGTTTTGGGTCTTGGCTGTGCTTGTTCAGTAGAAAACCTGTGTTTTGGGTCCTGGACAGGGAGCTTGGCTCTTGGAGCAGCAGCAATTCCCCTAGAGCAGGGGATGGCCCTGCCTGCCCTGGGGGAAGGAGCCACAGCTCATTCTCATCACCCTCTGCACCACCTCTGGGGTGGTTTTGGGTGTCGCGTGCCAGACTCCGGTGCTTCCCTGAGCCGGGACTCCCAGCTGGGATAGGAAGTAGCAGAGGATATTTTCCTGCATCCTCTTTTCTGCTGCTGAAGTTAATGACTGTCATCACAAGCCATAGTGGCTCCTGCAAGCTGGGCCGTGCCTAATTTAGAGAGATTTGCATGCTGGCAGCATTCATTTTTTATCTCCAAGAAAAATGCATTGTCAGGGAAGCTTAAAGGCTTCCTTCAATCCTGACTGCACAGGCACTGCTGGCCTGGTGCTATTGAACGCTGGTGTTCAGGGGATCAGCATGGAAGTCATGGCTTCAGCAGCCACAAAAAAATGCAAAAATACTTCTTTTTTTTTTGTGCAGAACTTGTCAAATTCCTCACTTCTGTTTTCAACCTGCTTCCTTAAAGGTGTTTTTTCCTTTAGCTTTTAGGTATCCTTAGGTTTTTACTTGAGTCTGGGAAGCATTCCCTTTCCACAGCAGTGGAGCTGTGGTCAGAGCTGGTCTCTGGTTTCCCCTGGAAGGCTGTTCCCTCACACCGCACTTGTGTTGGAGGAGCTTGGGAGAAAGGGAGTGATGCAAGACACAGACTTTGAGGCAGGGCAGAAAAGGGCACTTAGTGAATGCGGAACAGCTTCAGCTGAGAAGTGGGGCCATGTATCTTGGGGAGAAAAGGGCAGGGAAGGTCTTGAGAAAACTTCAATAAGCTGCCTAAGGGCAAGGTAAGTTTATAAATCTGAGTGTACATTTGAAACCCGATTTTGCTGTTGGCCTCACGTGTCTGTATTCGTGTGATCATTTCCATGCACAGCTGGTGAGCTGCTGGGGGTGTGCAGTGCGTGATCCCTGCTCCGAGCTGGGCCCTTCCAGATGGGCAAAATCTCCTGCAGCATCTGCTGGGAGTGAAATGTCCACAGCGAGTTGTGCCAGTGAGCTCACATTGGAAACACTCGCAGCAAGGGACAGGGCTGGAGGAACCAAAAGCGTCGGTGGTGTGGTTGTGTGGGTTCCCTGGGGAGCAGGAAAGGCTCTTGGCACTGCTCCAGCTGGCAGCAGTCAGTGATGTCCTGGATCAGGAGGAGGAGCAGGCACAGCCTGGGATGGGATCTGGGTTTCAGCAACATCCTGTGAGGTGCTGTTCCCTCTGCAGGGTGGGGGCGTGGTGCCACCCCTGCACTGTCCCTCAGTGGTGCTGCACCTGGGGAGCAGGAATGCCTTGCTCTGAGTATTTTTGTCTTCCCCATCTGAAAGAAGAATTTTGTGGGATTAGGGAATGGCAGTGTGCCCATCCCACCCAGCCCAGCCACTGTCCCCATGATGGATGAGGGGGCTCCAGATGTTGCTGAGGAATTTGCGCAGAGATGGTTCCTGCGAGTCAGGCTTTTACAAGGTGGATGACAAATTATTCTCTTCTAATTTCCAGAGTCTTTCAGAGGGAGGAACCCCAGTGCTCCAGAGGAGCCCAGTCGATTTTGATCCTGGTAATCACAGCAGGCCCTGCCATGCACCCACACTCTGGCCCCACACCCCATTGCTGGGAAACACTGGATCCTCTGCCTTGGTCTTTGGGATAGGCTGGGGGCCTGCTTTGGCACACTGTTATTAATTAAGGTAATCAGCTTAATGTGCTGCTCCTGGCCAGCTCATTTGTGCTGTCGTATTGAGCAGCACAGAAAAGCCTTGGAGGTGTGAGGATGGGCGCCCTGAGTCTTGGCAGTTGTGGAGAATGACGTTACTGTAATTGAGGGAGGATTAAAAGGTGGAGCTAAGAGCAGATTTCCTTGAGGAAGCATCCATAGGCTGCAGATAGGGGGATTTGTGCCCTGCTTTAACCCTGCTGGTTCTGTGGCCCTGGAACAGCAGCATCACTGTTGGGTTTTGAGCTAAGTGTGGGTTTTGGGAGAGGGTGCGGGGTTGGCACAACCCACAGGCAGCACCCGTGGGACTCTGGGCTGTTGGGAGTGATGGCAGGGACTGGGTGACAGGAGCCTGGTGGCCTTGGCTCCTCTGTGAGTCCTCATCGTGTTGAGTCACACTCCCCTGCTCTGCTCTCAGAGTACCAGGCTGACCTTGGCACAGGGCAGCAGAACGTGCAGGGACAGAGACCCCTCTCCACTGTACCCCTCCCTGGGCCGGGCTTTCTTGTCCCTGATTGTAACAGATTTGACTAAAGAGGTAAATGAGAAGGAAGAAGGTAATTAGAGGGAACATGATGAATGAGGCCCTCTGGTAATGGGAAGTAGGAAACCAGGAGAAAGGAGAAACCGTGGTGCCTCATGCTTCCCTCTGCAGCAGGATCCCGGGGTGAAGGGGTTGGAGCTCTGAGTGTGGGGATGCCCAAGGCTGCCCCAGGCTGAGACAAGCCGTGGGTGATGGCTGCTGTCACCCAGACACCTGGACTTTGCCAAGGAACTGGTCCAGGGTCGGTACCAGGTGCACGAGGCTGCTGAGCAGCAGCGCTGGATTTAAAAGCAGGAAAGCAGCAAAGGATGAGAGAGATGCTGTCCTCAGTCTGTGGGGTCATCGGATTCCTCTGCTCCGTGGGGGCACTTGCCCCGGTGGGGTTTGGTTGGGCTGAGGCCAGGCTGGGCTTGGCTGGGACTGGGGAAATCCTGGGGCAAGTCCTGGGGCAGCAGGCGTGGGGAGGGGGAGGGAGAAGGATGGTGGCACCATGCATGCAGTGGGTGGCAGGGTGGGAGCCCCAGAGCTGGCAGTATCAGCGAGGGTGGGAACACTGGTTACCTCCTGCTGTGAGTGGCAGAGCTGATGCTATTTCCCCCTGGCCACAGGAGACAGGCACCAACCATCCTCGCCGTGTGTCCAAATCCATCTCCAGCTCCGCTGCCGGCTGAGCCTCCCTAAACGGGGAGGAATGAGTGTAAATCATGGCTGAGGAACATCTCCTGATATCCCAGTGGAGGGACTGGGGCCGTGCTAAATACGGCAGGAGGCTGTCAGCACCGGGAACGAACCATCAGCTGCGAAATAAGTCACTTACACTGTTGATTTTTTTTAGTATTTTTTATTTTAAGGCCTTGCTCTCAGGGAAAGCTTTTCTCCCGGGGCAGGAAATTATTTGAAGGGGGAAAGGCTGGTTGGTTTGTGGTATTTTTTGTTTGGATATTTTTTTTTTTTTTACATTTAATTTTTTTTGGTGCTTAATGGTTTGGAAAGAGGGAACTGTTCCACAATGACGGACACCTGTGATGTTGCTCCTCTCCATTGGGAACCTGGTGGTGGGTTCTGCAGAGGAAGGAGTTAATGGCCTGGAAACGGGCTTGAGTTCTCTGAAGAAATAATTCTTTTCAAGTCATTTTCTTCTGAATTTTATGCTTTGGAGACTTCCCTGTGCAGGGGCTGCTCTGGGCAGAGGCCTTTGAGTCCCAAAGCCCCCATGTGCTGGGGGGGTGGGGGCATTTCCTGCTGCCTTTCCCCCATCGTGCTGAGACCCCCAGGGCTGGGAGGGCCAGGGACGAAGGGCTGTGACCATTCCCCCAGGCAGGGGGACAAAGACCTGCCCAGAAAGGCTCTCACTACTGCGAAGGGCTGTGCTGGCAGGGACACGAGGGGCCCATGGTGTGCTGGCTGGGTTGTGTTTGCTCACCTGAGCTCCTGCTCGCCGCCTCCCTGGCTGCTCCCTGCACCGGGGGATCCCGACAGGCACTGCCTCCGCGGCTGGCTGTGCCTGGGATGATTTGTGGAGGAGCAGGATCTAATGCTGCCTGGCGGGAGCATTGTTTTCCTGCAGCGCACGCAGACCTTTGCAAATAATCTAATAATGCAGGAATGTCAAACTTCAGCTGTGGAAGGAAATCCTTTTATACAGGAATTGTCAAGTCTCTAAACAAGTATCCGAAATGAGCTCGGTATCAATGTGGAGGGTGTTTATTCTGCCCGTCAGAGAGATGAACAACCCAATTCACTCTCCCGGGCAGACGCAAATTCGAGCGTTGGCTCCTGGACCTCAGGAGAGCTTGGTGCTGAGCCTCGGGGTGCCCCTGCACGAGCCCTTAAAGAGGTGAATTTCAAAATAATGCATGAGACAGACCCCAGTGCTTCTGGGGTTTGGGGTTTGAGGTTTTTTTCCTTCCAGTTGCCGAGCAGCTTTTGCTGTCAAAAGGGAACATGGGGTGTTGGCGTTGGGATGAGCACGAGCAGCACTCGGGAGCAAGCAGGAAGGACCAATGCTCTTGCTTTCATTCTGGGTGTCCTTGGGCAACTCCAGGTTAGAGCTGTGTCCCTGGAGATGTGTCCCTCAGGGTCTGGGGTCCCACTGAGGCTGATGGCCCATGAGGTGCTGCCAATCCCCTTCCAACTGCATCTTCTTAGCTCCACTGCACCCTCCAGGTGCAGGTTGCCTTTTCCTGATGGACAGATGTCCCAGGGAATTCCAGTGCAAACCTCATGGGCACACGAGATGTGACCGTGGTGGTTGTGGTGTCCTTGGGATCTTCGTGGTTTCACTGCATGGAAGCGCCTGCTGGTTTTCTCCACCTGGCGAGTGCCCCCTGAGCAGAGCTGAGCAGGGGGCAGGAACCTGGCACTGGCAGAGATAAGGAGTGTTCCACCCTCGAGAGCCAGTCCCTGGGCCTGTCCTGCTGGAAGAGAAGCCCTGTGAGGGAGGTGCTGGCTGTTCAGAGCAATAATGAGTGAGCAGATAAGGGAGCTCGTCAGGCAGCGGGTGCCAGCTCGGCTCTGCTCCCGCCTCTGTGTGTGAGTGACCCCCCCCATATCCCTGTCACACACACGGGGGGTTCTCTGGGGCAGCACCTGCCCCAGATCTCATCACCAGTGGATTAAAATGGAGGAGAACCAAACCTTCCCAGCACGCTTAAGATGTGAGCTCTGGCACTTCCCTGTCTGCTGGGCCCTGCGTGGCCCCAGCACCCGTTTTTCATACGCTGTGATGGCAGAAAATGTGCTGGAAATGGGACTTAATTCAGGCTCTGCCTCTGGAGGTCTTGCTGTCTCCGGGAGGAATTTATGCTCTTTGCTTCCTCCTGGCGTGGTTTAAATATCTCTGACGGTGCACAAGCAGGTTTCAGCCCCTGAGGTGCAGCTGCATGGCCTCGGCCTCCAGTGGGGGATGTGCTGCCCCCGTGTCGGGGTGCAGGAGCTGGAGCCAGGAATCCCTGCCCATGCCTGGAATGTGCAGTCCCCACTGGACTCGCAGGGTGACATCTCCAGCTCCTGCTCTGGCTACGCCTGTGCTTGGCAAAGTGGGGAGCCAAGTCTGGGGGAGCACAGTTTGTAGCTTCCCCTTCAGGGTGGATTTGGTTTTATTCCCTTGCTGGCCAAAGGCAGAGGATGGACCCTGGGCCAGACAACAGCCACGAGACTGAGCCCTCACCCAAAATGTGGGGCACATTTGAGTGCTTGGCCTTTGCTGCTTCTCCTGTTGCACTTGAGCCTGTGCATGAACCCCATCTTTGAGTACATGAACTCTGTCTTTCAGTGCAAGAACCCCATCCTTTGGTCCGTGAATCCCCGTTTCAGTGCCCCCACTGTGGGGGTTTTGCCTGCACTGTGGGGGTTTTGCCTCCATGCATGCCTTTGGGAGATTTGGTGCTTTTGCTTTGTCAGGATCCAGCCCAGAGCTGCTCCCTGACACAGCTGTGTTTGCTCAGCAGCTCCAGGCACCCGAAGTCCTTTGCCACTGCTGCCGTTGCCATCCCAGAGCGGGACCGTGTGAGCCCAACCAGCCATGGAAAATTCTAAATGCAGCCGGGCACGGCCGTGACGCCCGTTTGTCTGTCACCGCTGCTCCCTCCTTCCCTCAGCTTTTAACTCCAGAGGGAGTAATGAACTTGGGCAGAGATCAATGCTCTACTCTGAGCAAGGCTTTATTCTGACATGCAGCAAATGCAGCAGGTACAACTTTTTTCTTTTTTTTTTTTAATTATTGATTAGTAAGGCAGGTATGAGGCAGCACAGCTCCTGGCCAGGGACCTGCCTTCTGGAGGGGAATGGGAAAAGTTACCCCCACTCCTTCTGGAGCCCTGCCAAGGGAAGGCTGAGGAAATACAGTCAGTATTTTCAAATCCAATTTAAAGAATCTCTTTGCAGCCAACATCTGTCATCTCATGGCAGAAAACACCTGAAATAATCTGATTTTCTCTGTTTATCTAGAGAGCAAATAATATCCTTTTGATTGCTCTGTTGCATACAGATACTCTTGAGTGAGTGACGCCTGCTCTGTGCCTCCCCTGGTTCTGAGGCCGGTGTTTAGGACAGGGATATGGCACCACTGGCCCCCTTGGTGAATTTTAGGCTTTTTAGAAGAGGTGTATGAACTGTACAGGTGCTCTGGTTGTGACCTGCTGTGAAGTGCAGCTCTGAAAGTGTTGGTGCTGGGTTTGGCCTCAGGATTTATGCACCCAAAGGGGTGTCAGGGTCCTATCAGCTCCATGAAATCCTGCTCCTGGCAGGAGCAGGGCGGCCGTTCCAGCTCTGGTGCCACCCGCCACCCACCCCGGCTGCGGGTTTTCCATCTGGAGACAAATCTTGCACAGTCTGGGACAGCGATCAGGGTACACGTGAGGACGCCTGTCCTTGCTCTTCCCGTAACGTTTCCAAACCCCTCCAAGTGCCCCCAGATTGGGCCCTGGCACTCGGGGTGCAGCTGGAGCCCCGGGCACCGCACCCACCGGGCACTGCCCCTCCGGCATCTGCAGGGGCCGTGAGCGGGATCGCGCTGGGCTGAGCGGAACCGGGCCCTGCCCCACCGGGCCGTGCCGGGCCGGGCCGGGCGGAGCCGCGCTCTGCTCCAGGCGCTGTCCCGGGTGCTGAA